>OY744523.1:165425222-165772722 GCA_963556195.1 Sepiola atlantica
TTACACTTACTCTTCCTTTGTAAGCTAGTCCAATGTTCCGCATCTTAACCTAGAGATTACCGCGTCGCAGCCATAACTAAATATCTGCATTTTCTACTGCTTCATTCTTAATTCATTTTGTTTGCATACCGCATCCTTTTTTATCACTCGTTTTTTAATCTTTCTTTTCTTTTTATTCTATTTCTCCATTTCTCTTACACACACTCCTTGCTTATTTTCGTCAGCGTTTTGCAAAACAAATGCTCATTGACAAAGTTACTTATTTATATATTAGTTCATAATGGCCTGATTCAAATGTTCTCTTTGGGCCCATTGTACTACGTCTTTACTAAGTGTTTGTAAATATCCACACGAAAGATGGCGCCATCCAGCGCGTGTTTATTCTTTCTCAATCGACAATAGCAAACAATTCATAGCAAATAGAACTCTTTAATATTTCTATTATTGGTGATGGAGATTAGCAGCTGATTGTTTCTAGGCGACTTATCTAAGACTGATGATTCGGTTACACTTCGGCTCACAGATGAAGAAAGTAATAATCAGTTAATAAAAGAAATTAATGTTTACGTGTGTGCAATCGAAATTATTAGACACAGCTGATCAAACAATTCGAATTGTCTAGATTATACAAAAAATTGTCAAGGTAAAACAATAATAAAAAAACATGAGATAAAAGGTAGACTAGGAATGTATATTATTGTAAACATTAATAATGCCACGTACATTAGTTAAGTAGTCATGAAGACAATAATAAACGTAAAGATCACTCGTCAAGCCTCGGACCAAAACATATAAAACGGAAACCATTAAGTAAAATGAGACTTTAGTCATCAAAATAGTCTCCTTCCCGTATGATAAACTGATTCAACCGCTTATCTTAGAAAGCGAGGTATTTTCATAGGAACTATACGACTTTCACCTCAAACTGCTCCTCTATTTCAGATAATTTTTCCATTAGAGACGATTTTTTTTCCTGCGCAATTATTTTAAGTCTTCAAGCAGTCAGTAGTTGTTAGGGCCAGATCTAGAGAATATGGTGGGTTCGGTAGGAATTTTAAGTGAAATTCATGTGTGTTGTCATCGTTGCTGAAATAGTCTTATTTGTTCTGAATTTGTGTCCGGTGTTCGACATTTCTTATTACAAATGTACTAATGATGTTATATAATGTTCGCTTTTATGAATTCTTCTTTTCTTCAAAATACGTTGTGAATCCAAAAGTACAGTGGACACATCTTGATGTGTTTCGTCATTAACTGCTGTGGACGGCGTTCACTTGATGCTCCTAAAACAGCTGACTGCCTATTTGACTGCAGAGTAAGTTGGTATATACATGTTTAATCCACCACAAAACTTTAATGTAAACATTCATTTTTGCATTGGATCAGTTGCAAAAATGCCGCTATAAATCATTCAGTTTTGAGCTGTTTATAGTAAAACTAACACACGCTTTAAATCCTGCTTTATGATTGGCGATTTGCATGCGATATAGTGGTTACACCGCCTTCTTATATCTTAAACCAATCTGCTATCTATAAAAAAATCAATTCACGATCAGATATAACGAGTTCGTTGACATTTTTATTATTTCTGCGACAACGATCGAATTCGGGCGATCTGAGCGTTCAGAATCATTTGTGTCTTTAGGACAATGTTTCCAATAAGCATGCAACTACTTACCCAGTTATCCATTGTCGTCAATTACGTAGAGTCCGAATAAAACTTATCATCTCATTGGTGTTCTTAAACAGTATTTTATAATCAGCAATTCTTTGTCAACACACGAAATGCAGATTATTCAATGGTTTTTTTTTTTAGAACAGGAATTTATTTTAAATAACTGTAATATGTAAAGTACGTTTGGTCCATTCTACTTTACGGATGCGACACTTGTGTCCTAAATTAGAAATTAAGCTTTTTTCCGTAGGGACATGGTGTATTCGCTGGATGCTGAATATACACAGAAAGCAGCGTGTAACGAATGAGTAGATGTGGAAGCGAAATGGATACAAACTTGAACAATTAATGCAGACTTTAATGAAATTAAAACTGACTGGTAAAGGACCTAGCTGTAAACCAGTTGCCAGTCTTAGTTATACATATATGGGAAATATGTGTATTTGGACAACATGTGTATATGGATTACATGTGTATATGGACAATATGTGTATATGGGCAATATATGTATATGGACAACATGTGTATATGGACAACATGTGTATATAGACAATATGGGTATATGGGAACACGTGTATATGGACACTATGTGTATATGGACAACATGTGTATATGGACAATATGTATATATGGGCAATATGTGTATATGCGCAACATGTGTATATGGACAATATGTGTATATGGATAACATGTGTATATGGACAATATGTGTATATGGGCAACATGAGTATATGGACAACATGTGTATATGGACAATATGGGTATATGGACAATATGTGTATATGGACAATATGGGTATATGGATAATATATGTATATGGCCAAACCAATGACATTCACGTACTTGGTTTAATTGATAATAGGACAATGTGGAGCACCATAGCCGCCGACGCCTTACGAAGGCAGGGGTATCCATGATGTTGATTCTAATTTGTCTCGATTTTTACATCTGCGATGTAACGGCCGATACAATATAAAAATGATATGGATATTTTATAACTGGGTCCATCTATATAGCAAGTTCGGAACTCATTGAGTAATGCGTTACGCACAGGTATACTTGCTAGTTGAGAAATTATGTTTGTTTTCACATTTATTAAATGCAACATTTATTTAATGCAACAACTTATGATTATGTGGAATATCTTCTTGGATCTCCGGGCAAAATGTAATAAATACCGTCTCATCTGTATGTTATCGGTAACTATGTTAGACAAACACTTATCAATTTCCAAATCGATGTTTAATTACGTTGTTTCAAATGAATTACATTTCTACTATTTTCTGTCATAGTGTATCTAAATAAGAATATTAGCCTTGACTGTGTTTCATAGAGACACCTGACGAGTACTAACAAGATCTCACGGGATTTGATAGCCCGACCTGTTTTCATAGACATTAGGTCGGTTATATGGTGTGGTTATGGTTATCGTTCTAAATAGTACACCTGTTTTGCGCATTAATAATTGTGTCACTTTCAATCTTTAGATGGCATATTTGTGTATTAGATATCGCCTAAGATACCCGTCCTTGGAAATGCGAGATGATACCGTCACGGCTACATTTAACCCTATCATGTGTACTTTATTTGGGAGAGATGAGTTACCGACTGGAAAACCGATGTATTGCTATATTTCGCGTGAGATATAATTTTACACAACGAAAACAATAGGTGTAATATTGAATACATTTCGGGTACGCTGTGTTTAAATATATAACATTGCATACAGAGTGTATATATATATATATATATATATATATATATATATATATATATATATATATATATACATCATCTAATAAACGTATGTAGGCAATTCGTTACAGATACGAACCAACACTTACAAATATATCATGCGTATAGCTAAAATGTCAAGTTATACGTTCTTGCAAATTAGGCATCGTCTAAAGTGTGTTATCCGCATATTTCGTATTGATCACAACCGATAGCCAAAACATCTCTGAGTGGAGAACTAATGGATGCGAATCACTCCTAGTTCTGTATTCGTAAACGATACAACATTGCCTGTAATTTAGCCATGCGGAAACAACTCTTGTTAATAAGACATCACAGTGTCGATATTAGCTCTATTCCAAGCTTATCCGAAGGGTGATTTTTTTCCAAAATACACCGGACATTAACGACGGTAAATACTTTGCTATTAACGTATAAAAAATAAAGAGTATAATATCAATTGCACTTATATCGATTTATAGGATAAGTAGTTCAAAATTTAAACTTGTCTGAATAAAATAACTAATTCATTAACGATCGTTTCAAACCGACGAAAATCCTATTTAAAAGGTAAGCTTGTAAAAACAAAATCTAGCAACAAAAACTGTGCAAACATTAGTAAATATTAGATGTTACAATCAACCGCGACAAAAGCATAGTTTCAATGCGTGGAGTATGTCTAGCAAGAAGAAAACTAAAAGTGAGTCGTCCGAGGCCATCATTCAATATCTAATTGCGGATGTAATGAGATTAATGGAACATTGATGAATGTTCAGCCTTAATTAATGCGCAACCAGACACTAAATTTAAATGGCTTTATAAAAATATTAGACGGACCAAAAATAAATCAAAATTTAGAAACACTAAGAAGGCGCATTACAAAAAGCTATCTCATATAATATATTCAAATATTTACAAAATTACGTCATATTTCTAAAAAAATATAAAATTCTTAAAGTGTGTAAGTGCTAATGCCATAAATCTTTTAAATTAAATTGACAAGTCTAAATTTACGGAAAAGCTAAACACTTTATTTCCCGTAATAGCACAATGCATATATTTATATATATATATATATATATATATATATATATATATATATGATTAATATTGACTATAGTTCAGTTGTAATACAACACTTTACGTATTCCTATCCAACAAAGAAGTCAATTTCAAAAGTGGTATTTTTATATTAAACTAGAAATAATTCGCCACTACTGCTTTGATTAGGGGATAATTATTTGTTGATATTAGTATTTACTTTTAATAAAAGTAAACCGCCGTTCCAAAAAGTAATAAATACATTGTGTTTAAGTTTTGTATTTTTAATTTTGACTCATGTTTATAATATTCTCTTACGTCTGAAAGAATGTGTTGTTTATCATTTACAAATATATTTTAACAACGATTTTAATACTATTTATGCATATTTTCTATTGTGTTAAACAACTTAAAATTTTAAATAAACCATACATTTGTTTTTAATATAGATTACGTATGCAATTTTTGTTAGAAGTAAGCTAACACTATTATTCGTAGGTATGGACAAGAAGGTTGGGACAAGCGCATAACCCAAGTGTAATTATTCTATATTACAACTGATTATTTTCGTATTGTTTATTGGGTTTTTAATCAGAAATAATAATCCAATATTTATTTGTATTGTTAAAGCATCCATTGAACAATACTAGTGTTATTAGATTTTAATACGCTATTCTAAAACGGTTGTTCATAATTTGATAGAATAGTTTAATACATTTGCATTAATAAACAATACTGTCGTAATGATACATATTTTGATGTGATGCAAATCCGGATGATTTCATCTGTTTCTAGCGCGTTTATTGTGTTTGACAAGCTAATTTACATACATGTAACTAGCGGTTATAAAAAGGCCACCTTTTTCCTCTTACGATATGTTCGTTCGGTATTCTTTTCTGTGTGCTTTCTGTTAATGTGTGTGTCGAGGTAAACGACACAGGGAGAATCAGTCATGATCCAAGGTATCTAAATTAGGTTCGTAACCGCTATTATAAGGGGATATAGACGCACCCAATTCATGTTACCAGTGACGGTACTTTGTTTTATTAGATATGTTATCTCACCATTGGCAGGTGTCAAGGTCGCGAAAGGCAGTGTTTTCCCAAAACCTTGTCGGGGCCACACCAGACTGTCTCCTGATTAGGGCCCCCTTCACCGTCGAGAATAATAAGAGGCACATCTCGATGAGTGTTTAGGTTTTACGAGTTACAATTTAAAATAAAAATACATGCACCTAAGATGTTTTATATCAATTCATGAATATATCTTTGTTTCTGAAGTGCAAATAGTAGTATTAATATTGGATTTATTATATGTTTTCTGTTTGTAATCAGTATTATTATTATTTCACTGACCATCGAGCAAATGCAAATCAAAAAGGTAATTGGAACGCCACGGTTTAAATAAAAGCTCACCTTAACGACGAGCGAGTGTTAATTCCACGAACTTTATTACTGTTCGGCTTTTATTGAATCTGCATTACCTCGTAGAAGGCAGGCATGATTTTTCACGTGTAATTTACGGCAGTCTGTAAAAAAAGATACGTTTGTTTAACAGTGTAAATTAAAAGTAACCCCATTCAGCTTAGTCTTGTTTTACACTTGAATGCACCACCTTGAGATTATCTAAAAATAAAATTACAACCGGTATACATTCAGAATATAAACGTATGGCTGTTGAAGTAGATGTGTGTTTCGTTTCATCAGATAGTTGACAGCTGGTAGGCTTAACGGGAGATATGCCGAGTTTTAGAATAAACAAAGCATTTCCTATGTCGAATAATTCACCATTCATTAACTCCCTAGCTAATCCATAGCCGACACCAGAAAACCTTTTTCCTGTGTTTTTTATTGTATTATTTATTCATGTGTCGATGTGTCGCTTTTTGAAATTCCACGGTTGTTTTTTCATAATAATTACATTATTAACTGTCTAAATACGATGGAATATAAGATTTGAGGTACAAAGAAAGAAGTTATGTCATTGTGTTTTAAACTAGCCGAGAGTGTGGGCATGTGTTGTCCGACTGTATCCGAGAACTCAGGAAACCCATTCTTCCACATTTGAACTACATATAAATAGTGTAACTCGGTTTTTACTTGCCTATTCATATAAATTGATGTGTTGTTAAAGTATTGATTAATTATAATACATTTCGAAACGTCGATATCATTTCTAAACTACGAAACATCAAACTCGCAAAAACGTATTTGATTTAATACCAGGAATTATTGTTGATAAGTTAGAAGAAACGGTGGCTGTATACAAACATTCTAACTATAAGAAAAGAATGTATATAAAAAGCAATCGCTTCAGTAAACCAATCGTTACGTCCGGAAAGAAATCGGCACAAAATATGGAACCAGCGTGCTATTTAAGCGTAAAGTAACGTGTAAAGATCAATATATAGTCTAACCGACCGGTAAAAGTAAATTTTACAGCTACACATTCTGATCTGTCCCGTCGCTAGGTACAACCTCACGGAAGTGAGCACTCATGCGATAGAAATAAAACAATATCTCTCCGAAAAGACAGGTAATATATGGGGCGATGCTTTCCCGTAATTTCTGCAGCTGTGATAAATTCTAAATTATATTAAGCGGTGAAGTGTATTTATATCATAATATTAACTTAAGTATAATTGACAGGTCGAATTAAGATGTAAACGATGTAAATGTATAGTCTAAAGGACTGATAAACATATATACTGTTCGCAATATGTTAATTATTCTATTCAGGTGATATCTAATAAAAATATGTCTACCAAATCATATTTAACCTTTATAGTGTAAGCTTATTAATGACAAATACATTGAGAGAAGACACGAAGGTAAACACAATAGCGCAATGAACCCAGGGTAGTCTGGGGAGCAGATTAAAAAAAATAATGTATGCTAGCGGAACACGTGTAAATAACACGAAATGATGTTTTCAATACGGGTCCTAATGTAACAACCCACCCTCTATTTGTTAGTAAGTTACGCTTGCTTTATTATGAGCCCCCCCTCCTTCTGGATAATAG
Source organism: Sepiola atlantica (assembly GCA_963556195.1). Taxonomy (NCBI): domain Eukaryota; kingdom Metazoa; phylum Mollusca; class Cephalopoda; order Sepiida; family Sepiolidae; genus Sepiola; species Sepiola atlantica. Next base: position 165,432,695 of record OY744523.1, read on the forward strand.
TGAAATAATTGTTTAAAATAGTAGCTCGTGTACGGTGGACACTGCGCATATCTACTAAAAAAGGTTGATATGCCATCCGTTCAAAAAAAACAACAACACAATAATACTGGCCGATACCCTACATTTTAAGCAGTCAACGTAATTAAATAGACAATGCCATAAAAACGCCAACATAAAAACAAAAAATAGTTTTAAGTTTTAAGCAACACAAAAAAAGTAGTTTTTAACCAGGTGATTAAAAAAATGTATTATTTCTTCCCCTTCCCCTCGAAATATAGAATACAAATCTTAATGGTTGGTTGGGATCGAACTATAAACCAGTCAGGCCGAAGTAAAAAAAAAAATACTACCTCGCTAACCATTGCGCCAGAGGGAAACACATATATATATATTCCTAAACGCAGGCTAGTTGAATGTTTTTCAAAATCTAGGTGCGGCACGCATGCGCAGAGCTTTTGCCGGAAGCGTGACACACGAACACACACTCTATCGTATTAATATATAGATTATTAAAAAAATAAAATAGTACATACTTTAAAAGTAATAATACAAAAATATATAAATAATGTAAGCGACAAGACAGTTTTTGCTGAATGCCATACTATTATTATATTATTTTCTTAATCGATCCTGTAAAGGAAAATGATAACCGTGATAGGCAAAATATATACATCCTACGAAATAAAAACTCCTAATGCACATAGGTTGCATTGTAAACAACTATAAGTGTAAGAGTGAACACTTTTCCGACTTCCTATTGTAGCAAGATAAAAGATTAACATTAGTGAAACCAAACAAAAAAACGCTTATTTTCCGAAAACACTTAGCCTCCCAGGTTGCCCAAAAAGATTCGCATATGAAAATTCGGATAGAAAGCTATACACATCGAGAATGTATCCAGAGGCTTGTGAAAGGAAAGTGGACTCTACCGTAATAGAAAACTTCTCACATCGGTCAATATCCTATATTCTACAAGGCCACCGCCCGCTTATGCATGGAGTGTTTTGCCACATCTGGGCTCGTACAGCATGCACTAGTCTCTCCCTCTTAGACAGACACCACAAAAGAGTCACTTATTTAATAGTGCTCATCTAATTTATTGTAGTCTGACCAACACATGGCCTGTGCGCCCCTTTGAAGTAAATACTTCAGACAAACCTGATTAGCAGCAAATTCCCACCACCTATCTGTTCATGCCACAAGATGTCATAAGTTTTTAATAGTTGATGCCACTAGATGTCATAAGTGTATTTACTCTCATAGTCTATTCACTTTAACTGCAAGATTTTTGAATTCCGTCCATGTTATATGCTCTTCTGACTGTACTATCGTTAATAAATTTAATTGTAACGCGAACACATATCAAGCTGCTAAACTATCTACCATGCGTGCCTTTCTAGACATGCCCTTAACAACAGGGGATACGTTTAAGTTGCAATATACCTTGTTTTGGGTGAACACCAATATTTCGTTTTTAACTAGGTCCATCATTATCTCCAAAACTCAAACCAATAGGAAATCGCCGCAATGTTGCATCCCTTTTCTTATTTTACAAATACTTCAATGAAATGTGGTTCGACGAACGGACTGCTCTGCTGCCCCCCCCCCCTCCCCTCGACGTAAATACATCCGACCAACTCGACAACCAGTACACTCCCATCCATCCAATGGTGAGGTCCCCAGATGGCAGAGAGTTTTCTTATCTAATAGCTTCTTTCCCCGAGCTGCTAGCTTTTGCATGATTCTTCCTGCTCCCGGTGTGCATCACTGTACCGACATTATTTTAATGTTACCTATTCCCTTGTAAGACATCCCCTTCTAGTTAAATATAAATTATTAAATCAGTTGCCGTCTGCCTGTTGTGTACGTCTATATAGACATGTGCATAACTCATACTAGAGCGTCGAATTTGTATTAATCACATTTGTTGTATTTACCGTTTGTATCTTCTATACATTGCACTCGCACTGAGGATTATAATGATGTCAATATAGATTATCTTCATATTTTAAACACCTACATGCATCAGCTTAAAAAACGAAGGCATCATACACAAGTGTTTCGTTTTACATAAGTGTAAGGGAGTCGCAAATATGTTATATTATGAGGGGCTCCGTATGCCTGCACGTGTGTAGGTCCACTAGTTAGGATTGTAAGAGGGGTGAACTTAGTTCGAGTTCGGTGCAGGTCATGTTGACACGCACCGAAGACAACCGTTATGGGTCAATCATGTTTTGAACGACCATAACAAAGTTTCAAAGTGGACGCCGGTAAAGACAACTCACGGTCCGAAAAGGTCAGAACACATCAGTGACAGAAATGTTTTGCATGACTGTCACACGTGTACATATGTGACGTGATCTTTCGTGAGAAACTAAGTTTTTGAAAATAGTGACCGATTTGCAAGCGAGCTGGACGGTCGACCTATCTGGTGGTCCTAAAATGAAACAGAAGGGCTCTGGAAGTAAGAGTGTGGCCTCGAAAATGTAGACGTGCGTCGTAATGGCATGATATCTTTGGGATCCAGCAGAAATCGCCGTCTCCCCCCCCCCCCCAGCGAGAAGAATAAATGAACCGAGTGAACGAATGGACAAACCCCTTCCGCAACGCAGAATAAAAGACTTGAATCTCTCTAAGGAAAACATGTGTCCGCGTTTTTCTTCTGCCTGTCCATAAAGTTTGTATCCACATACTAGAGATCACCAAAACTGATCACAGCTAGAGATACGCAATAGAAACCGACGGCACCTACCGCGATCAGAATATAAATTTAAATAAGAAGAGTGATACTATGTTTGGACTGTCATACACTTGTCTGAGTTATTTGACCAACTAACATCATCTTCTATAATGGAGTTGGCCATATCCAGTACAAATAGTAATTACATCTACACTAGTGATTTACGAACTAACATCTCTCAGACTGTTTTTTACACATAAACAATAAAATGGCAATAATTATAAACACTATGTGAATTCATCGTAAAAATTGTTCGGCACAGATGTACTTAGTTCGCAACCCAGCTGTCGAAGAGCACAATATAAAGTGCTTTTAGTTTACTTTGATTCCCCCTCCCCAAATAAAACACATTGCATCTGAGACGTCCGGGACTAACTCGAATTTCACGCTATACCTACAGTTGTGCAGCAATATATTTGTTCACATTGCACTTAATTTTCTGCACTTGTATGTGTTATATTATGAGAGGCGCCGTATGCCTAAAACTGTGTAGGCCCACTAGTTGTGATTGTGTGAGGGGTGAACTTCGTTCGAGTTCGGTTCAGGTCAAGCTGACACGCACCGAAGGGAACCGTTATGAGTCAATCATGTTTTGAAATACCATAACAAGGTTTCAAAGTTGACCCCGGCACAGGCAACATCGGGTGAGAAGGTCAGAATACATGAGTGAACGAAAATGATTTTGCATAACTGTCACACGTGTACATCTATGACGTCACTCCTTCTAAGGTTTAAGAGAGTTACGAGTTAGCCAGCGAGCTGGACGGTCGACCTATCTGGTGGGCCTAAAATGAAAGAGAAGTGTCCTGGAAGTGAGAGCGTAAAATTGACTATGTAGAAGTAATGGCTGGATCTCTTGGAGATCCATCAGAAATCCCCGTCGCATTTCCCCAGCAAGAAGAATGAATGAATCGAGTGAATGAATAGACAAAACGCTTCCGCAACGAAGAATAAAAGACTGTAATCTCTCTGAGGAAAAATGGTCTCCGCGTTTGTCTTCTAACTTGTGTATGCACAGACTTAAGACTACCGACACCAATTACGGCTAGAGAGACACAACGAAATCGACGGCACAAACGGCAATCACAACTGGACGACGAAAGACACGTAAGGTAACTTTTTGGGGCATAACATTTTGTGGTCCTAATCTGTAAACCTCGAAATAACTAAGTTAGTAGGAAGGAAAAGTGCACCATGCTTTATTTGATATGTTTAACGAACAATGTTTAAAGTGGTTAATGTTTGAAGTGTGTAAATTAGATACAATGTTTAATGAACTGTGTTTAATAAGAAAATAATTTTAAAAGAACTATGTTTAAAGTGCTTAATTTGAAATGTTAAAGATAGGGTGTTTCATGAGCAAATAATTTAAGACAATGTGTTTAACGAGGAATTGAAAATGGACCGACAGTTTCAAAGCTTAAAAGTGGCATTAATGTACCCCTTAATGAAATCTATTGAAAGTACCTTAAAATTGAGTGTTACAAAAGGTTGAAAGCGCTTCTAGACATTTCATATGCTTTCATGTGATTTCGTATTGCTTTCGGATTACTAGAAGCGCTTAATAGACTATCGGGCGATAATTTTAATTATTGATGAAGTAACGGATGTTTGGTTTTTGAAAGGCTATGCGACAAATACACACATACAGACGAAATATACACAACGATGAAAGAATATATAAAACACAGGGGGAATAGTATATGAGTATAATGAAGGTATATACATAAATTATTAACTAAATAAATATAATAAAAATAAAGATGTGTCATTATAATAATACACAATAAATCAACAATAATAAACAATTGGATACTAATAAAAATATTAAAAATTAAATCAATAAAAATAAACAAATAAAATACCCACAAGATAAGAATAATAGAATTACACTATAAAAGATAAGAACATCAAAATAGTTCACCAAATATTAAAAAAGTAAAAAAAATGCGAGTGTTTACTCTTAGATCCCTATGAAACTAAAAACTAATGCATAGCGAATATTTTAGTAACTATGCTAAATAAAACAAAATCACAGAATCGAATTTGACTCACTGTTGTGGTTGGATAGCGGACTACTGTTAGTCGCTCAATATGTGAAGTAGTCTTGACAATAAATACCACTAAGAACAATAGCATGGGTATTCAATTGGATTACCTGTAGTTACTAGTGTTTATACACGATATATTTGTTAGAATAGTTCGTACTATTTTAACACCTTTAGACTGTGTATGTATGGTATGTACAACTTCTAACCAAGTTATGTATGCTGTCGACGAGAATTTCGAAAACAAAACCATCAAATACGTGGTAAAATAAACTCTATCAACTGAAAAACAAGCATTCGAAACGAAACAAAATTTTATGAATGTATTCAGTCATGCGCGTGCTTTGTTTTTATTCAGTAATTACATGCAAGTCACGTTGTGATCGAAATAATCCGACTGACGTTGATATAAATATACCAACTGCAAACGTGACTCGCTAATCGAATTCACCGTATAAAGAAAGATTTAGGTACGAAAAAGCATCCAACAAACAGTTTTTTATCGCCGGGCGCCACCGAACACAGCTTACCGTGTGTTTGTGTTTCCCAGTACAACTTAAATACATCTTAGAAACGGAGTTACACAAAGGAAAACATTTTTTAAAAGTAAGAATACGTTTGATTTTTTAAAGATGTATGATAGACCATTACTCAAATTCAAACGCAAATGAATTGGTCTTTAAAAACCTAGTGTGTGATAAATTAGCAAACCTATCCCTGATTATGTCTTATTAATGTTTGGGTTCTAACATCCGGTGTATCAATTTCATGCCAACCCCATTTGTTTACCTTAGTCAGCTTCTCTGTCCTTTCTTCCCTTTTGTCGCCTCCCCCTTTCCATACCCTTGCTGCTTACCATGAGCTTGGGAACAACACCTCGCAATGCGCACAACCGTTCCACGATCATAGCCCCATAGATTGTAATCTCGTTGGTTTCTTACTATGTTTAATTAAATGCGGTCCTCGACATACAAAACCACTTATTTGTATGATTCTTTTCGCCCCTCAATGTAGGGGTGTGGGCATTCGCTACCACAGTCCTAGTCTCTCACATTTTTGCTTACTAAAAGCCGTGCAGTCGGTATGAGTTATCTGATGTCTATTCTGTTTATGTCAGGTAATTGTTTCAGTGTTACATATACGTCCACTGGGAATCCTGTAATAAATGCAAGTTTAGATGTATAGTGCAGCCCTACCCTAAGTGTCTTCTTAATTATTTCATCATATTTGCATAAGCATCCACTTATGTTTTACTCCACTTGCATCTTTTCTGTGTTTCCCGATTCGAAAGGCACTTCAGTTAACGCTGTCACTGGTCTCATTTTTATTTGTTACGCATCTAACTGGTCTTCATTACTCATCTCAAGGTAGTGAACAACCAAATCTCCGTGCAGAAAAAAGTTATCTTAAAGGTCATGCACTTTTTGTAGCTTAGCTACTGATCCAGTTTTTAAAGTCTCCCGACTCCATCAGCCCTTCCATTAAAAGCCAATATGCCACATTTGATAAACAGTTCTATTGCGGACTCGGTAATAAATTATTCTAGCCAAAATAGAAGTAATATAATAATGAATTAAGAAGTTCTGTTACTAAACGAAACATCTTAAGCTCAAACTCAAACTTCTCTTTCTGTTGTGAGATTTCGAACGTAGATGTCTTCACCCATTCGTTCCTTCTTTACGTATACGTTTTCCTCATATGTACATGATTGCCATTTATAAAACATCCAAATATGAACACATGTTATTTACCCTTTTAAAATTGAGGGGTCATTATGGGAAACAGTTAATATACTTCAAAGCCGTTCAATATTCATTGTATTTCCATTGCCACAGTATGTAACATTAAACCCACACTAAACGAATCTGATATATAGAGACCACCAAAGTGATACACAGGCGTGACGTTTATAAACATTTGCCAAAGAAAATTGTAAAATACTTATCATGAATGTGGGAGATTGGGAGAATTGACTGCTAAGCCAACAGGTTATAAAAGAACATATACATGATGGCTGTGAGGAAGGAATACTTCAGCAGGTGTTTTCAAACCGTAACGAACGATTGATGCTGTTGTTTTCAACAATAAGAAGTTTACGATTCCGGAGAAGTATTATAATTGAAACGTGCTGTTGAATCTATGTTTTGTACATTATAGCCATTTTTATCGAAGTACTATCTCCTCAGTGCGGGCGATTCGATCGCAGTAAGCGATTTTACCGTTGTAAACTAGAGGAACAACATCAGTATTTACGAGCAAAAGCGTTTGTTCGTGTATAGTATATTTGCAGCAAAACGTGTAAAAAATAAACAATGTTGCTTATTCATAGATATACACCAAACCGATTGTAACATAAAAGTGCCCGAATTGTTTACTCACCATCTATATATTAGCACAGTACTACATATAAGTGTATATATATGTATGTATATATATATATATATATATATCACTCGCTATTACTCTCTATCTCTATCTCTATCTCACTCTCTCTCTATATATATATATACATACACATATATATATATATATATATATATACATACATATATATATATGTATATATGCATTTATATACATATAAATATATATATATTGACATATACATATATATATATATAAATGTATATATATGTATATATAAAATGTATATATATATATATTTGTATCTATATATTCGTGTGTATGTATGTGTATATATGTATATATGTATATATATATTTATACATATGTATACATTTATATATATATACATGTGTATATATACATTTATATATATATATATTTATATATATATATATTTATATTTATATATACATATATAGTTATATACACATATATATATATATATACATATATAAATATTTATATATGTATATATATATATATGTGTGTATAACCCTATATATGTATATATAAATATGTATATATATACATATATATATATATATATAAATGTATGTATACACATGTATATATATAAATGTATATGTATGTATAAATAAATAAATATATATATATATATACATATATATACACATACATATATGGTTATATGTATATTTATATACATATATATATATATTTATATATTTATATATATATATATTTATATGTCTATTTATATTTTATATATATACATATTTATATATATATGTAAATTTATATTTATATATATATTTTTATATATATATATGTATTTATACATATATATATATAAATATATTTATATGTATATTTATATTTAGATGTAATGTATATACATATATGTGTGTATATATATATTTATATTTATATATATATACATATATATATGTATATATATATATATAGTTATATATATATACATATATATATTTATATATATATATATATATATATATATATATATATATATATATATATATATATATATATATATATATATATGGGTGTGGGGTGTGTGTGTGGGGGGTGTAATTGTGTGATTCTGACCACCTCATTTCGTGACTTTATCGACCTTTATATAGAGGAGCTCACGATGTATGTCAAAGCAGTAAATACATATTAGTGTGAATATGTCACCTTGCTGTCTAGTATATTATACGCTTACACAGTACAACATTTGTAGCTCGAAACTTTTGTTATCTAAACACCACATTATCTTAACTTATGTTGCACACACCACTAGAAATAAAGCGACGTTTTATTTGCGAAATATACTATGGTTGTTTGGACGAACTATTGTAAATTACGACATTAACAGTGAAAAGCTTGAGATCGTACTGGATGTTTACACACAAGGTGTGCAAAATTACTGAAGGGAAACACATAAACGTACGAAAAGCGGTTGAAAATTATGCTTCGCACTTAAAAAAAAGTCAAGGTATTCCCCAACATTATGTTTTTAAATAAAGATCGTTTCACCACGGAAACAAACAAAAACAAACAAGTTCGAGTTTTCTTCATTTTTATTGTTTTATCAGAAAAATGAAGAATAAGTCTTACGGAAATAAATATCCATTGATCGCAAAAAAGTAGAGAATTCATTTTTGAGCGGAAAAATAACAACAGTGTGAGACATTATAGACGAACAATTTAAGTAGTCTTTTGTAAGAGACAACAATTGAGGAATTGAAAAGTGTCATCTTGGAAATTATAAATACTAATTAGAAACAAAAAACGCTGCGACCAGAAGAACAACTCATAGAAAAATAACAAGACACATCAGACGAAATTAAAAGTAAACAACTTAAGCGAATAACAAGAACATACACAATTATACAAATTATCGATAGGTGTCAAAATAGTCAAATATAAGTTATTTCAAAAAACGCTATTTGAGATAACTATTTTTATTATGACTCAGAAAATGAAATTACGCTTTCTTCGTATTTAAGTCGGTACGGAGACCTTTATTATACGGACTGTGCGAATTAGACCTATTCTTAACAAAGTTCGTTTATTATGATGAAGTTTTGGTATGCTTGAACATACAACACTCGTCAATTGTCAATAAACGACACCAACCTTACATTTGTTGAAATGGTAAAATGACTAACTCAATTATGAAGCTTTTAATGGTATTTTTTCACAAAAAGTGGGAATGTCACAGTCACAGGTGGCATGACACACAAAGTATAAACTGAAAAATTAAATGTTACATTTTTAAAACTTTAGTCGAATTGCTAAGGGTGACTTGTGCAAGTAAACATATTGGATAAAAATAGTATGTTACAATTAGATTCCGGTGCAAACCTGTCAATAATAAATCTCACAATGTAGAAATAAATTGAAAACCAACTTTAGTCGTAACGGAGACAAACGCAAAAAACTTAACTCGGTAGGCAAATGGAAATTAGAAGGCGAACTCATCGCTTATCTAACATTAAGAAAAATACATTAAAATAAAAATGTTGTAATGAACAATACAAAAATTATTAAGGCTCGGACTACATGGTGAAATTAAAATTTTAGAAAATGACCATACATTCCATTGCGTGTAATTATTAAAACCTCAAATGCCGAAACAGTGAAACTAATAAAATAATAAAATAAATATTTGGGGAGGTATGTTCTGATGTACTGAAAAGATGTAAAAAAATTGCTGCCAACTTTGAATGAAAACCAAATAGTAAACCTGCGTTCCAAAAACAAAGGCGTGTGTTATTTCTATGATAAAATCAGATTGACGGAGAATTAAATGGATTTTAAAAAATGAGTGGATTTTTTAAGTAGAATACAACTAGTATGCTTAGTCTACCATCTCCTTTCAAATAAGTAAGTAAATAAATGTTCGTGCTCATTTCTCCACCAGAGTTAACCAAACAATAAACCAATCTCTTGCCGAGTCCGAAACATTTTTTTTTTCTAAGCGCACCGAGGAAATACTATCAACGACACCGAACAAGGTGAACAGTTCATGTAAATAAAACAAACACTAATGGTTTCTTCTGTAGTTTGTTTCTGGTATTTTACTATTTCAGAAACTGTCCACAACTATAAGGTAATAGGAACCATATAGTGGGACATTATAATATATGTTGATCATAGACAACAGTCGGCCAGTTTTCGACAAGGTGTTTACTGTATAATAAATGTATTTGCTATCGAAGCACAACCATTGTATATTCACACCACATTTTCAATATATTTGGCCATAGTTGTCTAATACACATAACTTCTCATGTAACAGTTCAGTCTCGAAATGCCCGGGTGATCGACATAACCTACTTTTATTTTCCTGCTATTAAAAATAACCACTGTATCGTTGTATATCAGTGTATACACTTCGAAGATTTGTCAGGGTTTGTTTTTCCTTTTTATGTTCTTTAATACGTCTTCTCTTGTGTTTTTATAACAATGGCATTATTTTTACTTCGTTTGTACAAGCGCAAGTCGTGTGTCTGAAAGGGTTTAAGCATAGTTATGGGTAAATCTTGATAATCCGATAACATGGCTAATTTTTGACAATGGGGCATCCTTTATATAATAATTGTAATTGATGAGGACTGGCTCCCATCTGTATAGTATGTTATAAGTCGTGTTGGTAAACTCTTTTTTGGACCATGACTCGTAAAAATTGGGTTGCGGTCGGCTGAAACCAAAATTCCTTCCGTCAACGAAACGATTAGATTAGGTAAACTGCAAAAATAATATCCAATGTTCCATTTTCTGTTTGTGAGTTACTCTTTTCTGCACATAGTAATGCAGGAGATAAGCGAAATATATGTTGTTACGGTCCGCCTTATATTGTGTGTAACTAGCAAACGTAACTACAAATACAACTACAACATATACTATTATGGATATCTGTAAATACACACTCATGTAAATATACTATCGTGTTTTCTTATTTATTAGCGGCTATTAAAAGTCAAAAGCAATCTAACTATTTCTCTATCTCATATATATATATATATATATATATATATATATATATATATATATATATATATATATACACCTTGCTAGTCACTGTGTTTTAGATAATAGGCTCCTAACCCATCTTGGGTATCAGCCGAAAATTACTCCAACCGATCAGTGTGTTTTCCCTTCATTTTCATTTTCATCTTTACCTTGTTTCTTCATGCCTTCCGATGTGGGTGAGCCATGCCAGCCGCCGGTGTTCAAAGAGAACACATCCCCACACACCGAGCAGACACTTTTACTGTAATAACTCCCCTCTCGTAATATTTCCCTCCTTTTCTCTTCTCGATACATGTATAGCGGAAACAAAACAGACAACAAAACCCTCGTATATGACCTTAAGAACAATAATTGTAATTTTACTTCGGCATTAAAAACAAATCTGTTTACACCTCATAGAAGGCATGAAGAAAGAAATGGTTCCCGGAAATCTTCTACAGACTATGCCCGAAAACAAAACAAAAAACTAAAATTGTGATTTACTTTACTTTGCTTCTAAAATCGTCGTATAATTAGGAATGAAATTATAAGTTGCACGCTTATTTATTTTTTTCTTCATTCTGAGTGGTTTTATTCACTATTATAATACTTCTTCTCCAACTTGTACGCTTATGATTTTCTGCTGACTCATTACACTTACACACACACGTATATATATATATATATATATAAATATATATATATATATATATATATATATTCAAAATAGAGATTAAGAGAGAGATAACGTGAGTCAAAGAACTTAATACACATTTATTTTGCTGAAAAAAGGTTGTGTTTAATGTAATCTAGTGTTTTATTTGTTCCGATGCTTTGTAATTTAGAAAAATCAAAGTTACGTAAAACTCTTTTTTACTCATGAAAATGAAGGCAACAGTCGTTAGAGCATTATATGAACTAAGAGGGACAAATCAAGCTTATGTTTTCATCATATATTATCTCATCAGTTGTCTTCTTTCGTTCTCTATTTTTCTTTTTCATTTTCTTTAACAACACCGCCTCCTCTTCCACCATATCTATTGTACAAAAAGGTCGTCATATTAGATATCTAGCTGCATTGTTACTTCCCTTATCCGGTCTAAAATAGTGAAAAGTAAAATTGGAGGGAAAATGTCGTCAGCTACTGCATTATTAACTATTCCTAATAGTCGTATATATAAAATATGCTATCTAACGAAAATATTGCTCATTTATAAAATAACGTAATTGCACTCTAAACAGAATGAAGATGTGTGTTTTTTTCTCATAATAGAATAATACCACACATTGTTGAACCATATCACGCTATATAAATTATGTGTTTTTATAACGGAAACAATTTTAGTAGTAAATTTCAACGTAAATAAAAAAAAATCAGCGTGTGTTGTTATATATTTAAAATTCTATATATTTGGCTATTTGTATTGTTTGTAAATCTCGCGTCAATGCCTACATACTAGATCTTAAGGCGAACATGTGTTAAAATGTGAAAAATGAAAAATACATAACGTAACAGTACTGCGCAGTAGATATTGTCTTTTAGATTAATACATGGACATTCTGTAAATAATTAAATTTCATATTTCGCTTTAGTTGTGAAATGTCGGGACTATTAGTGTGATAGCTATTAACGACTCGGTCCGAAGTTATCATAAGGCTAAATTCAACGCGTTCACACCGCAAAAAGATTGAGGATAACAAGTGTGAATTGTTTATAAGGTTGTGAAATAGAAAGAAATAGGTAGAAAGTGTTTTTGAATCTATGCCTTTCATACTGGTGTTGTGAGCTCGGTGTATAATACAGTTGTGTACTGTGCATGACGAACAATAATATTTAATCAATACCTTTGACCATGGCGGGTAAGAATACCAGATCAGAATTGAAAATTGGTGTAGATAAAATTCTCGGATATAAATATTTTTTTACAAATGAGTCATTTTTTATCTAGGCCAAAGAGCACTTCGAGCATAAAGGCGAGTTGGTTTAGTAAGTAGGCGGTTAGACACTCAGGGTATTTGTAATGATCGTTGTAACCGGTATAGAAACTTGTTATTTAAGATAATTTGTTAACACATAACTTAAATAAGGTATTGTTATTATCAGTCGGGAAGAAACCCCGTAGTGTCGTGTACCACAGACGAGCTGTTCTAGGGAACACACTTTGCTCATGGAAGTTCAGCTTTGTACACAGGCACTAGGGAATGTATTGGCCGTGGTTGTAGTTAGACAGTTTTTTGTTGCGAATGTTTCATAGGTCGGGAGCATAGTATGTAAGTTCAGTCGAGCACTTCCATTAAAGTAATAAAATAGGCTAAGGAGAAGAGGACATCGAAGTCGGTTACATATTCTGACTGCACCATAGACGAGATACTTTTTGGAGCCGTAGACGTATCCTACATTTTTTAGCAGAGACTTTAGAAACGGATTTGACCTGGCGATACGGTAAGTTGCAGAAGCTTGTGAAAGCACGAGCTTCGTCAGGGTAATAGCTAATCATTTAACTTGGGGTAAATTAAGGGTTAGAGTGTTGGTGGTGAAAGGAAGAAAAGCTTTGTATTCGACGCATTAAAAGTAACTAGCATCCATTTCCCCCATTGTGCCACGTTTTCCAGATCGGAAGAGAGAGCAGCGGAAATAGCTTAATGTCGACGAATAATTTTAGAATGTGATATCAGAGATCGTTTATAATGATCAGAAAGAGATGTTTGCCCAGAAGTAATCCTTGAGGTACGCCGGCATTAATACTAGGTGCTTCAGACGTTTGATAATATACAACTTTTTATAAACCTATCCGAGATAAAATAGTTGATGGTTGAGATGGCATTTCCGAATATTCAATAGATATCAAGATTGTTAAGTAGACTTTTATGCAAAATGTGTTTATATGTCAGGAGCTATTGCTCAAGAAACGAACCCCCGATCGATATATTCACTAATCCTTTGTTTTATTACATTCAGCACCTCAGCTGTTGATCTTGCAAAACGAAATCTATATTGCTCGTCACTAAATATGCTGTTTTTTTATTGAGATGATTTTCAACTTCTGGATTTATCAAAGATTCAAGCACCATACTCATGAGGCACACGTTGTCTGATTGGCCTGTACTTGTATTCAGAAGAGCTTACATATTTTTCAATGTTGACCAAACTGGCGAAGTTTTCCAAGATCTTTAAAAAAGAGTTCTCATTTAATAAGCAATTCATACATTTGTAAGAATTAGAGCTAGTACAGTTTGCATGTTTTAAGCCTAATTATTGGAATATTGTCAGAGCTAGTAATTTTTTGGGCATCGAGGTTCTTGATAAGTTAGACACATCATATTGAATTACATTTCATTTTCTTTTTAAAAACAGTGAATTTCATTAAAATATTTCCTGATTTCTTGTATTTTCTGACATTATTAGGACATTCCGACGCTTATTGTAACATCTCCTTCTTTTCTTTTGTTAGAGGATTTGTCTTTGGCCTTAAAATTAGCATCGGTTGACCACATCCCTATTCTCTGTAATCAATTTTAGAACTATTTTAAAAGCTACTATCGGGGGTTGAACTATCTTTAATATAGGAAGCGTGCGGAAGAAATTTAAATTGCACTTTATGGAGTGTTCTTATCGTTGCGATAACCTTGTGGCACGGTACATTATAATAGTAAAATAGCATATATCCATTCTTTATGTGTGCAGGTTTTCTGGGGGTTTCTTCAAACACACCAATGCTACTATAGAATTTTCGCTATTGAGGATATTTGTTCTACCAATATTCCATGAAAATATCCTAATACGTAGGCCAACATCTTACCTGCTGATGTTTGCATTTTCACTAGTTTTGCACACATGTCACCTGCTGTTGTACACTAAGCTGACGCCCGATTTGACTGTGGAGTGTAGTCGTGGATAAATATTTCAACCCTGTTTTAGACATTGATGCCACACCTAATGTGTCTTCTCGCGTTGAAACAGTTGCACACAACGTCCTGAATCGTCAACCCGTTGGTGTGTTTGATCGACTGTGAGTAAAATCGGCATCTTATTTGCACACACTTTCATTGACAGATATTTATGCAAAATGGTAGGTACACTGTTTTTTTATATATTTACATCTTTTGTTATCAAACGCAACTAATAGTTACTATTTGCCAACATTATTTCGTTTACTGTTTTGTGTTTATTTATACAAATACCGAATCTTAGCGACCTGAGTGTTACATATAATTTGTATCAGGACACCCGTATGCAAAGGTGTCATATTACCTCGTAGCCACTGTTTCCAATGGAGTAGAGTTCGAATAATACTTGTCAAGCCACACACTTGCTTGAACAGTATTTCCCTACGGGGTCGATGGTAAGGTCACACCTGTGCGTCGATAACGAGGTTTCGTGACGTCACAGTTGTCCCGGTGAGAAAACAAAATTGTGATGTGCAGTTCTTGACTGGAAGCCAACGAGTCAACACGCTTTAGTCATGTAGCGATTACATAAGTTAGGTAATTTCGAATCCCCAAAAATGAGAGCCAGACGAAGTATCCATCTTCCTTCCTTTACAAGTAGCTACGTAGTTTGAAAATTAATCTCTCTTTTCTACAACGAACTTGATCAGTATCGACAAGCTAAATAGTAATAAATGGCCTAAAATTAAAAATGAGTAGCCTTGTTATATTTTATTGTGTGTAGGAGATTTGATTTCAGCCAACGTATTATGGAAGAAGCGAGCGGAGATTATGACGCTCGGTAAAGCGACATACATATAGCAACCGCGACACAAAGCAGGCTACAACAACGGCGGTGAAGAAAGATACACGGTTAGTACAAATAGTTCCATACAACGGACAGGCAGTTAAGAAAGAAAGAGCCGCTCTTAGTACAAATAGTTCCCTGCAGCTGGGAAATGGTAATAGAAACGACACATCGTCCCGTTTCGGGGTAAACAGACGGGAGTTCTACGACGCCAGATATTCGACATGACAACAGTTGTTATAACCAGCAATTCAACATATATATATATATATATATATATATATATATATATATGTATATATATATATATATATATATATATATATATATATATATATATATATATATATATATATATATACGTGTAGGTTTGTAATCCGACAAATTGCTGGAGCAATGTGATATAGGTACCGGAAGGTCGAGAAAAACAAAGTAGAAGAGAAAACAATCTCAAATCAATTTATTATATTTCACGTAAAACCTATTAAATACCGAAATATATATATATATATATATATATATATATATATATATATATATATATATATATATATATATATATATATATATATATTAACATATTTCACCGCAAACAAGTCATGTCACCACTGTAGTCGTAAAGTGTTTCTAAAGATTAAGGTGTGGGTTTTGAGTGTAACCCAATAGGGAGCAGTGTAGCGAGATGTTTGTTTACATTGGTTTTACACCTCTGCATGTCTGTATTGTTGGGAAACAGGGAGCAGAGAAAAGATCTCAGAGGTCAGCAGCACGAAGAAAGAAGCTATATGAGTAGAAATATTTCCTGCATCTTAGGACTTTCTACAGTAAATAGATGGGATGTTGCTGATTGTCTTGTTGGTCTAGTGAATTTACGTCAGTGGGGGCACCAGATTAGCCAGTTCATCGGAGCACAATCTATTGAAGTATTTGTTAAACAAGCACAAAAAGACAACATTGCGGCGATAGGACACGGGCTGGAGCTTAGTTTACAGTGAGGGCTCTTTTAGGTTTGCGACTCTTTTTTGGACCTTGTCTAGGAGAGAAAGACTAGCGGATGATGCACCAGCCCAGATGTAGCAACACAACTCCATGCACGGGTGGATGGTGGTTTTGTAGATATACACGATAATGTCAGGCGTGAGGGGTTTACTAGCACTAGGGTGTCCACCTTCGTTCCTGCAGTCTTGGCAATGTTTTCAATGTATTTGTTCTAATTCATGTTACTTGCGAATGTAAGGCCTAGGAGTTTGAATGATTAACTTTCAGTTATGGTGTTATTTGCCATGGTAATCCTTGGTTGGAGAGGTTTTCTGTAGATATTGAAGGAAAATAAGCCTTGTCATAGCGGCGTTAAAAGTTACCTACCATTTTAGACCCTACTCCACTGCTGCATGGAGGTAATTTTAATTTAAATCGTTGTGTCGTCGACAAATATACCAATGTCAGACACAATGTCATTAGAGAGATAGTTTATAGAATATCAGAAACAATACGCGTCCAAGGAAAGCCGTGTGGGGTGTTATCAGGTCGATCATTTATATAGATCAGGAACAATAAAGGTCCAAGGATAGGTCCCTGAGGTACACCAGCATGTATGTCATGTTTCTCAGATGAACGGTCATCGAGGACAACTTGCCTCTTTCGTTTGGCTAGGAATGGTCTTATTATATAAAGTAATTGCCCAGTAATACCGTATGAGCGTATTTTATGGAGACGCCCTTCATTTCATAATTTATACAAGGCGTTGGATATATCAAGCGCTAATGCCCTAGCTTCTCTTGTCTTGTCGAGTGTATGATAAATGCGTGAATAGATGACCGTTAGGATGTATGCAGTATATCGGGCTTGTCTAAATCCATACTGGCGGTCATAAAGGAGTTTAGCATTAACTAAGTGCCGGATAATCGCTTAATTGATTAAGGATTCAAATAATTTAGCAAAGATTGAGAGTAGACCGATTATGCGGTTGTTGGGATGATCAGTTCTATCCCCATAATTTTAGTTTACAGGTACCACATAGTCAATTTTCTAGCTTTTTGAGGAGCAAGAATACGTAATGCATTTGTTGTAGAGTTTGAAGATGGCAGAGTCCAGTTCAGAATATTTCTTTATTACTATTACAGGCGCACAAGCTTTGGATGTGTCAAGGTGTTTTAATGATATCTCTGACCTGGAATGATAGGATGACAAGGTAATATAGTGTGGCTTCGTCCGCAATAGGAATCCAAGGAGGAGTGTGTTTTCTTAGTTTAAAGTGGAGTTTGAAGTGAAACACTGGGCAAGTAGTTTAGCCTTATCAGTTGTTGTACAAATGGGATCATTGTGGTTTGATAGTGGTGGGATCGTTGATTGACCATTATTCACCACATTATTGTAGATTTTAAAGAAATCGTGATCACCTAGTTTTTGTGACTGAATGCGTTTGTTTTGTTAACTCAGTATACCTTACCATTTCTTCAACTATCACGACCTTTCAATTATCTCTTGACGCTATGAATGTCTTTCTATTTAGAGTTGAATTATGGCGGCCAAATTTACGGAATGAGAGCTGCCTCTCAGCAATAGAAGCTCCACATTGCGAGGTGAACTATTGAAGAGAGTGGGACTTGCTAAATTATTTTCGCATGATTCAATGCCTGCTTTGACCCATTAAAATAACTCATTTGCACACTGGTCAGCAGGGACTGAGAAGTTTTTCCTAGATGAGGCGTCGCTAATGTGATCTCGCATTGACTCAAAATCAGCCTTCTCGTAGTATCATTTGGAGCAACATCTCATCAGCTTTTAGACGACGTTTTAGGGTGATATGAATCATGATCACAATGTGAGTACCCTATGAACTTTCCTTACACACGCCTCGGGCATTTGGGTCAATAATAGGTCTAGAAGTGAGGCGTGTTTGTCTGCTCGATCGGGGATATTAATCGGGGAATCGATAGTCTGAGAGAGGGAGTGAGCTAAGTAGAAATTATATGCAGAGTTACTGGCTGCTTAAGTAAGGCTGGAGAATGCCATCTAGTCCCAATTGTGTGCATAACAATCCCTAAATACATTCATATGTGTATTCGGATCAAGTACGAGGGCTTGATCTATACTTTCATAGACTAATCTTAGCTAGGTAAAGTCCTGGGTCGAAGGGGAACGGTATATGAAATATACGTAACTCAAGCTGTGATGTAACGTCAACTTAAAGCTCATGTAGTCTTTGTCATTCGATTCTAACCTATCTGCGTTAGTAAGGGTGAAAGTACACCGAACATAAACTCCTAGACCGTACATATTTGTTGTCAGAGTCTTTAAGGTAAGAAGAGATTGAAGATTGAAGGTCTGTTTCCCTTAGTGCTAAGATATCTGGGGATATTGTCAGGAGAAAGGTTTCCACATCGTATGTGGTGGCTCAAAGTCCCCGGATATTTGTGAATGCGAACCTCAAGGGCGGAAGAGAAGGGGTTTTTGTTGGGTGTCTGGTTTAGATTTGATTTGATATTTTTTGTAATTACATGTTTGTTTTGATATAGAGTGGGGTGGGCAAGGTGGGTGCGTGTTAGGTGCAAATAAGCTCACACAACCAGTTTATTGGTCGCGACCTGGTCCATGGGGGTCGTGGCATCGGGAAAGGCCACCGGAGATTACTGCAGGTTTCCTTTCCATGCGCGACATGGTAGATACATATATCCGCAGTATTATACAACTGATCAGGGAGCATCCGTTCTTAGTTCTACCCAAGAGTGTTGGCTCTTGTCTAGTAAGTCGGAAACAGCAGCCATACAAGCTGCCTAACCTGTATCCTCAATCTGTCGGAACAAGAGCGACCCACCCTAGCCATGTAAGGCTTAGAGACAAAAAAAAACTGTCCCGAAGATTCCCAAATAGAGAGAAAGCTAAATGGCGTTCATTGTCCTAGTAAGGAAACAAGGCCAAACACTGTGGGTGTGGAGGCGTCCCAGAGCTCGTAATTCTGCGCAATACAAATAGACAAATACGGAGTGCAAAGGCTGACGATCAGCAGAATCTATGTACTTCTAATGTAATTGTAAGGTTTGCAAATCAGATAGTTTGTTCGAGATTCAACCCTTAGAAAGGTTGTCGATCAGGAGTAAAGAGGCCTCTGTCTCTTACGGTGTTCTGCCACGACGCAAGTAGTTGGTAGCAAGGTTTTATTATCAGAGATTTCCTTACCTTAGATTGATAGCCTGCCAATGACTTACAGGTCCAACACACGGAGAGGAGAAAGTAGCCTGCGCTGGTTTTCTAGTCAGATATTTACGAGCCCCCACAGGTTTAAAAAGTACTTCCATATATATAAATATGTATATATGTAGATAGAATAAGTTCAGTGAACACTGCAGAGCGAACTGAAAGTTGAAGATAGGTTTCCATCTCGCAAGTAAGTAAAACTAAGAAAGACAGCCATGACTTCAGAAAATTACTTTAGTGAGAAAGACAATAAAAAGTATATACATATATATATATATATATATATATATATATATATATATATATATATATATATATATATATATATATATATATCATGAATCAAGCACATTTATTGGAACACAGAATTAAGTACATTCAATTAATACATATTTTAAATGTAGATAGGTTAATATGTGAGTGGGAGAAGAGGAAAATAAAAAAATAAAAAGTGCTTATCGTCGCATCTGTTCCATAGGAAAATATCGGGTCATGCTTAGCGCGGCTAGTCTACGAATGACTTTAGTAGGAGTAGAGTCACCTATTTAAGAAAAGAATTAACCGGGAGGGGGTATCTTTTTTAACGCGGTTCGTATACATTGTTTTTCGTTGCTATAAGTAAGGACGACTGTTTTATTATTTGCACATTGTTGACGCAGTATGAAGAATGGTCGGGATATATCGTTTTTGAATATATAAATTGAAAACCATAGCAAGCGTCGTCTATTAGTATTGATAGGTTAGAAACAATTATATTAATTAAGTAATTAGTTAGTCAGCGTGTGACTTCAGGGAATTAATTCAAGTGAGAATTCAATAGACATGCAATAAGACATTATACATATATAGATATATATTACGAATTAATCACATTTAAGTCAACCCCAGAATTAAGTTAATTCAATTAATACACATTAGAATTCAAAGAGGTTGATATGCGAGTGGCCAAAAGTGTAAGAGAAGATAACAATAAAAAATAAATTCAAAAGTGCTTATCATCGCGTCGGTGGCATGGGGGAATATCGTTTCATGCAAAGCGTGGCTATCCTAGGAATGAATTTAGTAGGAAGAGAGTCACCTATTTGAGAGTGACATTTGACGGGAGGAGAAGTATCTTTTTTCAAGCGGTTCGAAGACATTTTTTATTCGCCATATATATATATATATATATATATATATATATATATATACATATACATATATATATATACATATATATATATATATATCTATATATATATATATATATGATACTATATATATGGTACTATATATATATATATTATATATATGTGATTATTTTTATTTACACAGACATGTACAAAATCTGCGACACTGGCATGTCGATGGTATCGATCAACAGTTATTATAAACTAAATCTCACCAGGCAAACTTAGAATCCGATCTTAACCGATTTTGTACATGTCTGTGTAAATAAAAATAACTATACATAGAAGCTCTATTTGATATTGAGCACTTTTAATACCCCCGGTTTAAGTACTTTGGATTACAACCCTGTGGATGTTTTACCTGGATTATGATATATATATATATATATATATATATATATATATATATATATATATATATATATATATATATATATATATATAAGCTGTAGAAAACAAAACTTAATCTGGAATAATACTCAACTGGTAATCTAAAGCGGATTCCCTGTACTCTATGATGATGACGAAAACAGACATGAGACAAATAGATGTTTACTTTCTCTTATAAACATATTGTTTCGGAGTGGTTCTATTCATCTTCCTCCCACAAGGTCAGATATGACACAAAGTCGGGAAAGTGGGAAATAACCAGCGCTCGATAATTTGAGCAGTATGGCTGTTCAAAAGTTGCCTGATCAGCTCCGTCGGCATTCCCCGGTAGAGGCGCCTCAGGCAGTAAGCAATACACTTACTCAACCCCAAAGAGGGGAGCCAGCCGGAGAGGGTGCCTGTTTCGGAGTGGTATTATATTTTGATGTGTAATAACATTTCAGTCCACAAGCGATTATGCTCAGCCACATTTACGTTTACTGTACACATACGCGCGCACACACACACACGTATATATATATATATATATATATATATATATATATATATATATATATATATATATATATGTATATATATGTTGGTCGGTGTATTAGTGTGTAATGCTTAATATCTTAGACTGAAAATCATTTTTCTTATATGAATAACCTTGTGTTTAGGCGCCATTTACATAACAGCTTATGGCGTTGCTGATGTTTCGTTTCACAATGTAATAGCGCTCAGATCTTGACGCAGACAATCACTAGAAGCAAATGATGTTACCTGAAGCAATAATAATCACATTATTTTCCTAACACCAATTGTGTTCTTTTTGCGACGCTTCAATCAAATAATAGCGATATCATTTCTGCTTATTAGATTATTCTCACGGTGGAATTACTGCTTTCTTACATCCATCAACTTTTTATATTCCCTCTTTCTTATTCTTTACGCCCGTTTCTTCTGTAGTTGTATCGGCCGTATATCTTTAATTTGATATGTAGTGTTTCATCTTAAACATATATTTACACAGAAAAAATACACGCGAATCTCTAAACGTTATTATAGACATAGTCAAGCGAAGTGTGATAAATCCACCTGGGAGTATGCGTAGGTAACGACTGAGGAATGAGTGTCGTTATTATACGTTTTCAAAGTTAGATAAAATTACAGATACATCTCAATGGATAATACACACTGCCCGATAGAAAAAAAAACACGCAAACATTATTAAATACAAAGCTTGATTTATTAAATACACTTTTACACGTATGTCTGACTATAGTAACGGTTGTAATACCTTTGACATGACTCTAATAGTTAAAATACATATATTCGAAATGACATATCTAATACTTTCTAGGCGTTACATTTCACGCTGGTGGTCTATTTAACCACACTTTCTATTCCGTTTTAACCAATACCAATGAATCCTGTAGTTAAGGTAAAATATATCTAACACCGATATTTTACTTCCTGTTAGATTTGTATAATCATACAGGGTTGTATTCTCAGAGAATGGAGACCAATTATATGTAGTGTAGGCCATCGGTAAGAATACAAGTTCTGCTTTCATAAATACATGTTTTGAAGTTATATTATCCCGATCAGTTGTCTTGTAAATAGTATGGCTCATATAAAAAATAACGCTCTTAATGGGTCTTCCAAAGAAAAAGAAAATATTATATAACACCCTTATTCAAGAATAGCTTCTACCGTCCATTTAACACTCCGTTCTTTTTCTTTATATCAACTTCACACTGATTATGATTATTAATTCAGCATTTAATTTAGAGGATTTTTCAAATGTGTTTATTTTTAATATGAAATGCATTCATCCTATTTAATAGCAGTGCACGTCGAATAAAGAACTGAACACATAAACCCACCAATCATAAAACGGGCCAACCGCTTGAAAAGACTCCATTAAGTAATTCGAATTAGATTATGAATTAAAGTGATTTATTGTCATCCTCCCACAAATAGAATGTAACATGTTCCCTTTATATGATGACCATGTAGTAGAAGTCATTGCGTATGAAAATGAGAAAAAATATTCCGACAATCATAACGATTTAATGATATTCATTTATTCATACATTATTCTGTAAGCGAGGGGTATTCGTGTATTTTACCAGGGTAAACGTTCCGATAAATTGTGTGTGTTTCTTACTTAAATAAACGTTATTGCAAATATCTATTTTTATTTTCATACACACACGCACACGCACCCCCCCACACACATATATATATAAATATATATATATATATATATATATATATATATATATATATATATATATTCTCCTAATTACAATTGAATTGTTTAAAGTGCGAATTATCGAATTAAAACCACATTGGTTCGTTTTTCACAGAATCGGGGAATCAAATTCCTAGCTTTGAATCATAAATTAAACTCTAACTGTGTAAACGCACGTTTTATTCCCGGTCTACCATGAAATTATGTGAAACTTTCAATCCAATAATTTAAGTGGAATAGAACCTTTGTATTTTCTCAGACACACTTGTCTTCTTAATTAAATCACTGCGAATGACTATTTTCAACTGGTGTATCTCATTAACGTTTTCATCACTTTCGACTGCGAAGTGTGTTCTACTTTTTTTTGTTTATATGTTTTGTCTATTTTTCTTAGTCTACTCTGTCCATTGAAGAATTGCGGAGCATAGTAATATAGCAAAATTAGTTCGTTTACATTCCCTTTTAATCGTAATGAAACGCGCTTGTAGATGGTTTCTTTTCATGCAAATGAATAACAAAACACTAACGTAAACAACCTTTGTGTTGATGGATCTATTACCAATACATGATTTGGTAACATCAATTACAATATATACCTCTTATGAATGTTGTAGAGTTTTCAATAATTGTCATCGTTTCCGAATTTACAAAGAGTGCGCAACTCTTTGTAAAATTACATTATATATATATATATATATATATATATATATATATATATATATATATAGTGGTATGAAAATATATGTTTTATCATATACCTTATATTCTTCATGTAGACTATCTCCTTCCAACTGAAAGCTCGATGATTATCAACTTGTAACAATAGAACATATAAAACCAAGTATACATTTATCTTACAAAATAAACATTGTTGATCCACCTTTACTAAAAAAAAACCGGTACTGTAAAATAAATCACAAGGGTTAATTTTTTTAAATATATCTCGTAAGATGAATGAAAATAATTTGTTTTAATGTGACAAAATATATATATATATATATATATATATATATATATATATATATATATATACATATATATATGTAAAAATCAAAATGGAATAAAGGATAAGCAATTCAACAACTAACAAAAATAAACTCAAAAACTCATGTTGTATAGTTCTGCCGAAATATTTCGGTCGTTAAAATACGGACATTATCAATCGGTTGGTAAACTTTATTTCAAAACGGAAAAGTTTTCAAATTTATACAAAGAATGTGATTGGAAGAAATAGTCACGTGCAGAGAACAACAAGAAGGGAGTAGGGACGCGAGGAATGTTATAAAGGGAGAAAGAAAAACAGGATGAAGAAGAAGAAGAGGAAGAAGAAGAAAGAGAGACCAATCAACCAGAGTCTTTAGAACGCCAGTTGAATAAGAAGAACAAGCAGAAGAAGAAGAAGCAGAAGAAGAAGAAGAAGAAGAAGAAGAAGAAGAAGAAGAAGAAGAAGAAGAAGCGAGAGCAAAAGAAAGAAATAGTAAAATCGACAGTTGACTGTCGAACGCTACTGGAGAAGAAAAAGAGAGAGAGAAAAACTCATCAGTGATTGAATGTCGCCTGCTGATTGAAAGCCGACGGCAGATTGAAAACGGCAAAAGTATAACAGGATTAGTAGTAATTTGAAGCTATTGACGGAGGAATTCAAAACAAGGGAGGATTAGGTAGCAGAGGTAGACGAAGAGGAGGAAGAAGAAGAACAACGGTTAAAAGTTAACCGTTGTCATATTCATTTAAATTCATTTCATATAGAATCGATCTAGCAGAAGGAATGGAAATATTATAGAAACCTTGTCCCTGGGCAATCGTGTTCTTATGACATAGGATCAGACAGGATTTCGTGATACGTCGAAGTTTTGTATCATGAATATTTTTAATAGAAATTGCTTTATGGGTATTGAAGTGATGGCCGGAAGAGATCATGTGAGTGCATACCGCATTTGAGGTTTCACAGTTTTTTATAACACGATTGTGTTCATATATTCGTTTCTTTAACGAACGTTGTGTCTCGCCGAAATATATTTGTCCACAGTCGGCGCAAGGAATAGTATAAATTCCAGCTGTAGTGGGAGATGAAATTACTTTATTTTTGTTTTTATGCACTTGTAAAATGTTTTTGATGGTGAGTGAGGTAGCTTGGATAATTCTAAAACTATGTTGGGAAAGCGAAGAATAGAGATGCGTGTTATGACAGTTAGTTGGAAGGAAAACACTCCTTAATATGGGTTGTGTAGTATTAGGAGTTGTATTAGTATTTTTGATCTTTTTTAGATGTATTTGAAACGCTTTCTTTTTAGCGGAAATAATGACAGGTTTGGGATATTTTAAAGTAGTGAGAGAGGATTCTATATTGTTATATTCCTGAGAGAGATGTTCAGAGCTGCAAATGCGCAGAGCCCTGAGATAAAAACTGATTATCATACTTTTTTTTATATAGTTATTAGGATGTGAATAATAATGTAAGTAATAATTTTTGTTGGTTGGTTAGCGATGGACTTGAAATGAAAGGCTGTTATTGTTTTTGAGGATGAGAATGTCAAGGAAAGCTAAAAAAATGTTTTGTTCACTATTGAAAGTGAACTTAATGGAAGGTTCAACTTTGTTGAGTGCTTGTGCTAATGTTTCTATTTTATGACTAACAGGTAGAAAAATTATCGTCAATATATCTAAAATAGGTAGTATTTTTATGGATACGGATAGAAAAAAGAACCGATTTCGAGGAATTCTAAAAACAGGCAAGCTTATACTGGACTAAGGGGGTTCCCCATAGGTAAGCCGAATTTCTGTCTATAATAGTCATTGTTTTAATTAAAGAAAGTAAGAGAAGTTATGTTCTTAATTATATCTATAATGCTTTTGATTGGGAGAGAACAAAATAAATTTATTTTGTTTAAGTGTTTGGAAAGTGGGTTGACGCATTTTTTACGAGTATATTTGTGTATAAGGAAGTGATATCAAGGCTGTTCATAGTATGCTTATGTAAATTAATATCTTGTAATGTTTGAGGAGATGACCTGAATTCGTTATGTGTGCATAACTGATAGTACCTAGTAGTGGTGATAGAATGTTAGCCAATGATTTAGAGATATTGTGGGAGACACTTCCTATACTGGAAATGATAGGACGTATGTGCATGTTATGTTTGTGGGTTTTAGGAAGACCGTAAAGTGTTGGTATGGTAGAGTGTTGTGCGTGTTTGTGTCTCATGTTCACCCGAACCGCTGGACAGAATTGCTTAAACATTGGCATCTGGACTACTGAAGTATTAGTAAAGGTCACATTCTATATAAGTATTATATGACTGGAGGCCTCCGGGGGCATACCTTTCTACTATAAACTATTTTCCATAAGATTGAAATGAAATTGAAACCATAGGTAAATGATGTCTATTCAAACAAATTCAGCAGATTTGTATACTATTAACCTCCTCTCCGGGGTCACATGCCTTCCACTGAATGGTGTTTTCTCTTTGATTTAAATGATATATATATATATATAATCGAGGAAAATACATTTCTGTATGTACGTGTATGCCACACACAAAGAAAATATACAAAGAAGTGTAATTTCAATATCATTTTATTCATATACACCATGTTATTCATATACACAATTTGAAAGTGAACTTAATGTAAATATTTTTGCGTCACTGGCTGCTCCTTAAAGAAACTAATTACAATTAGCAAACATGTTACACAATAAAACTAATCTATTTATTAGAAATAGTGTAAGACTATTAACACATATATATATATATATATATATATATATACATATATATATATGTATATATATATATATATACATATATATATACATATATATATATATGAATAGCTAGGTGAGTAATTGACAGTATTAAGGTTGTTTTTTTAACTAAACTCTTCCTACTATGAAAGTACATATCCAACACTCTTACCTGGGAAACAAAGGGAAACAAAGGGAAACTCTGCTTGTGCATATATATATATGTATATATATATATATATATATATATATATATATATATATATATATATATATATATATATATGTGGGTATGTGTGTATATATACACACAATATATTATATCCCTTACATTATAAAATGTGTGTATATATTGCATAACATAACTCTCTATCCTTCTATCTCTTTATATATATCAATAAATACATATATATATAAAGAGATAGAAGGATAGAGAGTAATTTTATGCAATATATGCACACATTTTATAATGTAAGAGGATATAATATATTGTGTATATATTTTTAGAATTTTCTGAAACAGTAGCAACTATAGAGTAGAGCTTAGTGGTGGTAGTAAATTCAAAAACGTTGGGTTGTATCACAGAACAAACTCCCATTACGCTACGCATTTAAAAATGTTACTATTGCTGTTATAAGGGATGTTGTTAAGTTTATATTCTCGTGGTTTTATGAAGATACTCTCCCGTATATTTAGTTGTTGTCAATTAGTATCGAAATGTAAAATTTCAAAGTTATTAACTAAAATGTGACTTTAATCAGAGCGAGGCTACTGATGTTTTTGTAGATGTTGGTAAATTTAGCTAGAGTTTACAAGATACATGGAGGAGCGGCTGAATAGTGTAGTGCTTGTAAAACAATGTAGCTATTAGCTTGATCATACTAATGTAAGTAACATTCTCCCAAAGTATATTTACACTTTTTTATAACATTGTTTCTTTCTAGCTGTTTTGGGGTCATGAAGTTGTTATTATTTACTACAGATTGTTAGGTTGTACATTTCTGATAGCAAATAATGAGTCTAATTTAATTGTTATTGTAAATTGCGGACATGTATCTGTGCACTATTTGCTCATGAGTGTTCCTTTTAATCTGAAGTTTGGTTGCATGTTATTACGATAGTATATGTTAATATTGCTTGGATTACGATCTTGAATATTATTATTATTTGTACTGGTTTGTTTTTTTAGTTTAGAATCAGTAATGTTGTCTGTTACTCAACTATATAATAAAAGAATTTGTTGTAAACAAGTACTTGTTTAATATTTTTAATTAATTAATACTATTTTCGTAGATGATGAGGTTAATTAGGCACGGTTGAATAGGTATTTTTTAAGGACAATAACAATCGCATCTGACATTTAAAGACTAAAAATGAATCAATTGTTTTTTTAAAGTTGAAGTGTTATATGATTTTTAGTGGCGTTTCTAACAAAATTTAGGCATCGGATTCTATTATTTACGTTTCGTTCAATGTACATTTTTTTAAGACCATAGTTTTTTTTTATTGAAAGGTTTTGAAGTGTGTGTGGTTGGGCATGGTTATCAGCTAGAATAATATATATATATATATATATATATATATATATATATATATATATATATATATATATATATATATATATATATATATATAATTAACTTGTTACAAATATCCAGGGGGTATGAATCCGAAGGAAGTTGAAACCGGGTTTATGAGAGTGCTCAATGAAAATTCAGAGCAAAATATATATTTTTTGATTTTATTCCATTAGTTGCGACAAAACAAGTTTTGTTTCATTGGTGCGAATAGCGACCAACTCATTGGGCCGGCGAAATGAATTGAATTCCTTTCGCCGGCCTAATGAGTTGGTCGCTATTCGCACCAATGAAACAAAACTTGTTTTGTCGCAACTAATGGAATAAAATCAAAATATATATATATATATATATATATATATATATATATATATATATATATATGTATGGGTGTATGTGTGTATGTGTGTATGTGTGTATACTCGCCACATAAGTAACACATACTCTTATACTACTTGCGAGTTTAGCTGATACTGAGAATTGTTAAACATTCTCATGAAAGGAGGGTGTAATATATGTGTTTACAGTAGATCCTTCGTGTTTCGTGTTAGTGTAAACCGATCATATATAGTTGTCGTAAATGATCCACTGTATACGATCTATAAAACCAAAGTTGGTAGTTTCGTATACTTAGCAGTTAGTAGCGTTATACGATTTCGTACTGTATAAGTCGAGAATTAGAACAACATATCCGATAATGAATTTTAAATTATTTTATAGAAACACATATCTACCTTCTCTCATGTTATATTGGAGATATAGACTCGCGCATCTGCGAGGAAGTGAACAGGAACTGAACCACTGCAGCAATTATTGTATTATTTAAATACAAATAATTATTATGTTATTAAGACGTTATTTATTCAGATATTCTACCAGTGTTTTCTTCACAGCCTACAAATCGCTGACTCGTGGCGTTAGTTGGCGTTATAAAAAGTACCCTGAATATGTGATAGTCAGCTACATTAAAATTTGGCCAATCATACCTCCTTTTAAAATAAGAGAAGCCAAGCAATTTACAATAGATGCAAGTGTTTCTATGTACACAAAAAGAATAACGCTAATCCTATCATACATCTGTCTAATGGGACTAAACACATACATTATATTCTATAGTGTAATACCCCCCGCTTTCCTCATAAAAGTCGATCAGTAGAGAATGCCTTTTATCACACCCGACATTATTTCCCTTTATCCGGATATCGGCCATGGTGCCAAGACTTCCTTCATTCAGCCAGTTGTTCTTTTGAAAATTGCAGAGCTACGAACAAAACGCCGTTTCCAGTTAAGTGGAAGCTTTTCTTTTTTTACTCTGATTACAAGAAAATATTCTTTCGACAGGTAATCTCTCGGCATTTATGAATGCGAATGAATGAAGCGATTCCATCCTTCTGTGTGTGTTCGTTTGCCTTCGGGAACGAGTTCCTCTTGTAAGAGAGTAAAAACAAAATTCAGAGAGACAATAAATAACAGATATTAATCAAATAGAAACACACGTTTGTCAGAGACGATTTTAACATGAATTGTAATGCCGGTCACTACATTTCCCTCAACAGAGCAGTGGATCTCAACTGCACGTTCGTAAGTGTATGACCCCTTACCATTGTGATGTTAAAAAATATACTGCTTCCTCATGAATTGCTAAAGCGTTGCAATTAACAGAATAAAATGGCATTACAAAATAAAATTGATCGTTTTAAGTATAATACCATATTAAAATTCCACAAAAATAAATTACTTTAGTTTTATTGGTCTGTTTTCCGAAACATTAACCAGTGTTTGTATATTTCGGAATAGAATGCTACAATGTAAAAAAAGTGTATTCTATAAGTAAGATTTACAATGAATAAAATGGAGGTCACATGATTTGTCTCTATAACTACTAGTCATTATAGACTAGCCAATATAAGGATAAAGACTCCCAGTCAAAAATGCCTATGAGCTATTCTCATAAGATAATATGTTGTAGCAACAAATACCATTAATATGTTTTTCATATTAATACTCCATTATTAATATGTATATTATGTGTTTGATTTTTGTAGGCAAATAAAATCGATATTTGGTTATTTTATTCGAGAAACCCAAGGCATTTCATTAAAAAGTATGTTGGTACAATTAATGGAACGCAGAAACGTATTGTCTTCCCATTGCTGTAAACATTTGATCGTTTGTTTTGAGGATAGCATACAGTTTTACTATCGTCAAATAAGAATCGTCTTTCTAGAAAAAAATATACGGGATCAGTCAACTGCTCCACTAAAAGGTATGTCTACTCTGTTTTACAGCGGATAATCAAGTATGTATATATTATATGATGGAGCAAAACTGTAATTTAAAAAGGTTCCTCATATACATTAAATAAAAACATGTTCTTATTTTACTAATAGTTCGTATGGAAATAGCGAGTACATGAATTTTTAAAGATTCAAGTACGCACATCACCCGATCCGAGACAATACACATTTGAATAGCATGTCATGTTTGAACCCTAACCCTAATCCTAACCGACACCCGTACCCTAACTCCAACTGAAATATTATTTTAAATCACTGTATCTTTTACGAAAACAAAACATAAGTTCATTGTTTCTCGTCTTCAATAATCCTTAAATGCTATTTATATTATTAACAAATAATTCATATTTAAAATAGCTGTAGTGTTGCCACTAGAGTTAATACAATTTTCCTGGTAAACGTGTGTAATTGTTACTATCGTAAAGTAAACTAAGACCTATTTACTCAGAAATTATGTCATGTTAGTAAATAGCAAGCGAAATATGTTGAAAACCCCGACTGTCGATATTGATTAAAAGCTTTTTTTAAAAAGCGTGAGCAACTTTTAAAAATTGAGTTTACAAAAACAAAATAAAGGAACATGTTTCGATGTTTCATGAAACTGGACTATTTTCAATCTAAATGAAAAAGCAAAGATTTAAAATAACTATTTATTTGTTTAAAGATCCAATAATTTCACCGTATTATATGTAGTGTAGTAAATTGTGTTTGTTGTTAGTTACATGTACTTTATATTTCGCATGGTTTAAACACTGAAAACACTGAATAAGGAATTTACGGAACACACAAACAATAAATTTAAAAAAACAAATAAAAAACAAACGCTGTCTAAGTTGCCTAATGTAAACAGACAATACATAAGTGTTAAAAAAAGCAAACGATGTTTTAGTTATTAAATGAAAACGAAAAATAAATTACAAAAAATGAAACAAACTAATTTCAAAGAAAAAAATTAAATCCAAACAAACAATGAAATGACTAGTGCAACAATATATTTATTTAATACAACTTATGTTGGATAATTTTGTTGAATGTTTCGAATTTTAAGTTACTGCTTGATTTGAGTAATAATAATAGTGTTCTTCTTTATTTCACAACAAATCTTAACAGGATGAGTATGAGCTGAATTTATCTTGCGTTTGATAACATTATTTTTTGCATATTTGTCTCTTACTTTATTTTTATTTTTTAGACTTCAGTTAAAAATCCACGGATTACTCCTCCATTGACTGCGGACAGAAAAGTTCAAGTGCAGTAAAATACCAGGACATCCTTCAATACGGAGGAAGTTGTTATCAGCAGCACTCTTTTAAAGGAAGCTGTTTTCCTCAAATTAAAACCCACTTTTGTTGTTAACACTGACTTCATTAGGACGGAAGGAATAGAAACATTCAGATTGTATACGTTTTTTTCTTAGACCAATGATTACTTTTTAAAAAATAACATGAAGCAAAAACGCATTCTGCCAGAAATGATAAACTCTGAGCATTCTTTTTTACACAAAATAAAAACTTCACCTAAATACATGAATTTAAAATAAACAAATTAATTACATCAAATATCATCGTCGATACCAAGATCTGTACTCCCATATGCAAAATTATATAAAATACTTAAAAGTATCTGAAATACATATCATCAAAACTTGTATTAATTCTAAAAAAACACATTGGAAAATGTCTCATGTCATACTATTTGTTTTACAGTGTTGAAAGCTTACAACATGAATTGAATTTATAGAACTATAAGAAAAATCACAGTTAGAAAAGTATCTGTTAAGGGGTGAAGAAACAAACCGTAATTAAAATATTTTTATTACTGTGCTGTATGTCGCTAGAGTAAATATGTCCATTGTAATAACACGTTCTTACCATGTAAGCAGTGAAGTAAGTTAACTGTTAATACTGACCACCCTTACGTCAGCTTATACACGATAATAAATAGATATACATTTCCGCTTTACGACACTTTGTGGCTGACGAACGGGCGGAGGGCGGACCGACGAACAGAATCTCTATTTTAATAAAACAACCTGATCCATTCATTCACCTATTTTTGTATCAGTCAGATATTGATATATTGATATATTATTGGTAATGGTTCTAATGATATCTTCCGAGTTATGATCTTTCTAGATAATCACCGGTTACTTACAGGAGGACCCATGATAAGGTTGCTAACATTCTAAGTCAAAATGTTTCTGTTGAACAACTGGATTTGAATTTGAATTACTGAGGTTGTCAGACCGTGTTTTTAACCACTTAGCCTCTGCACCTCCCGACAGACTCATAAACAATTGAGTAGAGACATCGAAGTCGAATATTTATGTATGTAGATGATGCGTCATCAGCATGCGTTTTTATTTTTACACTACAAACGCATTAGAGGTCAGTCAAAAAAAGAGAGTAGCACCAGAATAGTTGTGCGAGTTAGCGTTACAGTAAGCCTCTTATTTCTTGCTTCATCCTCTCCACATCAATACTGATGAATCAGACATTATAATCAATGAGCAACACGTCTACAAATAGAAGACGTCGACGTCACAGGTGATAAAAGTGCGGAAATGAAATAGGGAGAGAATACTTAAATATATAGTACTTAAAAGATAATATGAACACTATAGTAATGCTAATAATTGTAAACGTTTTTTTTCAGTAGTTCTCCTAAAGCTTAAACACAACTCTAGAAGAGATTGGAGTCAAATGGCAGGTTGCCACCATAAGAAAACGACTAATGAAAACATTTATCCGATATAAAAATGTATTACTCACCAAACATATCTAATCGCAAATACAGTCACACAACAGGCTAATTCGAATGCCACAACAGGTAACGTGACCACTTGAATAAAAGAGCAATGGTATAAACACTTGTTCTTAAACCGGAAAGAACATTTCAGAAGGATGAACATCATGCCAAGTTAAAAAACTGGTACGGCGATAAGTGCACGGAAGTAACTGTGATTTTAAAGATACTTATTAAATAAACGATAGCACAAGTAACCGGCTGTTGTGAGAAAATTAAGACAGTTACGATGTTAAAATAATAGACCGAAGTGTACTGGTAATCTGAAAAGAATTGCTTTCATTATTACTACATAAGAAACGATAAGATTTTACACGGTGATAACTCATTAGAAACGACTGGTATTGAAACTTTCAGAAAGTACGGCATAATAATAATTATTAAGATTAAGTATAACAATAAATGGTAATTACAACAATCAATTGCTACTATTCATTTAGATGGTCGAGCTAATCAGATAACGGTCTTAGTGGCATGTGTACTTCTTTGTAAGCAAGTGAACACCCGGCTTTCTCAATTGTGTAAGTTATACACTGATACCGGAATTGCATTTTCGACACAAGAAACCATCATAATAATTATATCAAGCAGAGGCGATCACGTTTTGACAAATCTCAAATATCATGACTTTCTAAGAATGAAACAGTGGAGTTGTTCCTTGTTATTCATCGGTTTCTAACATCACGATTCGCAAGACGAACCTTTAGAGTGTGATATCGATTCGGTTATGAATAGGTTGATGCGGTATAAATAGTATAAAGAGGAGAATCATTAATTGTATTCTTCCGATTGTTGCTTCACGTTCTATTCAATGTGGAAGGAAATAAAGAGTGGCTGCTAATAGAATAAAGAAGAAATAAATACATTCACTTGCGTGTGGATTTGCACTTAACATGAGACAATATATTAATTTCTCTTTCGTACAAAACTTGTTTAAACCAAGAGTCGAGTGTAAAAGCTTAATAACAAATAATAACACTATTAAAGAGATATGGTATTTGTCTGCATAAATCGACATAATACGATTGCTTCTATTAATGTACTAGTTTGGTATATTCAAATGCTAAATTAAGGGGTCTATCTTTGTTGTTTTCATGAGAATATCCTTCAAGCCATAATTCTTGTTATTGTATTTTAAGAGTATTGCAGTAATGATTCTATTGTCATGTGTACAATTCAAGCCGGCATTATTTTTTTAATGAAAATGTGGGTAATATACGTCAACAGGAAAGTGTCCCAATCGGCTGTTTATTAGCAAACTCAACGTTTATATATATATATAGAAGATAAAATATGCATACGCTTCTTATTAAATATAATAGTTTAAAACATGTAAAATACATTAATTCAAATTATACGACTAGTAAGATGAAAGGAAATAAAGAGCATATGAAGTATTACATAGGTCATTTCAGAAAGAATATTCTTTTCTGAATTGCATAAACTATTAATAACTGCAGCATAGTGACGCATCATGTAAATATATATATATATATACGTTCGGATATGTAGGTAAGTAATCAACTGGATCAAAGTCGCTAAAAGGTTTCCTGTCTTAGAACAATAGGTACATTTCATTTGAATTCCCTCCAAACAAGGTTCAATGCCACTGGCACGTAAGTATACACTGAGTGCTATATGCACACTTTATAAGGGCGTCCGAAGTAGGGAGTTGTTCAGCTAGATGCAAGTTTATACAGTCGGGGAAGAAAGGGGTTCCAAAGGCAAACGGGTCGACCTTAAATGATTCTATATACTATGTAAATATAGTTATTTTGTTAACATTGAATTATTTTCCTCTATGAAATCTATAATTAAAGAATGCCATATATGCATATTTGTACTTGACTGATTCCATATGCATACATATGTACATGGTGTACATTTTAATATTGTATATTTGTTACAGCTTGATAGTTAGACCGAAAGAGAAAAACGTTTCAATTCATTGTAAAACAAGGATACATATGATATCCTTGCTATTATATGACGGGATGCCAATCATTTGTTGAAATGTTCACAAGAGCTCCCATCGAGAGTCTAACACTGTACTTATTCTAGAATAGTATACATTCATCGTGTATTTGAATTACCTTATAAAACAATTCAAACGTACAGTTCAATATTATGCTTTGCATATTTTCATAGATAACCTTTTGCCAAAAGCATAACGTCTGAAATGTAGAAAACTACATAAACTTCCTTCCATCAAAGACAACATCATACGCTGAAATACGACTAAAAACACATTTCATACGGTATCAATAAATTTCAGAATCCCTCGGTTATTTGTGAATTGATTTTTTTAATGCTCGGTTGTAGCTGTTTATTATTCATGTGTAGTGTATTCATTTACATTTAACGTTCGAAGGAGTTCATGTACACCACGCTAATAGCTTTTCTGCACTTAAGGTTACTGGGAAAAGCGCGTTGAGAATCAATTCAGGCAACAATATGAGTAAAGACAACAAGTAAAATTTATTTAATGGTTTTAATGATGAATTTTAAACATTAAGCTAATTTATCGGCTTATTATTTGTATACGTGTGTTTACTTGCGAAATTAAGCTGAAAGGGCGACACTTAGTTAATTACGATTAATTAGTGTCTTTAATCATCTATCCCGGATGCTATATGTTTTAAATCTGGGACTACCACACCTTATAATGGTAACATAGTTTAATGTTCATACTATATCTAATAACTATAATTGTTATTACTTTACACGTAATACTATTACTGGTAGTTGATTCTCGATTACTAAAGCGTTAGTCAATTGCAAGATTGTTTATTTTATGGGAAGTATGGACCTATTTACGAATGATAAGTACGGCGTTAATTAGGTATTTTCAAAACTAAGTTCAATAGACAACTGTATTTGCGATGGTCATATTCCGTTCTTATTAGGTCCTTACATCCAGTGTAAAGTGGTTTCTATTTAATTAAAATTATAACCTCCGATACTATAATGCAGTTCTTATCCAAAAATAAGTAACGCTGAATTTATTGCAAGTATGGGCAATATTATGATGAGGCTACATGCTAATTATTTGTAGAAATATTTTAAATTTTAGCATTCCTAGTAGATGTAGTGGTAGCATTATTATTAGTAGTAATACCTCTGTCAGAACTTCATATTATTAATTCGAACTCTATAATTATTAATTTTAAATAGTAGTAGAAATGGAATGCTTACATTTCAACATACCCATGACCCACCCGGCATGTCAAGAATAATTGATTTAAACTTTTATGTGAAAGTATTTGCTACATTCAGAAGGTTATGTATGCATTTTAACATGCTTCATATATAAAACATAACTCTCAAAAACAAAAGATGTAAGTGTTGCATGATAATTCATTTCTGACACTTAACATACCCATGACCCACCCGGCATGTTAAGAATAATTGATTTAAACTTTTATGTGAAAGTATTTGCTACATTCAGAAAGTTATGTATACATTTTAACATGCTTCATATATTAAACATAACTTTTAAAAACAAAAGATGTAAGTGTTGCATGATAATTCATTTCAGACACTTCAGTAGATAAAATAAAACACATATATTATACAGTAAAAAATTCAATATGGCGTAAAGTATGAATTTTCACTTAAGTGAACAAGGAACAACTGGATGCAGCATGTAAATAATATACACTGTGCTCACTGATTTGTATAACTTTTGAAACAATTATGTGTATATATATATATATATATATATATATATATATATATATATATATATATATATATATAGTGGTGTGTCCTTTTATAAAAGTATTAAGAAATTATTTTGTATGAAGCGAGATTAATGTACCTATATTTGCACACACACACACACACACATATATATATATATATATATATATATATGTATATATATATGTGTATATAAATATACATATATAAATATATATATATAAATATATATACATATATATAAATATATGTATACATATATATTTATATATACACATATATATAAAAATATATGTATACATATATATTATATATACACATATGCATATAAATATATATATACATATTTATATATATATACATATATATAAATATATATACATATATATTTGTATATATATACATATATATATACATGTATATATCTATATATATTTATATATATATATATATATATATATATATATATATATATATATATATATATATATATATATATATATATATGCGTATTGTTTCGAATTGACCCTGTGTTTATAGGGTAACATGGGCATATACATACATGTGCAATACTATTTTGTGCACTAAAATGTGTCTAGGGTAGATACAGCATAAAATGTCAAGTTATCAAGAGTTTAAGGGAATTTAAATTTCCGAACTGTTCATCGTATTCATAAGCGCATTTTTCTTTTGAATATATTTGATTTTAATTAGATGTCTAAAGTGTAAGAATGCTTTCTATGGATTTTCCCTTGCATATGAACTTACTCAAATTGTTGGCAAACCCACACACGTACTAACTGCATCTAGCCGTTTTAAATCTACATTCCGTCTCCCCGGACTTCGTTCGATCACTCAGTTGTCAAAATTAAGATCAAAGTAAGGTTTAGCAAGCCCTCTGATATTTCTTTAAACCGAAGAGTTTATGATATTCAGCACGTATTAAGACAGTTAACGATCCTTATACTAGAAACTCCACTGACATCTATTTAGAAAGGAAAAATCTGCATTTTATCGGATATATGTGAGTAGTTCATAGTTAGTACTATGATTTATATATCCTTGTATGGATTTCAACAGAGACAAATCAAACCGTATTTTATGACGTTCAGTTTTCGCAAGATGTTTTGCAGCAACAACGACTCTTGTTTGTAATATCCATATATGAGTGTAAAATCTCCCAGCTATGGTAAAATGATAGTTCCCTTTTTGTTGGAGTATGACAACCCCTGCATTTAAACGCCTTTCATCACACTTTTTTGTATCTAGAAGAAGATGAGTATACTCGAAAAGGTATTCTTGTGATATTAAACATAGCGAATGCAGTTCAACATTGTTATAACTTGTGGGTATCCAGGTGCTAGTTAGATGACAACTTAAATATCAACAATTGAAAACTTCCGACTGTCGGGTTGAAGATCAAATCACCACAACCCAGGATATGTTGAAACTGAGAATTGCAATGACTGCATTATCCCTTTGTGACTTTATTTTTTTATGTATGATTATTCTAATTCTCTCTCCCCCTCTCTTTCTCCCGTGTATCAAAGAGAGGAAGATATTACCAGTGATTCCGGTCAAATAGCCAACCGGATATACCATTTCGTTTAAGCGGAATGAACTATCATTAAGTTTGGAGAGCTGGTGTAGTTCAAAACGCAAGGCGTAATAGCCATTTCAGAGACGTCTCCACGGCGCATACACACCAAGTTACCCTCCCGAACAACCGGTTCAGTTACAGGACGACAATCAATTTATAGCCCAGATTTTTTTCTAAACAAATCAATAATATCAATGTTTACCAGGCAACTGGTCGCGAGAACATTCTAGTTTTAGTACTGATGAAAATGAAACCCGACATAGCTTTTATCCTTATAAGGCTACTTAATTGTGGCTTACAGTATAAATGCTTCCCATTTTCTGTAAAGTAGTCGTTGTTCTGACAAGTATTTTAAAATAATGCAGATCGATCCTATGCATCTTACTACACCAAATAAGTGCCCACTCGGTCATGGGTAACTTGCTTGAATCTGTAATAAATCCAAAAGTTGTGAACAACCGTACAATAAAAACGAACTAGTTAGTGACAAGCAATATGGAGTTCGTCCTGCCAAATCAAGAGCTGATAGCTGACTGTGGATTTTTCATGAATAGTCTTCAAAATAGTATTCAGAGATTACTCGTTTACGTCTACTTCGACGACACAACAATGTACGGCAGCCCTTCGAAGATCATTGATGTCCGATAATTTTCGCGCTCTTTCTTTTTTTCTGGAATAGTGCACGTGATACTTGTCGGAAATGTTGCCAGTTACTTGTTACGCATCTAACACTAAGATTATCTCGTTTCACTAATTGCACTCGGATCGTTATTTTCATCCTCGTGAAAGGAATGGGTCTCATCTTTAGGAATCACCTTTGTTTGATAAGCTTCAAGTACTGAATTTAACTGAAGACCTGAACAAAAAGATGTACATCAAATCTGCAGCTAATTTCGCTAGAACCATGTTTGGACCCTGCTACTGATCATAACAGTACCTCACTCTTTACGAAATCTTCTACATGTATGACAGAAAGATAACCTACTGCTGGCATACATCGAAAGGTTCCGCTTAGAGCACGGTTAATTTTTCACAAAGTATAACACTGACTTTGCAATCTAGTGAAAAATTATCACTTCTCTGTCCTACATACTTTTACGCACCAACGAAATATTGCTTGTTGCTGTTGCGCTATGTTAATGGTAAGTGTTCGACAAAGATCCAGTTACTGCCCCTCTTACAACTATAACAATCACAACAATGAACTTTCATG
The DNA here is from genome assembly GCA_963556195.1 of Sepiola atlantica. Classification (NCBI taxonomy): domain Eukaryota; kingdom Metazoa; phylum Mollusca; class Cephalopoda; order Sepiida; family Sepiolidae; genus Sepiola; species Sepiola atlantica. Next base: position 165,473,538 of record OY744523.1, read on the forward strand.
TTGCTCTCTCTGTACCAAAAAAACAAACTGAACATCCATGAGTATTTTTTCTTAGAAAGTCTTACGTTTTGAATGCAAATATACCGCGCCTTCTTCTGAGCTTTCAACAGCATTGCTGTATTCAACTCTAATGCACACCAATACTTGATTAGCGGTCTTCCTGAATTATCAATTCATCTTAAGGAACGTTCTGCTTTATCCCCCTACTGATTCAAATACTAATGAGGTGGATTTCACTGCTTAACTTTAAATATATTTAACTCATGAACTCGAGTGTAACATGTGTTAACCTATTAATAGATACAAAAGCTATGATACAACATAATGTGCGTCTGCACCGAGCTGGCATTGAAGTAAATGCTATTATATACCACATACATTCTCTTGTAATGTTATATAAATTCTAGTATTTATTTGGTATTACGACTTTTTCAAAATAACAAGTGGGAGCGGCACTCCCGCCGCCATGTATAAATAGCAAAGCGTAGATACGCAAACTATTCATTACTAGTTATACAACATGATGTTGAGTGAATAGGGTGCAGGTTGTAAAATTTTCTGACAGTAGCCGGTCAGCGAATAAAAATTAAGCGGAGTTAACGTCGGGTAGACCGGTGAAACGGCGGGTAAGTGTGTATAATATATAGGAGCACGTCTGCGAGTAAATCTAGCTATGATTCTCTAACCGGTGTCTGCTCCTCCCACGGCAATATCGTTCATATATTTAATCATATTAAAAAGTTGATCATAAAATATTACAGAAATAAAAAAGATTGTGTGTAACACAAACAAATAAAAATAATAATAAACTCACGCTTAAGCATCGTTGTGACCCACCAGATGTCATCAGCTTCCGCTGCTTTTTGTAAAAGATGGGATCGCACATAAACCCCGATAACCCAATATATTCTAAAACCGGGTTCTCATGTTTAAGTTTGAATACAAGTCGTTCAATAATATTGTTTAGTTATCATTTGAATCAGATGTAAATAGAAAATAAATATGTCACAGAATAGTGCATGTATGTTGGGGATAGAACACCCTAATGACTTCGATGCTGTTCTATATTCCAGAACGATACGACTTTGTAATCTCTCGCTCGTTCAATAATAATATTTTAATGTATATCAAAATGAATAAACGAATACTAATAACGAAAGTATATTTTTATATAAATAAGGGTGAAGAGTTATTTGTAATTATAAGATTGCTTGTTTTAGTTTCATTGTAGTACATTATAAGTTTAACTTTTTTATTAGGGTTAGTGGGGAATACGTTTTTATTAATAATATTTTAAGAATCTGTTCATCTATTTCATAATTATGGTGACATTGGTTGCGGTAAAATAGTTTAATAATCTTGGTTAGTGGAGAATTGGATTCAATGTTGTTATTATAATTAATATTATTATTATTATTATTATTATTATTATTATTATTATTATTATTATTATTATTATTATTATTATTATTATTATTATTTTTAAATAGAAAAGTTTGTTGGTCGATGATATAATTAGGGAAACCATTATTTACTAGGGTTTGTTTTATATTTTTAAGTTCATTTTGAAAGAGAGTTGGGGAGGAGGAAATTAATTTAGCTCGCGTTAGTAGGTTTTTAATAATTGCTATGTTATATTTAAAGGGCCATTCACTAACGAAGTTAAGCGTGCATGAGTTTTTGTTAGCAGGTTTTTATATGTAGATGTTACAAAATCATTATGATTAGTATCTATTAAGACGTCTAAGAAAGAGTTTTTTTTATCACTGTTTAGTTCATAAGGGAAATCCAAAATGGAGTTATTTTTGAAAGTATCTTGTAGTATGTTAATTTCGTTTATATTATTTCTTAATATTAGACTATCATTTACGTATCTTAAATATATTAGTGGTTTATTAATAGTGTAAAACACTATTCATTTTCTTTCCCCACAAAAATGTCAGATTGTCTTATGCAGATTGGTAAGATATACACACCACAAAATGCAATAAGCATAGTACATTTTTATCAATAGCGATTACTATGGCTTATGTTTAATGTGTACGTCTTATTTTCCTGTTCATATTGTGTCAACCTGTTTTTATTAATCAGACATTTGCAGCCATATATAACATATAATTGGTCTGAATTCCTGTTAATCACTTGACAAGTATTATAAAATTTAAACAGCAGTGAACATAAACTATGTGCATTATATATACAATATTTATTTAAATGAGTGTCCCGTAGATCAAATATAGGAACAGCTCATAGAGTGTTGCATTCACAGGGATATGCTATTAATTGTATACGTGTGAGGCATTGTCACTACTGATTTAGAAAGAGTAAACTTGTCTCGTTTTAAACAAAAGTAGGAGAAACGTACAAATGCATAGCTTATGAGTGGCTTCTGTACACCACTGAATATAATTAGAAGCATACACGCGTTTAGGGAATAAAATACATGTTTATCTGGGAGGAGAAACTTTTTTGTGGCTTGAGGAAACTACAGTAAATTTGTATTTGAACTTTAATATATATATACATATATATATTTATATATATATATATATGAATATATATATAGAGAGAGAGAGAAAGAGAGAGTAAGAGAGAGAGATAGAGTAAGAGAGATAAAGAGAGAAAGAGGGAGATACATGAAGGAAAAAAGATAAAGATGTACAGATGAAAAATATATTAAATCCTCGATTGTTCAATGAAAATCGAGTACACCTTGCATTGAACAATCGGAGATGAAATAGATTTGTCATCTTCATCTATTTTCCTTTATTCATCTTTATAATTGCTCTATCTCGTGTATTGAGCTTAAACTATTTCACTATAGGTTCAATTCTCTGAAAGTATACTTTTAGTTGCATACGTATATATATATATATATATATATATATATATATATATATATATATATATATACATATATGTATATATATATATATATATTTGTGCATTAGTAATGTACATTGGTCTGAAGCCGAAACTACACTATTTGTTATGTGTAATGGAGGAGGTAGGTTAGTATGTGTTCTGTCGTCATGATAGCATCCTCACGGGCATAACATATTCTTTTACAGATAGCGTACATCAACAAAAAACAAATCGCAATCATGTTGTGGTCATGAAACATCATCTAAGCGATAACCTCGTCCTATTTTTAGTAGTCGGTAGTGTAGCAACGATTGTATTATCATGAGATCACCATATCAGGCATGTTCGTTTACTTTTGGCGGGGTGTACTATATCTATTGTTATTATGATCCAATCCTTTAAAGTATTACTTCCTATTCTGGGAATGGCATACGTCATCAAGCAGTTATCACAATTGAGTGTCGATTTAAAACTCAAATGTTTATTTTTTTTTATTCTAGTCATGGTATGCGACAAGAGAAAGCGTAGTATTTCAAGTAAACAATAACAGTCTTATTTTAGATGGATTTCCGATCCACCTTATTAAACATGTTGTATTACGCGCTAATAGTTCTGTAAAAATATATCAATGCGATATTTCTACTATTTATAGGAGAAATAATTAGGATTTTACTAATTCATATATAGTAAATCGTTGAGAAAAATATTATTCAGCTTAAATGAACAAGAAATTATGCTGATATACGGCAGAAGAAGACGCATCTGATTTATTTGGGATAAATAAATAGAATCCATATATCTGTTTAGTTTATACTTGATGCAAATCGCTTAACTATATACAAATGGACGCGTAGCGAGACATTAAGGGTTCTCTTAATATCACTTTTCTTCTCCGAGACGATAAGAGTTATATAAAACTTGGCTTCAGAAAAACAAACGGCCAGCCGTATATGTAAACAAGTTTCCACATGCCGAGTGTTCGATTGAGGAAAACATACGAGGCGGTCGTGTCATGTGCAGCAAAGCCAACAGCAGCACAGCGTAACATATCAATGGTTGCCATTCATGCTTTTAATACATAAAGCAGGCACGATTGCTGTAGTAAAAGAAAGACGTGTTCTTCCCTGTCTTAATGTATTTTAAAATAAAGAAATTCCCTTGTCTGAAAAATAAGGTTATTTTCTATATTAAAGGTCAGGACATTTGAATGGATTCAACGTGTAAAAATATACAACAGATAGAAACTTTGTAAATTAAATGTTTATTAGGACAATTTGTTAGCATATAACGGCTGTTAGTTTGTATGGTATTTGCCGACGCAAGTCTTAGAAAAAAGATATCATTCACTTTTTTGTTTATATCATATGTATCGGATGTAGAAGTTATGAAAGTTTGAAAATAGTTTTGCAAAACACAAACAATATACTAGCGCACATATACGTCGTCAAGCATACACGCTGATATGTTTCAATGTATATCAAAGCCATATCTTTATAATGAGGTTATTATGCAATTCATATAGTACACTACTGCTCATATACAGACAACTGTGAGAATTAATTACAAACATGATGATACATGGTATTGAAATTCTGAGAGGTAAATTAAATTCATTCAAATTACTAACAAATTGTTTAATATTTTTAAATAATTCTGTGTAAGTTAAACATTCTATTTTATCTTAGTATATATTTATGTTATATATATATATATATATATATATATATATATATATATATATATATTCCATGATAAATGTCCAGTATACTGAAATCGTGTGCCCTAAATAGGGTTAAGATGTAAATGCATATACAGTAAATGTACAAAAGACAGGAACTTCCCAAATGTTTACAATTTTATTGTCATTAATGGTATGCGAGCACAGCAAGACTATGTATTTTACTGGTAGGAATTTTTCCTCAGCTCACCTCACACACTTCATCCACTCATGCATAGAGATTTATACTGTAGTGATGTGATAATGAAATGGCTTGGTTGATATGTAGTCATACCCTTAATGACAATAAAAGTGTAAAAATTTGGGAATTTCCTCGCTTTTGTACATTTAGTGTATATGAATTTTTATCTTAATCCTATTAAGGGCACATGATTTCAGTTTACTGGCATTTATCATGGACTGTCACTACTTTTGTAAAGGCTATGCCTCAATACAATGGTAATTTTTAATTTTTTTTTGAATTTCTTGGAAAACTAAAGTATATGGTAAACTGAAATTAAAATGCTCTAAACTAGACCCTAGAACCTCTATATCTGCCAAAATCAGCTAAATCCATCAAATTGTTGATGCGATACAGAGTGCCACACACGTACGTACGTACACACGGATAACACAAAATCACTCCTGAGTTTTCTGGATCTCTGGTTGGCTAATGATGCTGAAATTCTACACACTTATAGAACCTATCAAATGAACATTTTTGTGCAAAGTATTCAATAATTTTGTTTATTGGTTTTTGAGTTATGACTGATCAAAGGGATAGAACGCAATCGCGCCTCCCTTTATATATATTTCTTCGGGAAGGGTAAATTCTTGAATCTTATCAGCTCGGATCTCATTGGATGTTTTGCTCCACTTTTCAAAATTTGAGTATTGGAAGCAAAACAATATCACCTTCTTTTGTGCAACAGACCATGTGTGGGGTTTGAGCCTTCTTATGTTTCATTTTTGTAGCTGAACTTGATAGAGAGAGAGTGGGACATAACCTTTTGTTTCAAGGTCTGATGACTGACCCTGATTGGACTCTGTCATAGCTTGAGCACGATATCCAGAGGTAGGAAGGTTCACACCATTGCGTACATTTTCCCGCCTGGTGTATGAACGGGTTGATCGGCCCTTTTTATCGAGTATTACATTTTGTTTTTATTCATAGTTTTTATTATTCATTCCTCATTGTAGACAGCTTTTAAATACTAATTGGAAGCTGCCCTCTATTAATAGATGTGGGGTTTTCGTCCGCAATTCGGGTGATGTACTAGATGTCTTGGAGAGACAGCACAACCTTTTTCTGAATATTTTGTCACGGTTGACTTCTAGTAAAAAGTATCCTCATGTCAGAGTCTCTGACAACCCCTTGTACAGAGAGACCAAATACACCCGACGGCGGTGTCTAGTAAGCATGTGTGTGTGTGAATATGTATATATAGAGATGGATATAAAATAATAATCCTCAATTCGTTCTCACCACTTTGACATGACTGATTACCTTCCACTCTACCGTAAGGACTCTGACAAACATATGCATGGGCTGGGAGTTTATGTTCGGAAGACACTCCCCTGGGCTAGAGAATCTGATGACCAAGCCTACATGTGATCTACATTGACTTTACATCACAAAGTTAGCTACTTATATTTCTTGTGTCGTTCTGTTTCGACCCATGACTGTTTACTACTTTACACTGTCTCTGAATGCTTACATATAGCACTCTCAATTCCATCGAATGCCGAAATACATGTATTTGAGGATTTTAATGAAAACAACCGTGACAGGTTCGAATTCCTCAGCGTTACTGATGTACTGGGAGCTCTACCTTTAATTTATCCTCAGCTCACGGCCTCTCACAGGCTGTCATTTTTCCGACCTGCCTTCCGCATCGCGCGGACCAGAAAGCCTACCTTCTCGACCTGCTCTTGAACTCATTACTTAAAGCTTGTGTCGCGAATGCTAACAGCCTACTCGGAAACTCTGATCACGCTGTGGTAATGATACTTATCACCTTAAAAAAACTCGTCCAAAAGCTGAGAAGCCGTTGCTTAAAACGACGAGAAACTATGAAAAGGCTGATGTGGAATCCATCAGGGTCCATATCAGCGACGCCCCATGGTGTGTAACCTTCTCACTCTCAGCTGATCAGTGTGTAAATAAGCTAACCGAATGGGTCTGATTAGGCGTTGATGCTTATGTCCCCACGCGAAAAGTCTTCAGCAAACGCCACTCTCCTCAACGGTTCATCTCAGAATGTGTAGCTACTATTGTTCAGAAGCAGAAAACATTCCAGAAATGTGGCTGCCATGAGTCACCTGCGAACAGACAAACGTTTGTAGCGGGAAGACATGTTTGCAAGTTGTGATAGATGAAGCAATGCGAAGGTATACAGAGATAACCAAAACACGCTTTCAGTCACAGAAACTAGGTACTTGTGATTTCTGAGAAAATTTACAATAGGGTGATGAACAATAGACAATCGACAATTCCCCCGGTATCAAATCACAACGATGTTGTTTGCACGGCAACTGATAAGGCTGAACTACTTTTCCGGCGTTTAGCCTAAAACTCCACTTTGAACTCAGCAAACAACCCCTCCCCAAATTACCATTGCGGAGTGAAGCCACATGTGAGAACCTGGTCAGCTTCCCGTATCAAGTGATAAACCCCATAACAAACCTTGACACCACCAAAGCTTGTGGGGCTGATCTGATACCAGTGATAGTAATACAAATAAATGATCTGCTGAGCTGGCCCTTCTCTTCTCCTAACTATACAGCAAATGCCTCTCCGAATCCTGTTTTTTTGATAGTTGGAAAATTGCCTCTGACGTACCAGTCTTCAAGAATTCTGGCGATAGCACTGATCTTCTAAACTACAGCTAAATCAGTCTACTCCCGATCTTTGCTTACATCTGTGAATCATTCATCAATCAGCGAAAGCGCGCCATTTTGTTTATGCTTAACTTCTTCCTGATACTTAATACGATTTAGACAAGCACGATCTACTGCAAATATCCTAACGGCCATCTTTGAACTCATATACCATAAACTAGAGAATACAAGTGAAGCTAGAGCGATAGCGCCCGATATATCCAAGCCCTTTGACAAAGTCTGGCATGAAGGGGTTCTCATAAAACTGCACTCATATGGTATTACTAGATAAATAATAATATAATTTAATCTTTCCTTACACAACGAAATATCTAGGTTGTACTCGATGGCCGTTCTTCTACGAAACATAGATTACTTCTGTTGTAGCCCAGGGATCTATTCTTAAAACTCTTCTATTCCTGATTTTTTTATAAATGACCTCTTTGATGCCATTGCGACCGAGATACGAATATTTGCTGACGACACCACTCTCTACTCTTGTCATGTGGGCCAGACTGAGGCAACGGCTGATTCATTAGAAAATTACCCCAGTCTGTTGTGGAATAGGAAAAAAAGGGGATGGTAATTTTTATTGTCACAAAGACAAAACTACTGTTCGTCAATAACTACAAGAAATCTCTTCAACAACCGTATGCCATGGCAAACAGCGCTCTGCCTCGTTGGGGGTGAACTAAGATAAAACATCAGTTTACGAGTATAATGCCACGTTAATTTAAATGACAAGAGACAGATATACTACCTTGCTTAACTGTGTGTGAGACAGATAGATAGATAAAAAAGCAGATGCTTAGACAGAACCTAAGATATTCGGGACAAATATAATGACAGACAAAAAGGTCGACGCTCATCTTCGCCTCTGTCGATACTTAGTGTTTTGTATTTATTACGGAACTTTGGGAAGCGTCGGTTGCTTCGAATTCTATCGCAAGTGCGGATACGCCAAAATCGCTTTGAGTCTAACATCCCTAACTTCATCTTATCATATTCGACCTCTGAGTATGGCTCACCATGATTCACTCTGAGACCTAGCCTGTTTTAGTAACTGTCAGCCATACACATATGTACAGAGTAAACTGTGTAAAATGCACATAAGCGTCCGTGGTATATATAATCCAACATACATTCAACTTTATCTTAAAATAAAATTCCTAGTTGATGTTTCGTACATAACCACAGCGCCAGTCAGAAACACTTCATACAACTCATATGGACAAAAACAGTGCCAGTCATCTCTACAACCATATTCATAAGTGTTCTCCTGACCAGAATTACATATTGACTAAACATTTTATTTGTTCTTGGATGAAAGTAATTTTTAATTACACTTCTATTCAATAAATCGCTTATAGAGTGTATTTTGCCTCACTTTCACTACGGCATTTCTTCGTAATAAGATTTACTCTTTAGAGTACGAACCACGTCATAGTGTACACCCACAGTTGAATTGTCTCTGAACGCCCTGACTATTTTCTTTACAGTGTCTCTGCAACGGAATACTATATACACTGGCTTATATTCGTTTCCTCATACATCGATATATAACTGATTTCAAAATTATGTGTTTTAGATGTATATTAATGAAACAAATACTTTTTTATGATGTATTTTTACATAGTAAACGGACAGGCTTCACATAAGCTCCGCTTCTATACCTACTACACATGCACCTGATGGTCTAGACACATCAGTACTCCCTGCATTAATTTCCGAAAAACATTTTACTTTCATCTAACTCCAAAACATTTGTATGGGGGAAAGCGCCGACTCCGAAATATACATGATAAACCAAAGAAATAACCATAACAACACAAAAAATGTAAGCGATTTCCCCACACCCATATCGGTACACAACAGATCACGAAATTAGGCTAACATCCTACACTTATTGAATATAGTTTTACATATGTACGTTTTTTCTATCATTATTTTACGTCCTACATAGATCCATTTGTCCCCAACGTAAACACAAATGTTTCCTACACACCATCTCACTCTAAATTATTTGATACGGAGGCCTTACACTAGAAACAAACAAGAGGTTTCTGCTGTATTCAAAATGGCTCTACGCATGAGTGTATATACGTGGTGGATATGACACGTTTTCTCCGTCACACACGTTAGTCTGCATCCAAAATTTCGAATATATGATTATGTTTAAGCACTTAATGGTTAAACACATTCATAGTAAATCGACTATGTAACTGTAATAGGTATTTCAGAAGGCCAATTACTCGATAAACTGACTCTGATGTTATGCTATATTGCATCAGATCTAACTCTCTGTATATTGGGAAAACTATAGCTTCTCACATAAGTCAAATCTCGCGACCAAGCTACGTATGGTTGTGTAATAGCTGAACTCTGAATCGCTATTTTTCATCCGATGAGCTGTCCATATGAGTGACATAGCGTGACATCTCGGAAAACAACCCCACATGTATGGGTTTCGATAAATCCTCATTTGACCTGGACAAGAACCTCACATTGGTTCATAAAATATAAAGTACCAACGAAAAACTAATTTCGCACGTATTACTTCTTAATTTGAGTACACTATTCGACTGCCCACGAATTTAAATATTCTATTCATCATTTTAACTGTTTTTATAAAATTAATATCTAAACCATCATTTTTGTTTCTGGTTGAATAATAAAAAGAAAAACCTGTCCTTCTCCTTGGCCCTAGATACGACAAAATTCACAATAAAATATCAATATTAACGAACTTACAGATGTATCTTACTGGATTAATAAATATATAACAAAATTACAGAAACATTTTTTTACAAGGCATGACAATTCAATGAACTGTAAACAAATTTAAAATAATTTTTATTCATCTAATGTTACAAGAATATAATGCAATTGAACCTTTCACCTCTAAATAGGCAGTTGCAAAATTACAAAAAAATGTTTCTATTTCTCTGTTTTTTATCTTTCCTGGGCAACAAACTTGCAAAAAGGGCATACAGTTTTTTGGCTTTAAAAAAATATTAACAATAATTTTATAGACTCGCACACTATTTCTCTCCCCAAAACATTGAAAGAAAAACCAAACAGAAAATAATCTCTACAACTCACTCTCCTTCTCTATCTCGAACGCAGGATTCCTCTGCGATTCTCTTTCCCATTCCTTTCTCGCCGTGTTGACTCTTGTATTCGTCTGTTCGTTCTTCTTTCTGGTCGCTGCAGTTATTCCATCGTTTCCGTCAATCTCACCGTTATCGTGTAGTTCTTCGGACACACCGCTAATATCGCCGTGTATAAAATGTTAAACTACACAAAGAAGGAAAAGTAACATTACAATACTGATTCGTAAATAAAGATTTATTTTAGAAATGTTTCACCTTTTACGTGTACAATGTAAGGTAAATTTATATAAGAGAGAAATAAGTATATTATGTACTTCATTATATATATAGAAATGCAGATGAATAATTGAACGATTACTATCAAGATATTCAGATATTGCACACAGAGAGATAGACGTCCATCTTCGCCTCGGTCGATTCTAAAAGTACTTTAGTAAATACAGCATCTGATTAAGTGTGTGTATGCTGGGAGTTCCACCGCGGACTGAATTAAAAACTAACCATTTCTTTGTCTGTTCTGTTTTCTTGGACGTCATGTATAAGGTTAAGCAAATATCGCTTTAAGTATACCATCTTCTGATGCCCACCTGTTCAATTTCGATCGCATTTATCAGATCAGACCATAGTTAACTGCGAGCCCAATTGAATTCCGTCTACGATCGACCACAGCGACATGTACTAATCGCACATGACACAACATATAGGAGTATCTATAAGCCAACATATGTGTATATCAGTTATTGACTTCCTGCGACAACATTAAGCTCGGAATATCTTATTTTTGATTCTGTCACAAACTGTTTATCAATACAGGTTCATCAACAGGCAAACAGGTCGTCTTAAAATACAAACAACGCACGCAGTTAGCGTCCATTATTTTCTTGTCTAGCTATCCACACAACGAAAATTAGTGTTCTTGCTAAAAAGTAAAACACATCACATAGTTCGTATTTATATTTTAGATGTTATTTTCAAATGTGAGTTACTTTGTTAAATGGAAGTTTAGCCATTCCTGTTTTTTTATTATTATTATTATTATTATTATTATTATTATTATTATTATTATTATTATTATTATTATTATTATTATTATTATTATTATTGTTCGTTTTTTATATATCTGAAATGATTTATTTTAATTTCTAGCTGCCGCTATATGTACGTTTGAAGGAGAGTAGAAAGTGGAACTGAATTTACTATCGATAGCCTCGTAACTCTCGCTTCCCTTATGTTGTCCTTTAGTCCTCACGTTTCATGATAGTCTTTTCTGACGAAGGGGGCAAATTGCTATTTTCAGGCTCATAATCTATCCATCTAACATTTATCGTTAGTCAGTTTTTGACATTGTAAAGTAATATTTTCTTTTCAGCTCTTTGCATTAAATGATATCATGCCTGGTCTGTAGCGACTTCGATAAAGAAAACGGTGCTTCTAATTAACGAATATTAATTGTCTGCGTTCTCGCATTGCACTATCGGGTGCCCATAGCTTAATTGACAAACAACTATCGTCGTAGTATAACGTACGAAACATAAAGTCATATAAAATCACACTTGTTGCATATACTCATCAGACGGAAACAAATTGGGATATATAGAATTAGCCAGGGGTAAATTTACATCCGCGCAGTTCGTTTTTCTGTACATCTATGGTTCGTCAACTTCGTTAACCGGATTCACTTGTATGTTTCCGGTGGTGATGTAGCAACCATACACTCTGGATTCTCTTCCTGTCGTAACTATTTAATTATTCTTAATAACTGTGTTTACGAAAGTTATTTAAAACATGTGAACACATACAATTTGACTTAAACAGTTTGTTCGAGGTGTTCATTGATATTTGGAGTATACATGTGCATACATACAATAACGCTCTTGAGGAAGCAGAAAGTCGTTATCCTAAAACCAAGCATTATAACATAGTGACACAAATAAAAAAAACATATTCCCTCTGACAAATATCCCAATGATGTCTCTACTAGTGCACATGACTTTAATCTAATCTTGATTACAAACTGTCACTATAGATAATGTTTAAACCTATGTTGAAATTTACCATACTAATCCTAATTTACAGATAACTTTCTAATATTAATATACAATATAATAGTGTACGGTGTGAAAAGTAAATAGCAAATACGTGATTGACATATTTTGTATATTTCGCATTCGTTACATGAGTCACTGTTTAAACATATGCGCTACTGTTGAATGGAATTTAAATTGTAGTAAGACGAATTATATAAATAAACTTGCGTACAATTTTAGATTACAGTGAGTATTAGTATTAGTAATCTATTATATGAATCCCACCTGTCTGTATGTATGTATGTATTTAGGTATGTATGCATGTATTAGCATTCGCACCGGGGGGAAAATAGGTACGTATTAAGCATTCGAACGGGGCGGCAATATGTACTCATATATAATTTGCTCCGGGTTGGGGATAGGAACGTATTTAGCATTCGCACCGGGGCGGCGATAACTACTTATATAGTATCTGCACTGGGGCGGCGATAGGTACGTATATAGTATGTGCACTGGGGCAGCAATAGGAACGTATATAGTATGTGAACCGGGGTGGCAATAGATACGTATATAGTATGAACACCGGAATGGAGATAAGTACCTATATAGAAGGCGCAGACAGAGGTAGTACTTTTTATAGAAATATGTCATACTATTGCCCTAGGCAACATAGAAGAAACTGGGAAGACGAGAAATTATTATGCTCCGCCATTGTTTGCACTAATATTTGTATACATATTAAATAACGTCTCAATAAGTGCAGTAAAGGGAGACATAATTATGTTCCACCATTGTTTTCACTTATATTTGTATACATATTAAATAACGTCTTAATCAGTAAAATTAAAGGAATAAAATTTGTGGGTACCCTTCGACCTGACGCACCATGTGTTGCTACCCTTCAACCTGACGCACTATGTGTGGATACCCTTACAGCTGACGCACCATGTATGGTTACCCTTCGAGCTGACGCACCATGTGTGGGTACCCTTAGAGCTGACGCACCATGTGTGGGTACCCTTCGAACTGACGCACCGTGTGTGGGTACCCTTCAACATGACGAGCCATGTGTGGGTACTATTCGACCTGACGCAGCATGTGTAGGTACCCTTCGAACTGACGCATCAAGTGTGGGTACCTTTAGAGCTGACGCACCATGTGTGGGTACCCTTCGAGCTGACGCACATTGTGTGGGTACCCTTCGAGCTGACGCACCTAGTGTGGGTACCTTTCGAGCTGACGCACCATGTGTGGGTACCCTTCGACCTAACGCACCATACTACTATTGTTTTAATATGTTGTATTGTGCGTGTTATTTTCTTCAAAACAATCATCTGGGGGAAGTCTTGTAGTAAAGACGAAACGTTAAAAAATACATAAATACTATTTTAGTTTAACGTTTTTGCATTTTCCATGTATACATATATATATATATATATATATATATATATATATTTATATATATATATATATATATATATATATATGTGTGTGTGGGGGGTATGGGTTCCTCTTTCTTTCTCTCTCTATCTCTCTCTATATATATATGTATATATATATAAATGAAACTGAAAAGATAATATTATTTATATATATAAGATCCTACATAGATCAATAATATAAGATAATAATTGATGAACATAAACAATTATGAATCACAATAGGTATTAATTTATCAAGTATTCAAACAGAACATATGCAAACCATTTTTCCATTAGTCCATAGGTTTTTAATAAAAACACTATTCATCAGATTAAAATATCAGAAAACTACGTACAATTGCTCAGCATTAATTATAAATATAAATAGTACTTAACCAAACAAACTAGATAGCAGTTTGTGTAGAACCCTATAATTTGTCTACGTAAACAAGTCAAACGAAAGAAAAGGATATATGGTGAACATTCTTGTGATCCATAGAGTCTAGGTGCCAACGTCGAATATCAAAAGTATGAAAGCATCAGAATGAAGTATAAGATAAAAAATACGTTTTAACTAAAAAAGTATTGGTTATTCACCAAAAATGTTTTCAAAGTTTTGTTGAAGAATAAAAATATAAAGCAAGGCATACTATTTCCATGACTTTCCTTGCAAGCCAAACTATTAGAAAAGTATTACGTAAACATTACAATAAACAATATTACGTAAACATTAATATCAAATATCTAAACATCTCAATCTATTGTAAACTGAAAATGAAAAAAAGAAAAAAGACACCAACAAACTATATAAGTTATTTACATTGTATTTTTCTATCTAAATTTAATTTAAGACATTTTTCTGTTTCTGACAACTTTTAATACTTATAAATTTATGCTAACAAGTATACAGTATTTTATGATTTTTTTATTTAATGACAAGAGCCTGGTTTTCAAAATGCACGGATTAAGGAAAAGAAAGATTTTAATAGTATATGTTTGTGTTACTACTTCATTAATTTGTAAATATTATTATTATCCAATATTTATTTTCATTATTTTTTTACTTATGTATATATATATATATATATATATATATGTATATATATATATATATATATATATATATGTATATATATATATATATATATATATATATATATATCATATATTTATTTATTTATTTATTTATATATATATTATATATTTATATATATATATATATATATATATATATATATATTATTTTTTTATACATACATAAAAGTAATCCATACCCACGTGTTTTTAGCTTACAGACGTCATCACTATGGCACACTTCGACAATGATCGAATTATAGTCTAGCGTGTTGTTATCAGACTAAGACGCAGTGTCGAGAAATATGTATGATATTTTCACCTAAATATTTAAGTTATTTTTATGTAATAATTTTGTTTGTGATTGCAGCATTCGTTGTTCTTTTATTCACTACCACTTCGTATGTTTCACTTTCTAAGTGATTAAGTTGCAGTAAACTGCATTATTAACTTCATATAACGTTTGTTTCGTCAATATATATATATATATATACATATATATATATATATATATATATATATATATATGTATTCATACGTACATGAAAGTTATCGATGGACACGTGTTTCTGGCTAACAGCTGTCATCAGCATAGTTAACTTAGCCAAGGATCGAACCGTAGATATTAATGCCTATAGTCTAGCGTGTTGTCACCGGACTATACGCCCTCTAGAAATATGTACGATTTTCTCACCTAAATATTTAATGTATTTTTATGTAATTATTTTTTTTTATGTTGTGTCGTTCGTTGTTTTTTGGCTCAGTACCTGTTCGATTGTCTCACTTCCTAAGAATGCTATATTCTGCATCTTAATCACTATCCCCCCGGTTTTACTGGTTTACTGCACAATGATGATTTCGCAAGGATGAAACGTGTGCGTATGTAGATACAAATAACATATTTATCATTAAATACTTATTTGTGGCGTGGCGCTTTTTCGAGTGATAATAAAAGCCGTCAGATCTCAGCAATAATTGAAAGTTGTTTTCTGTTGAACACTGTTTTAAAGGCAAACTATAGTTGTCTGTCAGCTTATACATAACTATCTATCATTTATTGTTCATATTGTTCGCGGCCTCATTCGTGGAAGCGCTCGGAATTGTGCAAAAGGTAAGTAAAGTGACTCTCGCGATTGGTTTGAACGGTTATCTTACACTGATGATTCAGCAAAGATGAAATGGCTATGCCTGTAGATCATATATAAATATTTATTATTAATCATATTAAAATATATAAATACATATATATATATATATATATATATATATATATATATATATGCATATATATATATATAAATATTAATATGCTTATATTATATATTAATATAGTAGGTATAGATTTTACTTCAGTATTTTTAGAATAGTGATCACTACAAGAGTCGAGTTATTTAGTAGTATAACATACACGACAAATATAATGTCATTCTATTATTTGCTTTAAGAGACGCATAAAATATTTTCAATTTTTATCGTATATATTATTTTCAAAAAGAGACACCAGCACCACATCAAGACGCACAACGTATTTCTAATTATTACTCTATTGTCTTTTTAACATCTGCAATTGTGAGAAGTCATAGGGGCAATAAAGAGAAACATCAATAAACGTATAAACATTGTCAGTTTTCATTTTTTTAGTTTCCATTTTTTTCTAGCCTGGGAGGAATGTATGCTGAACGAACTTTAACTACACTGCAACCAAAAGATAAGTTAATGCCTCAGATTATGGTAGCATGACGAAAAAACACTGACACCCTTTAAAATAAGTGTGTAATCCTGGGAGAATGTACTGATGAACACGGAATATGTACTGCACTATCACCCTAAAAGACAATGGGAATCTAATACTAAAATTATGGTATATTGAGGAAACATTGATATATAATATACTTCACTTAAATAGAAGAAAAAAATCCCATTTAAGGTATATAGCATTACGAATGATCATATACGACCCCTGAGAGTGTTGTTTCATGATTAACTAACATCCACTGCACTAGTACTATTGAAGGTGATAATGTACTGTGATATTGTATTATGCCACAACGCTCTCTAAAATAATCAATGGAAATACCTGGGAGGATTACCCTATACAGGTATAAAATAGTACCTGCTAGTATGGTATCATAGAAAGAGAACATACACTATACTAGCCAAATTGGCTCAGAAATAATGCTAAGATGGGGTGATGATACAAAGGTATTCACTACTTAACCGACTCACAAAAGAAGGATGTAATATTTCGGTGAAGTATACCCACCCTTGTGATGATAGTGCAGTTAGGATAAGTGGAACAACTTTCGCATTAATCTTATATATATATATATATATATATATATATATATATATATATATATATATAAATAAAATATAGTAACACGGAATTACATTATCATCGATGCAATAATTTATTTCAACCTTGTCGTATGGTCAAGCGTTACATTTAGATGATTACATTTTTGAAACTGAAAAAAGGGAAATTCACACTCGACAATTCAAATATAATTAGAGAGAGGGCGTGATACACTATTAAATACATATTTAAGGGGATGGGGCCATTTGAAGCATGTGTAATCTATAATTTTTTAGGAAGGGGGGATTACATGATTTATGACGGAGAGTGAAAGAAGAAGCCATATATATGTAACAAGACCTTGGGAAATTGTAAAAAGCAGTCAGGGAGAGTATTCAATGTCTCTCAAGAAATCAAGGCGTGTCAAAAATCACAATTCTCCACCGTGTATCTGCCCTTTGGAAAGTGATATCTACAGTCTGGCGACTAAATAAGTATATTGGAGGGAAGGAGGGGCATAAGAAAAAATTTGAAAACAGACACTAGACATCCAAGGTATGATACCATATCACGTATATACACATACACAGGCATGTATATACACGTACATTCACACATATATACATACATACACACATTCATATACATATATATATATATATATATGTATATATATATATACACATATATACCCATATACCGATATATATATATATATATATATATATATATGCATACATATATACACGCATAAATTTAAATATGCATATATATATATATATATATAGATCTACAGACGCACACCCGTATATATATATATATATATATATATATATATATATATATATATATATATATATGCACTCCACATCTATCCAAACATGACCAAATTTTATTCACGTGTTTTCAACGTGTTATCTGAAGAAAGCACCACTAAAACCATAGTATTTTAAGTATAGTATCTTATTATATTAAAATAATAAGCTCTACGCAATTAACTGGTAACATCATCAACAATATCCAAAATTACCTATTGAAATACATCATCAGATTATATGTCAATACTAATATTTATAATAATAATAATAATAATAATAATAATAATAACATTTTTTCATAGTATCATATGATGTGATAGCCTACTCAATTACCTCAAATAAGTCACAATACCATAACAACACAAAAATAATTATACCACAAGTAATAATAATAACAATCCCATCCAAGAAAGTATCGGCAATATCAAGTGTATCTATAAAATCTACAATACAATATATAAATATGTAAAATATATATATGTATATATATATATATATATATATATATATATATATACAACCATATATATATATCTGTCACAAAAACATATATATATATATATATATATACATATATATATACATATACATACATATATCAGCCCTAAAACATTCACACATAAGAAATATACAGTCATTACATACCTATGCATACCTACACACATGCACAATATACATATTACCCCATACATACACATACACTTATACATACATATATATGCATATATATATATATATATATATATATATATATATTCATATACACACACACATACATACACGCATACATAAAACTGCATACACACATACACATGTATACAATACTATATACATACACAACCTATAGACACTTATGCGCATATATATACATATATATATATATATACATATACATACATATATACAATATACATACAAAACCGTGCATACCATTACAAACATCTGTACACATATACATATATACACACAAATATACCCACACACATATGAACATTTAAATGCCCCATATATACGTGAATACACCAATATACACACATACAGAAGTAGATAATCGTGTCTTTATAAAGAGATACATTGATAAAAAATTAAGAAGGGGATTCAAGGAAGAGAACAATCTAGGCAGATACAATTCAGTATATCCACCGCTACTCATCTAAATGTATCTCGGATTGCGAGTTGTGTGTTATTTTAAATTTACATGTATGTCTACATTTTGCGATTAGTTCATCTCTTTTATCCATAAGATTACCGTCTTAAAATTTAAGGATTCTTTTGTTTGCTCCAGACAGAAATTGCATATTTTGCTTAATCCATTTGGAACATCAGAATAACATAGGATTGACCAAGAAACCACTGGGGACCGGCTTTCATTTTTCAGTAGGCACCGTTGTTTCGCTAACTCCGTGTTGTCTTTAAGTTCTGGGTTTACGAATGAGTGTGTGTGGTCATAGAAACGCTGTTTCTAGTTTCCCGCGGAAATGCCGATGTAAACCTTTTATCTCTGTGGTCTTATAAACAACGAACTCTACCGTCCAGTGGGCATCCATGTTTAACCTGACAATTAAAGGTATTTACTATAGCCTTGGGTTATTAGAAGTATTTCATATTTTTACAATTATTGGTCCTAATTATTTAAACTGTTCATCGGATATATCCACGAAGTTCCTAGCATAGCTGATGTAGGTGTAAACTAACTCCTTGGAAGTAAATGGGTACACCTCCATCATGTCGAATTGGATAAATGAGGCATTCCTCTTGTTTTAAATTTTTTTAACCCATTTAATAGTATCCGATGAATCTTTCCAAAGATTACATTTTGTAGTTTCAAGAATCACATTTATAATATTCCTGAGAATCTCCCTAGATATGTGGGTATATATATATATATATATATATATATATATATATATATATATATATATATATATATATATATACATATATATATATATATATATATATATATATTATAATATAAAATGAAGTAATAAAATAAGGTGTCAATCAAATTTTATTAGAATTCAAAGTTCATGCAAAGCATCCTTAAGTCCTTAGCTCATGAGTTTTCAAAGATAATTCTTCTCTCTAGAGGACCATTACCGCAGTTATACTACTACAGGCAATAAAATTACGCTTTGAAAATATATAAAATTATATACACAAATATATAAAAATACATAACATCAAACATATCAATCCAAAAACATACTTTTGTTGAATCCATACAGTCAATCCAGGTCATACAAGTTGAGAAGCATAATCAGGAAGGACATTACTCCAAGATACAAACAGCAGTCCAAATACGTGAAATTGAAGGGGCCGGCAAAGTTATCCAGTCGCGAAATGTGTCCATATTCAATGTTAATGATAAATAAATCAATCAAAATAATACAAAAAGTCCAATCAAAGTTCCGAAATCCCAACATGTGCAACTCAAGTCAAATCCAAATTCGTTGTTTAATTAGAAAACCCGCTAAATCCGAATTGAGCAAAATAAGACGGACTCCCATCACATCTAGCCAGAAGAGCGAAAAATATATAAGTGATCTTCTCTCCAGACATGACAAATCCCTAACGAACAGAAGGCGATATTAAATTGTCTACATCTCAGAATGACTTCAACATATATATATATATATATATATATATATATATCTATATCGATGTATATATATATATATATATATATATATATATATATATATATATATATATATATATATATATGTGTGTGTGGGGGTGTGTGGGTGTCAGCAAAAATGTGACCGATTCAGCATCAATTCAGCTCGGATTAGATTGTTTTAATCAGAACAGTGAGTTTGCAAAGCCAATTACATATGAATCAAATACAGTGACAAAATACTAGTCACATTGTCATAACCATATCTAGCTGTTCTTTACTTATCTATGAATGGCATCATCGCTTCCACTGTTTCTGTTTTGTCCCAATCTCGGGTACGATTTAACTTATGTTATCGTTGTGATATAATTTCTTTGTGTCTATAATGGGGTATTCCAATGTGTGTATTCTTAATTACGTAATAAGCGTAGAGAAACAAAGAAAGAGAGTAAGAGAAGAATAATGAGGGATAATGATATAGTAAGAGCGTAGGTGACAATGACATCAATTAGAGTCCTAGCAACAGTATGAGATAAACGCGAGGGTTGAATAGCGTACAGTAATAGAGGAATGCTGATATACATGAATTTAGTAAAATATAGATCAATTGGTAAGTTACTCTCTAGTTACGACGGATTTAACCAAAAATACGTCTTTAAACTACGGAATTATTTAGCATTTATTTTTGTGTTAATATACTATATATATATATATATGAAACAAGTGGTGCATTAACTAATATTTTGTATGATAATATATATACATTAATTTAAGTGTAGTTTTACTCATGAACATATTCAATCACTGTATATAGTACATTTTATGTAATGCATTTTATTTAATTCGAATCAACTTATGTTTTTTGTATAGTGCATATTAAAATGCTTTACTTGATAGAAATACTAACGTTGTTTGCTTGAATGTTGTGTTAGACGGTTTAGCCTTATTCTGATAGTAAATTTGTGTATGAAAGGGAAATATTGAAACTGCTCACCGTTTTGTTCTGTATATCAATATACACAATTGACATTGTGTTACACAGAGGTTACCATAATAATTGGGTAGTGTCCTATCTTCGAAATATTGTACCAGTCTCAGATATGTGTCCTGAAGAAATGTTTAGTTGAGGTAAGTGGTGTATTGCATGAGGTTACCAATGCACAATGTATGTCTGAAACCGAAATATTTTATTTCGGTGTTGTAAAATAAATATCGGTCGGTTTCTAAAGATTTTCAGTACATCTGATTGAGTTTCGTTGCTCTACTTTGTGCGGTGCGTATTATTATTATTATTATTATTATTATTATTATTATTATTATTATTATTATTATTATTATTATTATTATTAACATTGATAAAAGGTTAATTTATTGATGACATAATTTTGGCCTAATTCAAGAACGAAATGTATGCGATCAAGGGAAAACATATATTCATGTTGTGTTTTATTGTTTTTCAATTTTTAAATGCTTTTGGGCAAAATGGTGGTGTGCTTTATAGAAAAAAATAACAAGATAAAATGTAGGATTCCTTTCGAGGCTACACATATTTCAGAAAGAAACATTACTGTTGCATGCGAGTTGGATGTGCGGACCCAGTGTTTAGAGTGTTGCAGTTTCTGTTTACTGTGTGGCTTTATGCGAATAACTATGTTTGATAAATCAGATCAATGGTACAAGTGTGGATAGCCGGACAGATACCAATGAAATCAAATAAAAGGTGTGTATGCATTTTAATATAATAGACATGATTGGTGTTACTATAGATGCACTGTTCAATCATCGCAGATATACTTTTCAGCTATGCATATATAAGTATATGCAATGAACTGAGCCAATCTTCTTGACATACACGCCAGATAATGAGCTGTGTAGTGCATAAAAGCTTGAAATGAAAATCTGAGTGGCGTCTAATATGAACTGATAAAAATAAACGAGTTAACACTGAAAACAGAACAAAGCGGAGAGCAGAAGGAACGACACTTTATTGGTGGAAGTTTGTCTTGGGTGTTAGTGTTTTCCTGCGTCGCTTTCTCACATTGTAAGTTTTTTTAGAAAAACATTAGAATTCTTATGGTCCTTAATAATTACAGACATTTATCTATTTTTACTGCATCTTCTTTGAAGTATTTATTTAATTAATTGAATCATGTCTTCTAATTATAAGATACATGGTTTTACATGTTCCTATCTGTAAATAATTTTAGATATACCTGAGCGGTGTCACATTTTTCCAAGAAACTTATGTTTTCATTGTAGCAGACAGGTTTTTCAATGCACACACCTTCACCTTTATATGTGTTTATCAGTTATTTCACGCATGGTTTTAAGTTCTCATTTTTCGGAATAATAAGAGAAATAACTTTTTCTATATTTATGATTAGCGGGGCTACCTGGCGTTGCTCGGGGTCATAAAAACATATCATTAAGAAAAATCGCGTGTGTAACATCTTTATATTCAAAGTTCTATTTCCCTCCCTCTCTCTATAGCCTTTATCTTACTACCTTTCTTGTCCCTGGTCGCCACATCTAAACACTACTTACTGATTTTGCCTTTTGCGAAAGCTGTTTCTTCCCTACCATTTAGATAGTTACTAAAGAAATGTAAATATGTGTTTAAATGTATTTGAAAATTTGAAGCAAAATTAATAAATATTAAACAGCTTTTTTGCTGACATTGTATGCTTCAAGTGCATCGAATTATTAGTGGTCTTCTTTTAAATTATAATAAAGTTCAATTATTGTAGTAATAACAATAGTCGCAAATCACTGTTAACCTCCAAAGCAGCTCTCACCGCTCGACACGTGCACTCGCTTCACAAACTCAGTTCTCCTGAGACGGTACGAACCCAGCTTTTATAATATCGAGTCACACCTAATTTCCATACGTGCAACGAGACTTTGCGAGATTTTGCGTGAACTGTATGTAATAAACATTCAGGGACGCCATGTTTGATTTCTTTCTTTCTTTCTTTCACTCGCTGCGCACAGGACAGGACAAACTCGAGGACGTTTCGCAAGTAAGCCCTCTTTATGTTAATGTTCCCTACAATTATTAGAGACATTTCGAATTATTATCATTCTTAAAGTTGGCTGAAAGGAAGATCAAACTTCTTTCTCACAAAAATGTAAATATAAAAGAGTTTTGCTATATTTAGAATGTATCGCATACAAATATAGCAACGTATTTCAAATGTTAATGCTTGAATTATTTTGTATATACTAAAATTACCACTTACATTTTATACATACATAAATATCATATGTTTTTCTTTAAGGTACTTCACTTCTCTAAATACCATATACTTGTATCGTCTTATGTCGGTTACTTATATCAGATATGTTTTCAAACTTACTTAGGTCCCGTCATCTTTAGACAATCTAACATTCTCGTTTTCATATGGTGATTATGTGTACATGATGCAACTTACATTTTTATTATATCATGCTAGAACTTTACACTATTCATTGAGTGTATTTCTGTTCATATCCTCATTTTGTATTCAGATTTATATCTTATGCAGATATTTTTTCGAAATTAAATGTCTTGTTCCTCGCGATTGATTATTTTCATTTTGTGTCAATGTCATATTAATTCCAGACAACGATTGCGATTTCGTCTGTGTCTTCTTTTATTAAATACCCTTTATGCAGCCGAGCGACAGCTCTGTCATTTAGCAAGTCTTTTTATAGTTGCACTCAATATGAGAAGAGAAATTAATCAATGTCCGTCTTCTTTCGTGCATCTTTTCTTTGTTCAAGATCATATGAAAATTTGAAAACGCCAATGGATTTCCCGACGAACTGTGAAGAGAATGTCTTTGGACAAAAACATAGAAGGCAAACAAAAAATGAATCAAAGAATGTGAACTACCTGGATTATTTTTTTTGACAAACTGAGGAATCGGGTTTAAAACCAGTATGGGGAAGAATACCATATTACAATTATTTGCTATTGATGTTATAAATTTACTGGCCATCGTGTTAACATAGAGGGGAAAAATAAAAAGTAGGTCTAGTTTATCATATGTGTAAGGGCACATTTCCCATACTCTATATTAGTATAATGTCTCTCGAGTTATGGAATTTGTGGAATAATTTTATTTCATGACACAATAATACTAAAACATGATTTGGTCTGTTTGATATAGACCATGGGCAATCTAATGTGATTCTATAATTATCAAGTTGTGAATTATTATTACGTGTATTTTTTATATATGCTTCACATAAAGAATGCATGACGAAGATGTAAAGTACATTTAGAGCTTTTAAACTGAGTACAATGTAAAGTGTTGTTCGTGTAATCAACATTTACTCAAAATTAAAAGTAACCCCGTTTGGTGTAGAGAGTGAGTTTTCCCCCCGGAATCCTCTCTATAAAATGGTAGATATGCTAACTTACCTAACTTTCAAAAGGAAGGAGCAGGACCTCATCAAAAATTAATAAAAGATAAGGCCTTTGACATATACTAGCTTTTAGATTGTGTTTAGATAACGTGTTGTGTTGTTGAATCCAGATATTATCGATTCCGAGGATCAACATAATTGACAAACTAAAACGAAAACAGTAAAATTGTATAAGTGCGGTTGGATATAAAAAGTATAATTAAAACGGTGTGTATATTTAATTAGTTTATAAGTAATAAATAGTGGATGATCTACTTATATACAAGGAGTAATTTCTCTGACAGAGTGTATGTCTTTACACCGTTGAGAATTTTATAATTTCTTAACTACTAAACAATATATAAATAAATTAATTTGCGCCAAGACCGGCAATCGAAACCGGAACATTAAAATCTCCTGTCTCTAATCTTACAAGCTGAACTACGATCTGAGATGTAAAAAAGCTTATAAATCAATGTACTTATTTTCTTGCGTAAGGATGAATATGAAACGGGGCTTTTGTCTCTTCTACCCCCTCTGTATGTATGTGTGTATGTCTCTCTGCATGTCTCGTTGTATGCCTGTATGTATGTATGCATGTATGTATGTCTCTCTCACTCTCTATGTTGAAGAAACACACGCACAATACGTTTTTTTTTAAATTTCAAACTCATTAATTTTAAAGAAATAATATTTAAATTACCTAAAATTTAAATTATTTTTTTTCGATTACCTTTAAACACACCGAAAAACTATCCGCAAAGAAGGAGTTTATTTTTTAAATATTTAATATTTTAGAGTCAGAACATGTTTCTATATTAATTTACCGATAACTGAGCACCCACTTCGGTTCACCTACTAACGGTGCTCCCACACCAGATGCAATACATCACGTGCATATGCATCAGTAATGTTATTATGTTTTTATAAAATAATATTAACCGAGTTAAAATCCAAGTAGTATTACGCACGTAAACGTTCGAAAACACGGTTGAAATTCATGATATACTGGAATTTTTTTTTGTTTCAGATATGCGGTCATGAGGTACGGATTTTTTTTATTTAAACCTATTCAAGATAACAACCGACACGATAACACACATTTTTAACACAGGGGAAAGATGAAAAAGTTATCTCATGTAATGTCCGTTCTAATTTTAAGCTAATTGACTGTTCGACGACAGCTCAAGAATTTCCATAAATCACAAACATTCGGGCTGATATGGGTACCCTATTCTTTTCGAAATAATAGTTTAAATGTTTCAAGGATCTAATTAGTGTGTAATTAGTGTGTGATTAGTAAACAATGTGCATTTTTAATATATTTAAATTGACCAATATTTGTTTCTATGAATGCAGATACTTGTTTTTATTTTAGAAATGCCCTTCAACAATGTTTAAATAAATATAACTTTAAAAATCCTATTTAAAAAATAATTTAAAATGTGTGAGCCGGGGCAGTTTACACCCTAAACAAATTCAAATTATACATTGCTTTGGGGTTACCTGTAAACAGCCTTGAAAGTTATCTGCAAAATAGAAATTAAAATGAAAAGTAAATCAGAAAAATACAGTCGCCATGTTAATAAAGATTAAGAAAGAGAAGTGCTAAGAAGGAAGACCCATATTCAGAATGAACACGAAAATGATTGCATACATTCTTTACAAAAAGAGGTAAGGTGTTAATCTTACGTCATGATTAAGATAACAGAAGTTGTATCATGTAATGTCGGTACTAATTTAAAGTTAATTCACTTTTCCGTCCCATATATTTTAGTTCAAATTAGAGGTTAAATGCGTTAATTTCACTTGCAGTTGGAATTTATTATTTATAACATAATTATTAATTCCTGGCAAACCCCATGTCAGTTTAAAGTTATTTCTATTCGACAACTTACATGCTTTTCATTTCCTATCAGGTTTCGAACGGTCATTAAATAATTACTCCAATTTTTTTAAGAAAGCTAACTGTTAAACTGATCTCTAATCTGCATTCTGAAATAATAATAACAGATGAGTGATCACCCGGACTTACGGTTAGTAAGTAAAAAGGGTACGTTGCATAACTTTTTTCGGCGCCAGATACCGCTATTAGATTCTACTAGCCGCTAAAATTTGTGTAACGTTACTCACATAAAACAATCAATTGCAGTCATTTAAAAATTGAAATCGTCTTCGTTATTAAAAATAAGCATTGAATTGACAGCTCCCCCCCCCCCGAATATAATATTTCTCTTTTCAGTTTATCTTTATTTTGTTACTTTTAAAAATAGAATTAACGTTGATTTTACTTCTCACGAAAAGTAAAAAAAAAATCAACGTTAAAAAAGTAATTCGCTAGGTAGAAAACTAAAATAACCAGAAAAAATAAACAGTTGATTTTCACTTCATACCCGATATAAAAAAAAATATGTTTTCTATATATTTTGGAAGTTATATGTAAGCGGTTTCCTTTCAAAATGAGTGTATATTTTGTGTCGTAAGAAATAAGTTATAAACACAGTGTTTACTTATGTTGTTTTTCATTTATAATAGGTTTCCAAATAATAACATTATTTCAGCACGGTCCTAAAACAGAAAACATACCGAGAAAAGATTACGTTTAACATAAAAGTTACTTCACTTAATAAAACATCGAAACATAAAAAACATCAACGTTAATTCTATTTGAAAAGTAACAACATAAATATCAGGCCTACAAAACATGCCTGGCAGCACCGTCGGCATTCACCAGTTCGAACTCCCCAGACGATTAGCAATAAAGTAGCCCCTTATCAAAAGGTGAGAAGGCAAAGCTTACGAGAGTCAGCCTCCTAGAACTGCAAAGCTACTGACTAAACTCATAAAATGCCTTCACTTTAACAATTCACTGAACCCGCTCGGTTGACTCTGACACTCTCGAGTTACGGCATGAAAGGGCGCGGCAACTAGCAAAAATATACGACCGTAAGGATGATATGTTTGCTTGTCTTTTATTTAAAATATAGTAGGTGGTATAATATAAGGTTTGGATAGAAAGCCAATGTCTGTAAATAATACACATCGTGCGTGTGTGTGCGTGCTTATCAACCCTATCTTAGTACGTTAGAGCTCTAATTTACTATATATTGTTATTTCGTGTTTGTGTATGAGGGCGAATACTCTAATTTGTATCTAATGTCTACTTTTTAGTGGAGTATATGTTGATTTAAACATTCTTTTTATTCGCAACTAGAAAAAATTCTGATACGACTGTAAGAAAAATACATTGATATTCATTTATAATTGTTACACTTTTAATGACCCCCAAATTTAGACGATTGGTACCGAGACGTTAGGGGTTACTAAAAATGAGGGCCCATACCCATGTTAAAAGCATTTGTTGGGGGTTGTGTAGCGAAATATTCGTTTACCTCGCAAATTAATTTCTGAAATATTACCCCAGTCAGAAAAATCTATCAGGAAAAATACCTATTAGAGTAGAAGGCCTTCCGGCGTCTAGAGACTTCTACACTACATTCCTGCGATATTGGTAATGTTGAGTTGGTTGGGAATATACACGTCAAGATGTTGCACGTGCAAAATGATTGTTGGAACAGAGTCCATTGAAGTAGTTGCAACACCATCAGTGAAATGCAGTATTACAGGTGTGTCACAGGGGCTAGAGCTTAATAGTGTGACTAGTTAGTTTAGATACTCGTCTTTATATCCTGTCTCAGAGGAAGTGCCCAATGGTTGTGCACTAGCCCATATGTAATAGCAGTATTCCATGTACGGCCAAATGGGATGATGACTTTGTAGAAATATATAAATACTGGCAGGTGTGAAAAATGTTGTAGACCGGTATAGGGATCCTACCTTCTTTGCAGCAGATCGACATATATATTTGTTCCAACTAATGGATTCTATAATTCTGGTGTAGTAATGTTAGATTCTAAGGTAGAGGTATTTACTATAGACATCAGTGGTCGAAAAGCGTATTATATTTTAGAAATAGAAAAGAGTGTTTCTATAGAAGCATTAATGGTTCATTATATTAATGCCCACATTCCACTACAGTTAAAGTAAGTCTTCAAAGATACGGTCATTGCCTTTAATATATGTGCGTTCGTCGTACCCCAGGTAGAGAATAGAGCGCGGTATTATCGACAAATATTTCAAACACAATAAGACAAGGGCGGTCGTTTATTAAAAACAGGTCTTATAATGGTACAATGATCGACTCCTGAGTCACATCTGCATTAATGCCATGTTGTTTAGATGTACGGTCATCGAGGATCACTGCATCTTTTTTTAGCGAACAGAGAAATGAGTATATTAAATATTCGTCCAGTAATACCGTAATGCTGAATTTTTATGAGAAGTCTCTCAATGTTTACCTTGCCAAAGTTGTGGATATATTAGGCGCAGCAGCCCTAGATTCCCCTGTCATGATTAGTGTATAGTTTATAGAGTGTGTCTCGTGTAAAATTGGCAACAAAGCAAGTTTACCTAAATACATACTTCATGTGAGAAAAAAGTTCAGCAGTTACGAGGAAGTTTATACTCGGCACATTCATTAATAATTTAAAAATTTTAGCATAGACTGATGATTTTGCCGATCAGTTCTTCGACGAGACTTCTTAACCTCTCGTGCCAAAGATGTAATTTTCCAGCTATCAGAGAATCAATTTCCAGTAAGGAGTTCGGAAAAGACAGGGGCCAGTTCAGTAGATCAGCTATTTATCATTATACCAGGGATAAGGCCCTTATGTTTTGAAAGTATCAATGTTCTTATAATATCCAGAACATAGGAAAAGGGTTTATGAAAAACAATCGATTATCACTTCTCTCCAGATTCGAACATTAAGGAAGGATTGGTTTGTTGAATACAATGTTGAGTCTAATGCGAACCGCTAGTCAAGTAGCCCAGCCGTATAAATTCAGCATATATTTCTGTATATTTATACATATTTGCAAGTGTATACATATATACACACACAAATAGGTATGTTATATATATATATATATATATATATATATATATATATATATATATATAGTCTTAGAAGTGGCTCATCCATTAAAACTATATTTAAAAAAACAAACAAAAAAAAACAAAAAAACGTAAGTCCCAAGTCGTTCAGACGACACTCCACATGTAAGTAAATTTAACTTTTTCAGTTATTATATTAGTTTGCTTCTAACATCCTTTAAAAGAACTTCAGTGGTTTACCATGAAAAACTGTTTCGGGAATTTAAATATACATATATATATATATATATATATATATATATATATATATATGTATAGGGTATTGGTGCAAAACCGATGGCGTTTGTTGACGTTCAACCTCAAAGTAGCATATCTTATTTTGATACTAAACTTGATTAATCAAAATAAGAACCATTAGAATTAACACATGTTTGCTAACGGGACACACAATTACTTATTCCATTATCATACAAATCCGGAGTTCTGGAAGTGATTTAGTCAGTGAACGGCGATTCGGAATCATCTCGGCTTTAGAAGTATTACTCGCGCAGGAAGTTGTACAGATGCTTGAAAAAGTGATAATCGCTGGGCGAGAGGTCCGGTGAATATGGCGGATGAGGCAAATTCTTGTATCTTATTTCGTTCAGCTTCTGAAGGGCCAGCTGTGCAACCTGCATGCAAGCGTTGTCATGGAGGAGAATCGGTTCCTGCATATTAACCTTTCTCGGGCGCATAAGTGGGAACTTCTGGTGCATTTCATCAATTTGTTGGCAGTTCTTTTCCGTCGTAATCGTTTCGCCCCGATTCAAGAAGCTGTGATTGATGAGACCAGTCGCAGACCACAGTCGCCAACATCTTTTTTGGTGCAATTTCGGCTTTGGCAAGTGTTTCGGAGCTACGCTGGCATCCAACCACTCTGCCGAACGTCGGCGATTGTCGTAGAAAATCCACATCTCATCACACGCCCCAATTCGCTTCAGAAATGGGCAGTTTCTGTTGCGCAGCAATAGCGTAGAATACACCTCAAAACGGCGATTTCGTTTGATCATTGTTCAATTCGTGCGGCACCCATTTATACAGCTTTTTTGAGTTCTCTATTTGCTTCAAATGGCGAACGACTGTTGAGTGGTCGACCTCGAGTTCGTCAGCAACTTCTCGTGTGGTTTTGCGATTATCGGCTCTAATTAAGGCTTTCAGATTTTCGTTATCAACCGTCTTCATCTTGGAGGGTCTCGTTTCTATGGCGAAATTTCTTGAACCACCTTTGTGTCGTAGGTTCGTTAGTGGTTCCAAGGCCAAACGCATCATTGAGTTCACGAGTTGTCTCGGCAGATTTTCGGTCTAGTTTGAACTGGAACAAGAATATCGTGTGGATTTCAATTTTACCCATGCTGTCAAAAAGCCTACAGAAACAATAAATGAAGAGATTAAAAATTGAAACGAATAACATGATTCGATAAACGCGAAAAATGACCGCTATATTTATCAATAAATTAATGCAGAAGACATATATAAATATAACATATGTGAGAACACGCCATTGTTTTTGCATTAATTAAATATATATATATATATATATAATATATTTCTATAAATATTGAGTTAACTGGGAGAGAGTTCCCTTATATATCTTAAATTTACTTTTATTTATACATATTTATTAATATTTATGTATCACGTTTATGCAGTATATATCGTACACTTACATATATTTTCATCTTTTAAATTCATATTACATAGTTATTCAAGACTATGTCAATAGTTCACATGTACTGTCTTCCCAGAAAATCATCGTTTTATTTCATCGCCAATTTGTATATTTTCTGTGTGTAAATGACAGTCTCTGACTTAAATCTGCTAAATGATCTTATATAATGTGATATACATTTACACATCGATATACAATGAGGATTTGTTTTCCTTGGTTCACTGAACATTATTGACACGAGTTAACCAACCGAACTTGTACATATGTGACTAAATTTAGCTATTCTAGACAGTATTACTACATTCACATTTAATTTGTATTTCTGTCTGATTATGTCAGATATATTGCTTGTGACCAAGTAACATATATGTCCTCATGGCGCCATAACTAATGCATTTATTCACCCCTATTAAAGTTATCATCTTATATTATTAAAGAAGGCAGATAATGATGAGGACTGAAAACCTGGGTGTTCCGAGTTCGAATCCAGTCGGTTCCACACCACTTTCACTTAGAGATGTTGGCAAACTTCTCGTGGCCCTTCCCGGAGAAACTAATGCCTACACCAGAATCCTCTGATTCACACGAAAGAAGAGAAGATTATTAAAGAACCTGAACGATCGAGATCTATGAAAGTCATCAAACATCATGACTTAGAAAATAAAAAATAAAAAAGTGTAGGCGTGAACAATATCATTGTGTTTTTGTATACTTATTTAAATTCACAATCACATAATTTTGTAGGGGCGAAGAAAACAATGGATACAACTCAATTTCAGTGTCAGAGATCATATCCGTTTACTGATTACGTTATGTTTACTTAACCCAACTTAGGCCAGATATCTCTTGGAGTGATATATATATATATATATATATATATATATATATATATATATATATGTGTGTGTGTGTGTGTGTGTGGGCGTGTGTGTTTCTGTATACCGAGGCAGCAAGTTCTTCTCTAAGCAAGCGTTGTTGAACGTCACGGAAGTTTCTCGTTTGGATATCTTCTTCGTGAGGTTCTCAAACCGTCTAGCTG
The DNA here is from genome assembly GCA_963556195.1 of Sepiola atlantica. Classification (NCBI taxonomy): domain Eukaryota; kingdom Metazoa; phylum Mollusca; class Cephalopoda; order Sepiida; family Sepiolidae; genus Sepiola; species Sepiola atlantica. The sequence continues at coordinate 165,506,459 of OY744523.1, forward strand.
TCCTACTGGTTTCAGGTGGCAATCCGTATAGTACTTCTCCGATTGTTCTTAATTTGGCCATTTTTTCGAGCGTTTTAAACTTTCATAGTCGTCTTCAGGATTAGTTTTGTTTTAAATAAAAAGGTCTGAGTTAATGTTTTATAAGTATCGTTAAAGGCGAAAAAAAGAGGGAAGAGGGTGTGTGGTTGAGTTACTTTTATTCTATAATTTTTGTGTTTGGTGTTAGTGTTTATTTATTTTATTAATTTTTATTTTTGCTATTATTCATTTATTTATTATTATGTATTCCCATTATTATTATTCATTTTTTATTTTTTTATTATTGCTTTATTTTCATTTCATCATGGAGTACTTTTAGTATGTTAGTACCTGTGTTGAAAGCCATTTTGTAAATATTAGGCTGTTTATTTTTAATGAATATTGCTTCTAGTATTTTAAGTCTGCTTATGCAGTTATTTTTGTGTATTATTTTGATGTCATTTTACGTATATCGGCCGACTGTAGTCTTTTGTTATTTGTAGTAATGTGACGTTGGATGGCGCTGGTATCGGATAAATGGTAAGTTAGACGTCGAGAGAGAGAGCTGTTGTAGTGTGGCCATTGTAGTGTGGGTTGTAGGGAGCCATTCCTTAAAAGGGCATGAACACATGTATATAACGTTAGTTTGGCTGAGAGTTGTATTGACAGTGGTATTTCTAATTATTAGCTTATTTGTTTTACATTTTATATAGTAAATTATTAGTTTGATCTTTTTTGTTAGTCGTTAGGTTTAGTGTATCGTTTTATCATGTGAAGTATTGCTTTTTTCATCGGGTTTGTAGTTAGGGTGCGTCTGATTTTTGTAATAGAGGTTGATCATGTATTTTTTATGTGTTTTATTTTTGCTTTTATCGTGTATGGTATTTATATATGATTTTATTTCTTGATCGACTATTTTATTGGGAAAGTTGTTGTTAATTAATGTGTGTTTAATATTGGTTTATTCTTTATAAAATATTTGTTTGGATGAAGATATAGTGTGTGCGCGATTAACAAGATATTTAAGTTCTATTTTATATTGTTGTGGGTATTCACTATGTAACTGTAGGAGGGTTGGATTATTATTTGTGGGTTTTATATATATATATATATATATATATATATATATATATATATATATGTATGCATATATATGCATACATATATACATATATATATATATATATATATATGTATGTATATATATGCATACATATATGCATATATATATACATATATATATATGTATATATTTATATGTGCGTGTATATATATATATATATGTATATATATATGTATATATATATTAATCAATACGAAATATGTTTGTATATTAATCACTCCCATATTACTATGAGAACGTGTGTCATGTAATTTTGATCAAACAACAACAGCCTTATTTTCAAACACAGTACATATCGTACTAAAGAAACACACATAGACATTCAAAGATCTGTCTTATTTGCATATTATTTTTTAACTGTCTATAATTACGTAATATTAATCATTATTTATTTACGATTATATAATGTGTATCCCTTGTCTATTTACAATAGTTGTGTGTAAATCTATTTATTAATGTAAGTATTTTAATTTTAAAAATGAATAAATCACGAAACACATTTTTACAATATCAACGGAGATAATTCAAATAAAGCTATCTAGAAAGATATACTGAGTTCACAGAAAAAAGTGAAACGATTAGTTACTCTCCTTCTCTCTCTATCTCTCTCTCTCTCTCTCTCTCTGTCTCTCTCTCTTTCTCTCTCTCTTTCTTTCTCTACAAAGCGAGGGGATACTCCTTTAAAAATAATGAAAAAATTAAATTTAGCGTCGTCATCACTACCTGTATCTCTTTCCTCTTACCCTCCCATTTTCTAGCGACGATAGATGTTCTTTTTTTATATTGTTTTATGATTTATTTACGAAATGAAAGAGCAAAATATATAAACATAAAGTTAGACATAAATTAATTAAAATACCAACCGCCAAAATTGAACTTTTCTTTAAGTGCTTAATAAATCTGTCGCCCGTCCTTGATATTTAATAAATGAAAAAAAAGATTCTGACTATTTTAATTAACCCATACTTTTTAGGAAGAGGTGTATTTCCTTTTATTCAATGTTAATTCCTATGTTAGTCATGTACATCATTTACAGTTAAATACGTTACGTCATTACTCATAATGCCATTACTTTTTTTTAGTAAAACCATATTTCAGTAAAAAACAAAAAAAAACAAAATAAAACATTAAAAAACCCTAACTTACATCAATGTTCGTCGTACACATCCTACACACAACAAAAATTAGATCGAAAAAATATAGTCGCCATTACAAGTAAAGTAAGAGGCTAGCTAAGAAGAAGGTTGCATTTCTTTAATTATCAAATTAACTTATCGTTCTTCATTAGCGTGCATATTTCACTTTGTTTATAAAGATGGCGACTGCCTTTTTTAGCCCACTTTCCATTTCGGCATATTACGTGCACAATAAAACTTGCCATACCATACTCGCAAGCATTCCTTTATTCATTTATGGGATGATACTCCCAGGTATTACCTCTTCTATCTTGGAGGAGGTATTTCCGACCAGGATAACTAAAGCATGTTCTTTTGTTTGTGTGTGTGGGGGTATTCTGACGCCGCTTTACTTTTTCCTTTTAGGGTTTGTGTAGTATATCTTCATTCCTCATAATATATTCTTCCCGGACATTACCTTTTCTTTTTTGGGGCAGTATGATATATGATCGTTCCTCGCGATATCATCGTCCCAGGATGACTTTCACCTTTTTTTACGGAGTTGGGGTAGTTTACTAGTGTTTCATGATAGCATTCTTCAATGATTAACTCCTCTTTTGGGGAATATGATAGCATTCGTTCGTCATGCTATAACCCTCTTAATCATTGCTTATTCCTGGGGGAAAATGTATGCAGTTTGTTCAGCATAATAGTATGCTCCCGACCTACGAAAAAAGACGATCAGAGGGATCATATATGTTCGTATATACATACATATATTATATATATATATATATACATATATATATACATATATATACATATATACATATATGTATACATATATATATACACACATATATATATATACATATATATACATATATATACACATATATGTATATATATATGTACATATATATATGTATATATATATACATGTATGTGAATAAATATTATGTATACATATTTCAAAATGAAACTTTATACAAATAAACACATATCATTAGCTATATAATAATGTAAATATATAATTTTATATAACCAAACTGCTTATGATATGTGATATAATGGGTTCATCCTAACTTTATGAAATTCCGTTATTTTCTTAATAACAAATACATGTTTCTGACGCAAAGACACACACACAGGTGTAGATAACATTTTAATCAACACAATTGGTTAGCAAGACAATTAATCTGATCTGATATATGACACATTTTTATTTAGTGTTTGTAAATAGAGCTTGTAACTTATCTACACAGCTTGAGAAACATAATATAACATACTGCTTCATTTTATAATTTCTCATACAGTTTATCATGGTAAACAACAAATTATCTCTACAAGAATGTTTAGGCTAGTGTAAATTCTTCGAGGAAAATAATCCTCTGAATACCAGAGATTAATTGGCTTACAAGCAAATAAGTTTTTACAGGAAAGGAGTTAACACTAAATATAGTTGGAATCATATAGTTTTAAAAGTTAAAAAACTTGCAAGAATATATATATATATATATATATATATATATATATATATAAAGTAGATAGATAGATAGATACATCGATCGATAGATAGGTAGGTAGGTAGATATATACATACATATATACACACAAATATAACACCGGCCTCAACCATGTTAAAGAATAAAATACCGTCTTTCGGCAAATAAAGATTGTCAGCGACTCTGCAATTCATTTTTGGAGGTCAATATTATAAGTAATGAGAGAATAAATTAAAAAGAGATATAAAAAATTAGTAAACTCTTCGCATTGAACGCAATAACTTTTAAGAATTTAATCAAAATAAGTTAATCACTTATTTTTTTGGAGTTGGTCGGGCAAAAGTCTTTCAGCAGCAAGTCTGTTGTTCAGTAAATTAGTACTCTCAGTTAATTGTTTTTACACAGTATCGGGAAATCCTTATTCCTTAAATATAATTGTATCAGAGTCCATAGTTGTGTTCGACTGTCCGTTCCGCCTGGCCGGCTGAAAGCAGACTTAAGGCTTTTCCACTTATAATAGCGATCGATAGCCGCTCGTAAAGCCAATACAATTCGCGATTGTCTCCAGTGTTTCGCGTCATAAATAGACCAAGGCTCCCAAGGAAGTCGCGTGTAGCAAAGCCAATCACTTCACTCGTTTACACAGCGATCGGTTGAAATACAAATCTGTCGATAATATTGGCATATTTGACCGCTTACGGCTCTCTGCAAACGTTGCTACATGTCAATGCTTTGTTGCCGATTCTATCACTGACAAAGGCGCAAAAGTGGCGTCACAAGACACACCCCATATAAGCGACTTACTGTTTATAAAGGGTAACACCGTCAGGCCATCATGTCGTTTTGTATCCCTTCTGTCAAGTTCAACCGTTCGAGGATCGACGGGAAGCCAGCCATATCTAGTGCTCGTCGAACAACATCATTGACAGCGCTGTGCCTCGGAAATCTGCCCACGCTAAATAAATAGAAACGCAATTACTCAGAACGTGCACGCACTAAAATAAGATTACCTGTTGAAATATTTACAAAATCCATGCGCCACAACCAAACAAAATAAAAGACGTCAAGTACAGTTCAGCCGAACATTTGTTTGCAAAACGCCTAGCCATTAATACATGAAACACTAAACCCAAAATATTGAAATAACAACGAATCCGATTGTTTTGTAAGGTAAAAAACACTGCGTTGTGTATAACAATAATCTGTAATAAGAACTTCTTGGCTAAGTTTAACGTTCCCTTGCTAGTCGAACACGCGGACTTTCTATTTAAGTTAATTGTTCTTAATATATGTTAATACTTTAATACTAACTCTATTCACATATTGCGAAGGTGAAATACTGAAGATCTATACACCGTATATCTTATAAGCTCATGATATTATGTGTAGATAATATATATATATATATATATATATATATATATATATATATATATATATATATATATATATATATACATATATATGTATAGAATCAAATACGAAACTAAAAGTACACTTTTAGTAGATAGAACCTATAGTGAAAGTGTTTAAGGTCAATATACGAGATAGAGTAATTATAAAGACAGATGAAAGAAGAGTGATTAACATGTACGAATGTCCAGATTTATTTCAAGCTTCAATAGTGCAATGCAAGGTATATTCTGTAATAACATTATGTTTATTATTCTTTACTTAAGCCAAGGCTTTTCTAAGACTGAGATCTTAACATCAGAGGAATTATATAGATAGTTAAGTTGGCAGTTGAAAAGCCAACATTGAACATTTAAGAAAATATTAGGATATTAAGAGTGAAAAAAAGTTCGTGTAAAAAATATATGGCGTTTCTGCAGTTGGTAATTGTCCGTAGATAAGGTGTCCAATGAAAGGAGACGTATATGAAGAAGACAAGTTGTTCGTGAAGGCAGCATGGGAAAGTGGTAAAATAGAAGTAACTCTAATAGTGACATGTTGAGTTCAAATCGTAGGTGGAGCGTACTTAATCGGAATTAAGATGAGAAATCGAGGTATTTTTAAAATACTTCCTGGGCCGAAGCTGAGTTGTATACCAATTACTTTGGTAGTAAAATATTAACACAATTCTACAGAGAAATCCTTTAGTGAAAGACGAGGCCTAAATGGGGAAGTAGTCTGGAGAAAGGGAAAAGGGAAATTGAAGCATAAAGGAAATAAGGTGGGAGGGTTTGTTGAATTGGTCATGCCTGCTGCTGGAAAATAAAAGGAAGGAGGAAGGGTTCTAGTGATAAGGTCATTATTTGTACAATAATTTCGAAAGTTGAAAATGGTTTCCGTTGGGAAAATTAGGGTTCCAATTAATGGGAATCTGTAGTTTAAATGTTGAAAATGTAATTAATCGGGCAAATACTAATGTTTCATAGTTAAATGTTCTAAAGAGTTTAAAGGGGTTCACAGTTGGTTAAATACATAATTAAATAAGACACACCCAAATGTATAATTAAATAAGCCAAGCTTAATGTATAGTTATACACTAAGCATGTCCCACTCAATCATATTGAAAATTAGCGTTAAGAACAATGTTTGGGATAATGTTAGACTGCTTGTAACAATTGATGTATAGTATAAGTATTATGGGGTAGGGTTGAGTTGAATTATGTAAACTTAAATGTATTGCTAGTGCGTTGAATTATGAATAGCTTTAAAAGGAGAGGAATATGGACAAATTGAAGGAGTAGCCAAGGAGCGTAGTTAAGAGGTGAGATAAATGGAATCTACGTGGAATGTATTATCAGTAGATAGAAGCGTATACAGGGTCGTGGGCTGGGTACAAGGGAGATAAAGATAAAAAACATAAAAGCAATGGAAGAGTGTATGGTAAGGTTGGTTAATAAAAGAAAAAGAAATCTAAAGTTTAAATGTTGAAAATAAAATAAATCGGCAAAGTCTAATGTTTCACCTCAGTTTATTACATTTTCAACATTTAAACTAAAAATTTCCATTAATTGGAGCCCTTCGGAAACAATTTTAAACTTTCGAAATAATTGTTGTCTTTCGTTCAACATCCGTTTTCATTACGGAACCCTCTTGTTTTCAAATAATATATACACTCAATGACCTACATTTTAACATCTAGCCACTCCCCAGTCGTATGAGATCTAGTTCCTACCAACAATAACCTTATCACTAGAACCTTTCTTCCCTTTTCCGTGGCAGAAGAAGCCATGGCCCATTCAACTAACCCTCCCACGTTCTTCATGTTATGCTTCACTTTCCCTTTTCCCTTTCTCAAGACCATTTCCTCATTTCGGTCTCGTCTTTAACAAAAGGATTTCTTCTTAGAATTGTGTTAATATTTAACTACCAAAGTGATTTGTATACAACTCAGCTGCGACCCAGGAAGTATTTTTAAAATGTGCCGATTTCTCATGTTAATTCAGATTAAGTGCGCCCCCCCCCCTCTTACGATTGGAACTCAACATCTCATTATTGGAATTACTTCATTTTTGAAACGCTTTTCCATGCTGCTTAAACGAATAACTTTTCTTCTCCACTTTAATCTCCTTTCATTGGACACCTTATTGCTGTGGGTGACCTACCTACACTTTAATAATAACTAAATAGTAGCAACCGGCTACTATAAATACCGGTTTTGCCGGGAGAACATTTTGAGGTACATTTAGGCCATACGTGTTGAGTGAGTTTATTGCGTCAAGTTAGTATTTTTCTTAAATCTGTTGTTGCCTGCTGTTGTTTATTATTGTTATCGTTCTTATTGTTTTCACGTTGACTGTTATTGTTGAACTGTTTTCCCTTTTACGACGTTTTTTTTTCTGCCACGTTTTCTTTTTAATTCTCTGCTACTTTTTTGTTTTTTTTGTTTGGTGTCTCTAGTTATTAACTAGGTGGCGTCCAAAACGACTGAAAATTCGGAATGGTGCAAACCACCAAAAATGTCTATAAATGTCAATGATTTTGTGGAAGAAGCAAAAAATACGAACACAAGGTTACTAAACAAGAATTACCGTGGATTTACCAAAGACTGCAGAGATTAAAAAAAGGACAGTAACCATGTTTGTTGTCGAATAAAAAAATTAAAAATCCATCAGTGCCTCTCCTGAATATATATGCAAGTTATTGGCAATAGCAGGATTCAAACCGCAAAGGTTAATCAAGTGTAAGGGATTTAACACTTGGAATGCTTTGTTTCCTAACGAAGAAATTCGTGCTAATCTCTCACTTAATCAAATTATCACGCAGGACTATGTTTTACGAACCGAGTACATGGGTAGCAGACGTTTTTTTTATTTCTATCTTCAATGTGCCTTTTTATGTAAAAGGCGAACAAATTGGTGCCTTTTTTCTAAGATTTGGCGAAATCACAGACGTCAATTTTGACGAATTTCCAGGTACATGGCACGACGCAATACTTATCGACAAGAAAGCTTATGACAGCATCCCCTACTATTTACAAGTCGTGGAGGAAAAACTACCTATTATATTGGCCGGATGAAGACCTGTTAGTTAGTTTTGTGAGCAACTAAGTCATTTAACTTTTGATTGCCCACAGAAAAAATCCACTCAGAAAACGACGCCCCGATTAACAGACTATCCAAGGCTGACCCCCACATCGATCCTCCAGCTACAATTGGTTCACCTATTACATCTACATCTGATGACTCCGAAGACGAATTCCCTGCTCTACCTTCTGCAGAAAAAGACGAGGAATAGATTATTGTTTCGGGGAAAGAAACCCGGGTCGGGTATCTCTCGAAGAAATGAGAGAAAAAGATTAGCTTAAAAACGACCCGGGAAAACACAGTTACATTAAGGCAAAAGAGCTTAAATCTAAATTAGATAAGAAAGTAGGAAAAAAGAGAAAAAAGAAGGAAAAAATTCTGCCACTAAAGATAAAATCTCTACCCCCAATCCAAGTCCCCAGCCGATCACAAAAACAATAGTTTCTAAAAATTATAATTCTCCCAAATTAATGCCCCCCCCCCTCCAATCACTGGCCCAATCGTAGACAAACAGTACAACCTTATCCCTCTTAGTCCGATAAAATCGTCTAAAAAAATCACTTCTCCTAAAGCTTCTCCCTTTGTCTCCCCATTTAATACCCCCTAAAATACCCCACCTGCGTCACCCACAAACAAACCCTCCCCTTCGCCTTATCCAACATCTCCTATGGGCCTTGCACCCCTTCCCCCTCCCCAATGGATTACATGCCTTCCCCTCCATCTATTACAAATAAGAGGCAGAGGAGCCTTTCTGTGGAAAGGAAAACTAAAAAAAACGCATTCCTTTCTGGGGAAGATATCTGCAAAGTGACATGCACCCAAATAGAAACAGTAAAGCATTACCACCTCTCCAATACAAATGAGCTTCTTAAATTCAAAGAAGTCGGTAGTATAACCATTGAAGACCCTGCTAATTTCTCCAACGCCCGTAGAGTCCTTACAGTTGTAAGGAAGACACCAGAAGCGAAGGCTCTATGGCAGATGCTGGAAGAGGCGAACACCACTTTCAATTTCACCATTCCAATGGCCATCTTCAAAGATGAAGGTCTAGTCGTTTTAAGGAAAGATTGTTTTGGGAGGGTTCCCATAAGGTTACACCCCGCCTTACTAAGATAGCTAAACTAATCTATCATTTGGATGTTGGCGGCTTCTCCCATGATGGTCAAATTAATGATCAGATGGCATCCTGACCACTTCTATGTTCGTTTCTGGAACCCAACTCTAAGGCACCCTCATGGCTCTCCTTCTAGCGAGTTTGAATGTCCGGGCCCTGAGGGCCGACACTCGTAAATTTCGAGTCGCTACAGACCTTCAGCGCCTCGGAGTGGATATATGTTGTGTTCAGGAAACTTACTAGATTTCTAGGGACTATTTGGGTGCGCTGGCTAAGGGTTTTCACGCTTATTCAGCGTACTTTAATTCTCCTGCTAGGGGGGTTTCCTGGCTGGTAAGCAAGTTTTTAGATGTGAAGTCTGACCCTAGCTTCATGGATCCGGAAAGAAAACTTTGCGTTCTAGATATTACCATAAAAGAGATGGCATTTCGGCTCATCGGGGTTTATGCGCCCAATAGCCATTCTGAGCTCGCTTCTTTCTTTCGGCGTATCGAGCAGTTTTTGAATTCTACTTCTCGGACGGTCATTCTAGCGAGTGACTGGAACGCGGTTCTGAATCCCGATTTAGATCGTAATCGACCAAGGGGTACTAACACCGATCGGGATGCTAGGTTATTTCGGGACTTCCTCGATAAGTTCGATCTTATCGATAAGTACCGGAATGTAAGGCCCCATGATAGGATATGGACTTTGACAAATAGGCGCGGCTCCGATTCGGTACAACTTTCGCGTTATATCGATCGGTTCTTAATTAGGACAGTCGATGTTGGATTAGTTGAATGTCCAAGTTTTCATAATATAGTTTACTCAGACCATAGACTTGTTCAGGTCCGGGTACACTTAGATAGAGCAAAGCCTAGTTTAGCTGGGTACCGGAAGCTCAACACTTCGTTGTTCGATGTGAAGGGCTACCAGGAACAGCTATTACTTACTTATTACCTTACAGCGGGAATTGACGGGGGCTGTAATTGGGAATAGGAAGTGGATTCATTTTAAGAAAGTAATTAGGTCCTTTACTGCCGATTTTAGCAGACGACTTAATCTATCAACTAGGGCAGCTAAAGTGGCACTAGAGTCTAGATTGATCGGGCGGTGGAGGTGGGGGATAGCTCTAGGGTAACTATAATTAAGGCCAAACTGGCTTCTTTGGCTATCCAAGAACACCAGGCTTTAGTGATTAGAACTAGGTTAAAAAGAGTGGCTAACGAGGCGACAAACATGGCTGCTGAACTGCGTGCAGAGGAGCATCGATATGCATTTGATCGACATATCGTTCGTGTCTCATTTCCGGATGGGAGACTCGTGACCACAAACGAAGGTATTCTGGAGGCTTTTCGTTCTCATTTCTAGGACCTTTTTACTCGAGAACCCGGTTTGTATTTAGCAAAATTCGACCCCTATTTAGCCGACTTTTCTCCTCTTGAGGCGACCGAAGCGGCTAGGTGCGAAGGGTGCATGACAGAGGAGAAGTCCGGGAAGCCCAAGGGCGGGTCGGCCTTAACAGGTCTCCGGGGATTGATGGTTTGCCCTACGAGGTGTATTTGAGGATGTCGCACATTTTTGTACCCTTGCTGAGAGTTTTATTTAACTCGTGGTTTAGGAACGGGGCTATTCCCCAGTAATTGACCATGGATTTGGTGAAATTTTTACGCAAAATAAAAAAATGGTGGAGATGGATTAGATAATTTTCGGCCTTTACCGATACTTAATGCGGAGTTAAAGATGTTGGCCAAGATCTTAGCCAATTGTCTGCAACTTGTTTTGCCTGGTCTAATTAGCCCCGAACAGACTTGTTCTGTGAAGGGCCGGACCATTAAGGATAACTTGCACTGGATACGCTTGATCATAGATAAAGTCGACACTGAAGCCGCGCTGCTCAATTTAGATCAGTCCAAAGCATTCGATAGGGTGGACAATCGGTACTTGGAGGCTGTTTTGTCTGCGGCCGGTTTTTGCTCACAATTCCGCTCCTGGATTCGCTTCTTGTATGCGAACTCCGGTGTTAGGATTGATGTGAATGGCATGAGGTCTGGGTCCTTCAGATTGTCCTGATCTCTTCGTCAGGGATGCCCTTTTTCACCGATGCTTTATGTGCTTGTTTTGGAACCTTTCCTAAACAGGCTAAGGGTGAATCCGGTCCGTCGTGAAATTACTTTAGCAGGTTCTTGCACCATGTTGAAGTACTCCGCCTATGCCGATGACTTGACTGTGCTTGTAACGAGCAATGCCGAGATTAGTGCTGTCGACAGAGAAATCAGAATGTATGAAACGGTTACAGGGGCCAAAATTAACTGCGATAAGTCTATGGGCTTGCGCATTGGTGCTTGGTAAGGTGTTTCCTTGCAGGGACCTTTTGGCTGGACAGATGGGCCTTGCAAGCTACTCGGCGTCTGGTTTGGTCCTGATCTTCAGCTGGAGAAAAAATTGGTCGGAAGTCCTGAAACTTATTAGGGCAGCGGCTGGTCTGTTGTCCCGCAGAAATCTTTCGTTAAAGGGGAGAGCGGAGGTGTGTACTTCTCACATTTATCCCATCATCCTATATCGTCTTTCAGTGCTCCCACTCCCGTCTGATACACTGCTGGAGATGCAGCGGGCTCTGTTCAAGTTTTTGTGGCTTGGTAAGGCCCCTTTGGTCCGTCGCGAGATTTGTTACCTTCATCCTTCTGAGGGCGGTCTGGGTATGCCTACCATCGTAATTCGATGCCACCCTCTTAGGCTGTTATATCTAGACCGAATGGGTACACAATCTGAGGGTAACGGTGTCTTTTAAAAGGAAGACACCAAGAAAGCCTTTTCGGCTTTGAGAAGTGTGCACTTGGATGAGGGGGAGGCACACAGGTTACCCCGAAACGAGTGCTCCTTCTATCGCGAATGTACCCATGCGTTGAAATTCCTTTCAAGGGTGATAGAAAGCCTCTCTGACACCCTGCTGTTGTCTCGAAAGACATTATATCGGGTAATGTTTAGGGGGCTGTCCACAATGATAGGCCTGAGGGGCTCGCTTTGACGAGGGGGGAGCTCCGCTCAATCTGGCCTTGGGCGCCTGAGTCAAAGGGTCTTGACAATGACTAGGCATCACTGACCTGGCTGACGATTAGAAATGCCCTCTGGGGAGGTAAGAGGCTTCATTCAGCACGCTTGAGTAATTCTCCGACTTGTGTCAGATGCGACGATGAGGACGAGACCATAAGTCACGTCTTCGTTTTTTGCCGCATCGTCGTGCCGCTGATTAAGCTTGTTGCAGGCTACTTTGTTCGTATTCTTAATGTATCGTCTTTTGACCTTGAACCCATTAATGTATGCAGCAACTGGGCTCCGACGACCGATAGCGAGTATGAGAGTTACGATTTGGAAGACTAGGTGCAAGACAGTCTACGGAGCTGAGACCTTCACTTCTGTCGACCTTATTGCGATTTTCAAATATTACCTGAAGGCTCGCATTAAGGCCGAGAGGGTGAAACTCTCTTCGGCAGATTTTGGTGCAAGATGGGTGACTGGAGCACGACTTGTAGAGTGGTTGGCGCTAGATTAGAGTGATATCTGGACGTGCCTTAGGCATAGAATATTGGGTTCAGGAAATTAATTTTCAGTTAGATTTAGACTTATTTTAGGTTAGTTTCTGTTTAATTGTCTGTTGATGTTTTAGTTCAACAATTTAGCTAGTATATGATTGATTCCATTACATGCCCCCTTTTATTTTGTCCTCATCCCACTCACCTATTTATGTTCTGCCCCACTCCCCTTCCCTCTCAAATTAGGTGACTGAGTGCCAGATTTGCCGGCGATGCACGTCCCCCTTCGATATTTTCGAAGGATGGTGTCAGAATAAAACGTTGGGGCCTGCATCAACCAGCTTTTTTCGAGTGTTCGATTTCGACCGGATAACCGGCATCTCTGCGACATTTCAATAACGGGAGGGGCGCTTTTACACATCTTTATTTCTTTTACATTGTATATATCATATTTTAAATTTTTAGTCCCCCCCCCCCGTTGCATATTTCTCATATGGGTTTTAAGTAGGATTTCATGGTATGAATTCTTATGGTGAGTAGCGTGGATGTATAGTATGAATGCGGTATTATGGTAAATGATGGGCATGATTGAAACTCGCTAAGTTGAGTTTTTTTAAGTTAGAGATGACCGATCCTTCCCGACCCCTTTTTTGGCCTTGTGCCACATTTTGTGTACAAGTTTACGCAAATAAATATTGAGGCACATTTAGGCACTAGCAGTGGCAACACTGACTTGTGTATAATTTCTCTGTTCAATACAATTCGTTATTATTATCTCTAAATATGTTGTTCTTTTATTTCATTGTTTGTACCCCTAAACGGGTCTACAAACACTGGCGGCGAGTGATTCGCAAATGATCTCGTTGGAAACACCTTGGACCTTGCAACCTGTGAGTGATAAACCAGTGTCTACAACACGGTCAACCTTCGAAAACAAAAATTCTACCCGTTTGAAAAAAAAAACCCAAAAACCATGTGTTTTACAATTTTCGGGAAGATATTGGAAATATCGAATACATTCAATTTTGGGACGAGTCTGCCTTACAAGAAATAACCAGTTTAAACAATTACTGGACGAAATAAAAAGTAAGACAGATTTTACTATTTATGTTCTTCGTGTTTCAATACGGGATTTTACCTCGTGCAACAAATGAAATTGGAATACCATGTGCATATAAAACTGAAAGGTTTGAAAAGAAACAAAACACACTCGATACTATAACAACCTTTTTGCGTGTCTGATATAGTCAAACGTATTTTGCAAACAGACTTGTCACTGTAAAATCGTATAGTCGGGGGAAAAAAATCTGACTAGTAAAACCAAGTTACTTTCTTGAATAACTAGTCAATTTTTGATATCGCCATTACGTGCTATTTTGCATGTTCAGCTTACACTGAAAGGAAAACAGACTTATTGGAAAAAAAAGTTCCAGATGCGAACAAAAACACAAATAATTTGTTAAATGAATTACCTAATAAGCCGGATTAATAAAATGTTTTTTTTCTCAAAGAACTTTGATAGAAGAAAAAAAAAGATTAGCAAGTGCCGGTCGAATTCGAGAGCCGAATGACGCAGTGATGAGAAGGGGTTGAGTTTGTTGTTAAACAGTAAGCATTTGAAAAAAAAAAAAACTAGTGAAGGATTATGTATGACTAATTCTTTTTCAAAGTAGTATTTCTTTAATAATGGAAGATTTCTCGAAACAGATATTGGAGATGATTAAATTTCAATCAGAACAACAGAAGGCAAACGATGAAAAACTTCAGTCTCTACAGAAGGAATTTCAGTCGCAGCAATAAGTTTGTTGCAATATTTTGAAGAAAAGAATTTAGCACAAAAGCGAGATAATAGAAAATATTTAGACGAACAATTGATTGGGATAAACAATTTACAATTAAAGCAACAGACTCAATCAGAGAGAAAATTGTAACATCTGGCACAAGCAATGATAAATACGACGAATGACGACAGCGACGCGTTCAACCAAAATGCAATATGGTCAGCTATAGAAACTTTCAAAAATGTGCCTGAAGAGGACCTAAACTTCGAATCATGGTACCGTCGATATCAGGATTTTTTCGACATTGATTGTAGCCCATGGTCGGAAAAGAAAAAGGTTCGTTTAGTTCTTCGTAGACGAGGTACGGCAGAGCATACAAAATTTGTCGATTATATTCTGCCGAAGAAAACGGGCAAACTATCTTTCAATGAAACTATTAAAATGTTAAGGGAACTATATTGCCCCCAAAACAAGTTTATTCCACAAAAAGTTGAAAATGTATGAACCTAACGCGAAAAGAAAGTCAGGATTACTAAACGTTAGCTTCGATTGTCAATAAACATTGTGACGACTTTAAGTTATCATCCTTGACAGCGGACAATTTCAAAGTATTAATATTTGTTCAAGGGCTCGTCTCGCAAAACGAAGCAGAGTTAAGAAGACGTGTAATAAGCAAACTTGAAACCGAGCCAAATTTTACATTGCAAAATCTGGTCGAAAGCTGTCAACGACATATTTCCGAGAAACAGGAAGCTAAATAAATAGAGGAAGCAGCACATTCTAATATTAAAAATGTTCGTCGTTTTTAAAAAAAATCATACTCTTCGAAGGAAAAATTCAGGAAGCATTTGCCTCAAAGATCAGATGGAAAATTGCCAAACCATCCTTGTTGGGGGTGCGGGGACCTACATTGGTACCAGAAGTGTCCTTTTAAACAAGAAAATTGTGAAAAATGCCATAAAATTGGACACAAAACCTCACATTGCAGAAGTAACACTAGAACAAAAGTTACATAAAAGCAACTAGAAGTTATGGTGGCAACCTAAATATACGAAGTATGAAACGGTAAAAATTAACAATCAAGATGTTAAACTATAGCTTGATTCAGGGTCTGACCTATCAATTATTAATATTAATACCTGGAAAAATATCGGCAGACTGACTATGCTATGCACAGATAAAGTTGCTCGATCGGTAACCGGAGAGAAAATAAACTTTTAAGGGGAAATCATTTCAAACGTGACACTAAAATATAAGACTTTAAAATTACGCATGTTCGTAATGAAAGATACAGAACATTTGTTCGGTTCAGATTGCATTCAGCACTTCCAGCTCTGGGATTCGCCGATAAGCGCCTATTGTCAACGAATAGAGAACTTTTCTGTTGAAGTAGAAAAATTCAAGAAAGATTTGAAAGACTCATTCCCCAAGGTGTTTTCTAAAAAATAAGGACGCTGTACTAAAATGAAGTCGAGTTTTGAACTAATTGAAAATAAGAATCCCGTTTTTAAGAGAATACTAAGTATACCATATTCCTCTCTTGAAAAATTTAATGCAGAAATAGACTGGTTGGTGGAGAAAGGTATTTTAACACCAGTTGACTACTCGGAATGGGCGGCCCCAAGCGTCTACGTGAAGAAAACATCTGGAGAGATCAGAGTGTGTGCCGATTTCTACACCGGTTTGAACGATGCGCTTAAAGAGTATCACTATCCTCTGCCGACTCCAGAAGAGGTTTTCACAAAATTAAACGGTGGAAAACTGTTCTCAAAAATTGACTTGAGTGAAGCCTATCTGCAACTACCTGTAGAGGAAGATAGCTCTAAGCGTCTCTGTATTTCGACACACAGGGGACTACTAAAGTTCAATCGTCTCCCTTTTGGAATTAAAGTAGCCCCGTCGATTTTTCAGCATGTAATCGACACGATGTTTAGCGGGCTCGATTTATTGATCGGCTACTTTGACGATATCTTAATGAAAAGTACGAACGTCGGGGAGCATCGTGAGCACGTAAACAAAATATTCGAAAGGATAAGCGATTTTTTATTTACACTAAAGGAGTCAAAGTGTAGATTCTTTCTAGAAGAGATCAAATACTTGGGGCATGTCATTGATAAGAGTGGAAGACGTCCCGACCCAGAAAGGTCTATAGCGATCAAGAATAAGCCCGAACCGAACAACGTTACCCAACTACAAAGCTTCCTGGGTTTCGCAAACTATTACGAAAAATTCATTCCCAGTATGCACAAATTGTGAGCCCCCTTTAATGAGTTACTTAAGACAGATAGTAAATGGGAATGGTCCGCCGATTGTCAATCTGCATTTGACAACCTAAAAACGAAGTTACCTTCAGAATTATTTATTACTCATTTTAATCCAAAGCTAAACACTATTGTTGCAAGTGACGCCAGCTCCTACGGCATTGGTTGTTAAAGTAAACATTTCTTACACATATATATATATATATAGGTGATGGACTCTCCCGTCGATATTTCGACGTATGAGTGCCCCACCAGAGGGTGCCCACGCATGAATTTGAAATTGCAAGGGTTGCGCTATCCCTAACAACCGCTCTGAGTCGGCATTGCTTGATTCCAATGGCAAGTATAGTACAAGACGACTGGAAACAATGCCGAGATAAGCAGAGAGCACATACAGTACCTGCTATATATATATATATATATATATATATATATATATATATATAGAAAGAGAGAGTGAGCGATAAAGAGAGTCATAGACAGATAAATTAGCCCTTATCAAAGTGCGGCTGAACTAGAATAGGCCGCAACCCAAACTCGTGCGTTTGAACCTCATGAATCCTAACAACATAACTAAGAGGTGGACAATGGTGGTAAATGATATTTAAATTATGTGTATACCCATCGTAATAAGCTACGCATGGTTCAATGCGTTTATTTACAAAGAGCTTAGCATGACATGTATATGTATATATATATAAATATATATATATATATATATATATATATATATATGTGTGGGTGTGTGGGTGTGTGTTTGTGTGTGTGAAGAAGAGAGAGGAAAAAATGTCGAGAGAGGATATTAACAATGCGAAAATATGTTTAGTTGCTAGAAAGAAATAAAAAATGAGATGAATATATTTTTTATTTGAATCTTATTTGCTCCAAGTTTTCATTTCTTTAACTAGGGTTGTTTTTCTAAAGCTCATATTTCATGTTTTATTGGAAAACATTTAAAGTGTTTCCATTTCGCAACTGTGTCAACGATTAAATAGAAAAAAAGAATCAGTTCTGCAGCGAACATACGTCCATTAACAGAATCGAAACGATTGGAGTTAAACAGATTACTTTTAAATCCCTTATTTCTAGATAAGGCTGCAATTATTTTTATTTTTAACGGTGTGTGGAAATGTTTAATAAAGTGTTATCTAGAAATGTTTAACAGTAGTTGATGAAGAAATATGTGCTGAATAAAACTAGCTTAACAGTTGTATGTATGGCGTTTTTATAGAGAGGCTATCAGGCAACAATTAAAGGGAAATTGGCATTGCTCCATTTAATATATATATATATATATATATATATATATATATATATATATATATATATGAAGAAGAATAGAAAGGAATTACAGAAGCAAAAGCCAAATCAAAATTCAATGCAATTTCTCAGAGCAAGGTATATTCCGCAAAAAAGGCAATTTATTCAAATGTAATTTTCCTTAAGCCAGGTTTTTCAAAGATCGAAATCTTATCATCAGAGGAAGTCGCTGGGATAAATAAGTTGGCAAAGGCCAAGATTTAAAATTTGAAAAAAATAAAATAAAAGTTGTAGGGAAAGAAACACAGGGCAAAATTCTGCCCGAATGCAAGCAAATGTCCGATTGCTAAAAAGTCCGGTGTCGAAAAGTCCAGCGGAGAAAATGAGATGTAGATAGGTAGGTCGTTAAAAGGCCCGAAAGGTTGTGAGAGAGGATTCAAAGTTAAAATCCAAGAAGCCACAACTTCAGGTGCGGCGAAAATAGGAAATCCAAAGGGTAAAAAGTCCAATAACAGGTACGTTCGTGGATGCAGGCAGGCAGGCTCAGAATAGAGTGAGGTGGAAAATATTCGCCATTAAAAATACTTCCTGGGCTGAGATGTCAAAGAAAATTTTTAAAAATGGGAAAAAAGTATGCCCGTTGAGAAAGCCGGCTTGAAGATGAGGAAAGGCAGAAACTCTTATGCGACCTGTAGGCAGGGAGGGAACGAGTAAGGGGTGTGGAGGAGGAGAGAGTAACGAGGGCGAAGAAGGAGAAAGGGGATGGGTGCGGTGAATGGATGCGGTTAAAACTAAGAGTGGGATTGTGGGGGTGAGTCGCATGAAAGAAGAAATTGGATGTTAGCGCGAATTAGGGTTCAACTAGAAAAGGGAAAGGATGGAATAGGAGTAAGTCAACGGGTGCTGGGAGGGAGAGTTAAAATACCAGAATGTGTCTATGAACAGAGTTCGGGGTTTAGTTGTTTAATCAGGAGACCTTACTTATGAACAATGAGGCAAAATATATTTGAAGGGTAGAATTAGAGACATAGTAAGAATAAAAATTAAAAATTGAAAATTAAAAAAATTAAAAAAGTTAAAATAAGAATAGAATTAAAATTAAAGATGAAAATAAAAATAGGAAAATAAAAATAAAAAATAATAAATGAAAAAGAGATATAATAAAATTAGTATTAGTTTTAAGCTCGCAAGGGAGATTATGGATTGCCCGATAAGAAAATAATAATAAAATGAGGGAAAAGTCGATAAAATTGGAACTCGAAAATGAGTATTAGAATAAGGAAAAAGTAAATTAGACCTCGAAAGGATATCCGGAATGGGAATCCCCAAGGTGGTTAAATGTATGGGTAGAAACAAAATAAGCTGTTACGGGACGCTAGTGCTTTATGGATGTGGGAGAATTAAACTTTGAAACAAAAACTTTTTCAAAAAAGGTATATGAAGGTTGATTAAGACAATTATTAAATAGGTTAATGATGGCAGGAAGAAGCAAGAGACATAAAAGGTTAAAGTAGTGACAATAGATTAAACCAGAGTGAGAATAGAGATCGCAGTTAAAAGTAAATATTATGGGGGTCAAAAAATGTAGAGTGAGTTAGGGGTTGAGCATTGTCTGAGAGAAGTGAGCGAAGGGCGAGGTAAACTAGGGGGAATAATCGAGGCTATTAAAAGAGTAAGAAGAATTATTTAAAAGTAAAAACAGGAGGGGAAAAATAATTAGAGTGCACAGAGAAAACAGTAAGGAGTTCGATATCGGGTGTGCAAAGGGGATTAAGAGTAGATAAGGCGAATCAACAAGTAAATAAAAGGGCTAGGGTATAATATGAAAATGGTGGGTTAGTTATCAGGTTGAGAGGGAAGGATACAAGTTTGGAAGTGTTGATGAGAAGCGGAAGAATGTATTAAAAGAAGTTAAAGGGGAAAGAAATGGAAGTCATATAAAAATTATACGGATAAGGAGGTTAAGTAGAATGGTTTAGGGGTTAGTGTGAGAAAGGTATTAAAGTTGAGGGAATTGTGAAGCTAACGGAGTTCATGGATAATTTTTTAAGTTAAGAGAAGGCTACAGGGATGAGAGGGATATATGCAGAGAGTATAGAACAACAGGAATTAGAACTATCGGAAAGGAGATTCGAGATGTAGGGAGGATAGATCCGAGATTATGAGAGGGTATTTAATCAAATGGGGGAGGGGTGTCTGGGGGATGACTATGGTTGCTATACTTAAATTTACGTTTATGCCTGCAACTGGAGATAAGTTCATTCTTAGAATTAATAATGTGTTTAGATTTAGTAGCAGTAGCTATCATAAAGGTTTCCAAAGTACAAAATTGGCAATGGGATGCTCTCGGAGTATATGATTTGGACTTATTAAGTATTGACCAGTGAAGTTAATAGGGAGTATTTTTAAGATTGAGGTTTCTAATTAAATTGGAAAGTGAAGTGCCTGTGCTATTATCGTTGCTATTTTTAAGGGAATAGATATGGTTAGAGATCCGGGTCTTAATGGGGAAAGAGGACGCCCCAGTATATGTGTGTATCTTGAAGGGTGGTGCTATAGTTGCATTGAGATTGCTAGTGGTATTAGATGAGATTTGGGTTTGCAGATTCGAGTTATGCGGGGGAGGTTGTTTGAAGAAATAGGGCGGAGCGGATATGGGGGAAATGTGAACTAGCCCATGGGTACTATCTATTATTGGGGGTGCTTGGTTAGAGGTATGGCATACCTCTAACCAACTCTAGCCAACATTTACTGTCAGCCAAGCTTAGCTATGACAGCTTTTTGACCCAGACAAACTTCCCAGCTTAAAATAAACATGTTTAAGCTAATAAGTCGATGCCATCATCCCATTCATGTTCGCGTTCTTTGAATTGACTTGTGCTGATTACGCCATATCTCGAATCATGATTGTCATTGTCTGCTTATCTGCATCTACAGCAATGCCCAAGTCTGGACAATTTCTGACACATCAACATGACATTTGGTATACTTTTTCTACATTGTTTTCTACATCCTAACCAAGATGTTCGATAGAGACTAAACGATGATTAATACATAATTTTTTTTTTTTACTTTTCTTTTTCATTTTCAATATATATATATATATATATATATATATATATATATATATATATATATATATACATGTGTATATATATATACATGTATATATATACATGTGTATATATATATATATATATATATATATATATATATATATACATGTGTGTATATATACATGTATATATATATATACAGGTGAATATATATAGGCATGTGTATATATATGTATATATATATATATATATATATATATATATATATATATATATAATATATTAGTGTTTATTGACAATTTCCGCTTCTCCACAAGTATGTACACTAACCACTACAGGTAGCCACATTAGTTGGAGTTTAACTGTACTACTCCAAACAATCTAAACTCTAAACACGTTCCTGTACAACTTCTCCATACGCGTTATACGCAGCTGAACCACCAGAATATAAAACACAAAATAATAAACGTACTTATGTCACAATTTTGAAACAGCTAATATACCATATTATTCATCAAACCACTAGTACATAAGTAATCTGAACTCCTCATGACCAAACACTATTGAATTATAAGACAAACCATGATAACAATCTGATCCTAATTGTTTTCGACTTGAATCACAATACACACACAATCTCTAAATAAATAACCAGTGAATACCAATATAACAAAATGGACCGTCGACTAAACGGATTTTGTCATGCTTCATGGACGTCTAAAAACATATAGTTAATGATTCCCCGAACACTTAAAAACTTTCATATCAACATATCAGACTTGAACCCACAAGTATTACGGGTCACAGTGCTAATATCATCTACCAACTATATTGCACTGAGGGTAGTTTAGTCAGGTTGAACAGGCACCCCATGTCACTTATGTTTCAAGAACCACAATGAAACGATCAAATTAGATAATATTTACTCATAACTGACGCAATATTACAATTTACAAAATCACGCAATAGATAGCATCACATGCACATTTTTAAACACAAGCATCTAGTCCACGTAGCACGATCGATAGACACAAAATAGATGTGATTACCAAAGTGCATACATTCACCAAGGGCTTTTCAAAATATCAGATTGTTTATTTCTGTAAAACTCTTGTGAAAACGTGTCCACACACAAAACATGTGTATCCATAACACTATTTTGACAGTTTAAATAGTATATGCACCACGCGAAGTAAGACTAAGGGAATTAAGTAATCTCTAACGCCAGACACAAATACAAATATAGTAATTAAATATATAGATATAGACAATTCAACTTACGTATGCATCACGTAAAAAACGCTAAAAACAGAATTAAACTACCCTTGAACTAGAAATACGATGGAAAAATGTTTATTCCGAAAAAAAACACACTGACTAAACATAAAATTCACAATTTTAGATACATATCTTTAAAATAAGGTGTCGATCATAGATAATAGACGCAAACTAAAGAACATTCGTTTTCCTGTCTTTTTTTTCAATGTATTTTTCAAAGAAATGGATCAGAAAGAAAACCCCCAAATATCACGCCAGACAGTTGCTGGAGCAAGCTGAAGTTCCCTGCTGGCTCTTCTCACTGATTTACGGGGGCTCCGCTGAAAGGCTGTCCGAACTTGCTCAACTGCATCTTCTGAAGTTGAAGGGCGACCTGTTCGCTTACTTGGGCACAAACACCCATCTTTCACAAATTTAGCATGCCATCTGACTATGGATATCCTTTCAGGGGCTTCTTTTTTAAATTTCCTGCGAAATGCACGCTGAACACATGTCCACGATTCAGTCTTTGCAAATTGGAGGACGCAAAATGCCTTGTCTTGTTTAGAGAACGCCATTACTGCACCTGGAAAGATAACACGAAAATCATTAGTATGACCAAAATCTGGATTAAGCAAGCTTTAAAATGGTACCAGTTTCATTTTTCTACCTGGAAAAGTTCATGAGATATACGCATTTGTCATGTTCCCAAGACTATTTAAAAAGCCTGTATATCAGCCCAAAACATACTTGTTTTTTTGTTAACGCTATACAGTTTATCCAAGTCCAACAATTTAAAATTTACAACATATTCAGGAAAGACACCCAATATGTTAATTGAAAAGTGATCCAAGTGGTGAATGGTTATATAACTACAGTAAAGGTTATCCCAAGATTTACCCTGTGGAGGAAAACATTATATATATTTATATATATATTTATATATATATATATATATATATATATATATATATATATATATATATATATATGTATACGTCAATAGATAAAAATAAACAATAACAAATATTTATATTTGAAGCTTCTCGTTAAAGAGTAGAGCACTATATGGTAGAAGTAACACAGCGTGGCGTCACTTGCTTTATATGCATCGTCCCATCACTTATAGAAGTTGAATGCATGTACGCCTCGCCGCCGTTAAAAGTGTTAAAATTATCATTGTTTATAAGCTGGTCAGTACTGGCCTATCGGTTAGCGACGTTGGACTTGGGTTGAAAAATACTTGTAGTCCAGGGTTCTGAATCGTGTGACCGGTGGTGAATAGTCGTACTTCAATGCTGATGAGTCTTGATTGAAAAGAGACGAAACGTATACGTCCATAGATAACAATAAACAATAACAAATATATATATATATATATATATATATATATATATATATATATGATCATCTTAGCATCCACAGGGTAAATCTTGAGATAACCTTTACTGTAGTTATATAACAGTACACAGTAATACATATAGCTATTTACTAGTAATCTATTTTTTTAGACGTACATAATTTAGCTACATATTCAGACGTTTGTCAGACGCAGTTTATAAGCTCGGCAAACACGTTTTTTATGCGTTCACATCGTCGAACTAAACAAATTACTATCCGTAAATTCCATGTGACTAAATTAAAAATAATTTGGAAACACACCATAAAACTTTCATATCCTGATTAAGAAACGTCGTCAAATCGGGATTAAGTCAGTTAACATGCAATTGTTATTGTCTGTGTAGCTAGACTTTAAATGGGTCAGACGCTGTGCGATTGAGTCGATGACTTCGTATAAGGGAAGTAATCATATCAGTGCCTGATGAATTTTTACTCAAATAATACTCATATGTGGGCAGCCAAATACGCGGATTATGTATTTCCCATGGAAATCAGGATAGCATATTTAGTTAAAATGTGTACAAAGAAAAGTCAAAAAAAATAATAATAGAACGTTACTATTACAACGAAAGTATGTACGATTAGGATAACATAGTTCATAGGAAATCAAGATGAAATTTGTTTATTTAAGTTTTAAGAAGTTATTCTAATTCTAAGGTTTGTGTTGTTTTTTTAAAAAGTTATTTTCCTCGGTCGTGAATGTTTCTTTCAAGAGGCATTGCAAGGATGGTATCTATTCACTGGATTGATACCAATACACTATTTATCGATAATATTATATTATTGCAGAAATATAGTAATTTGAGGAGCATATGAAGAACTATCGTTTTTATATTGAAATACATACATAGTATATTAATTTTGTATCGAGAATAGACACATATATGCAGACTATTCTAAGAGTTGCAAAGGAAAAGAAAAGTGTAAATTTTGATTGCTACAAGCAAACACATAACTAATAGTAAAACGTTTATTATTTGAACACTGTTCATAAGAAAGGAAGAGTTCCCGAAAAATTAAAAATATTATATCGTACGGAGTTTCCACAAGACCATCTTGATACATGCATTACATAACATTGTAACATTGTGTAGATAAACAGAAATATGTGTATTTGTAGTAAAAATAAATAAAATAATAATAATAATAAATAAATAAATATATATATATATATGTGTGTATGTATACATTGTATTAAGGGTGAAACTACTTAATTTGTTCCATCATTATATGTCTTATTTGCTCCAATTTGGGTCTACCCGTCACACCTCTGCATTGTATTGCCTTCTAAGTATCACATTTCTATATATTTCACTATGTTTGAATATGTTAAAGGCAAAAAGTGTTATTTTTCTTACTGGAAGGAAAGTCTTCCCTCGTGTTTATATTCTGCTTAATTTTAGCCCTCTTGAAATACGGAAATGAGGAAGATGATGGGCACAGCACCTGTTGCCTTGGAATGGCAAGCATCGCCAAACGGAAAAACGATTCTTGCAGCAGGAAATTAAATTGAAAACTCAGAGAATAATTATGCCCAGAAAAGGAAAT
Source organism: Sepiola atlantica (assembly GCA_963556195.1). Lineage (NCBI taxonomy): Eukaryota > Metazoa > Mollusca > Cephalopoda > Sepiida > Sepiolidae > Sepiola > Sepiola atlantica. Next base: position 165,531,885 of record OY744523.1, read on the forward strand.
GATATTCTCATTAATTAAGAAAGGCTAGTTTAGCATTGGAATTATTTATAGGGTTTTGAGTAGGCGTAACATTATTTAGGTCGGTTACAAATGTTCGTGCACAACATATGATATGAACTCGTAAACTAAACTGATCAATATTTGTAGTAGTTCACGATAAAACTTACCGAGCTAATCGTATTAATAGCGAATTTCTGCTGAACCTACTTCGAACTATAATCGTAATAACAGCGTAAATCATTTACACAACATTCACGATGTCATTCAACGTATAGTTTTGTGTGGCATTTTCATTCATTGTCATGGTTACTGCTCTAAGGAACACTTTATTAATACGATCTCGTTTTTGTTAACTATTTACTAATATATTTTCCTTCTAATAAAAACTGACGCTTATTACTGGGTTGTGGTAAAAAGTGTTTTACGATTTGAACATAGACGGTTGTGACGGTTTAATTCCATGCGGTCATGTAATTAAATCATGTGTGGGATATATCAGTATTGGCAACCTATATTTGAAATGAATACATATTTGAAATGAATACATATTTGAAATAAATACATATTTGAAATGAATACATATTTGAAATGAATACATATTTAAAATCAATGCATATTTTAAATCAATACATATTTTAAATACATACATATTTTAAATCAATACCTATTTTAAATGAATACATATTTTAAATGAATACATATTTGAAATGAATACATATTTTAAATGAATACATATTTTAAATCAATACCTATTTTAAATCAATACATATTTTGAATCAATACATATTTTAAATCAATACATATTTTAAATAAATACATATTTTAAATCAATACATATTTAAATCAATACATATTGGAAATGAATACCTATTTGAAATGAATACATATTTGAAATGAATACATATTTAAAATCAATACATATTTGAAATGAATACATATTTTAAATCAATACATATTTTAAATCAATACATATGTTAAATCAATACATATTTTAAATGAATAAATATTTTTAATGAATACATATTTTAAATCAATACATATTTGAAATGAATACATATTTGAAATGAATAAATATTTGAAATGAATACATATTTTAAATAAATACATATTTAAATCAATACCTATTTTAAATCAATACATATTTTAAATCAATACATATTTTAAATCAATACATATTTAAATCAATACATATTTTAAATCAATACATATTTTAAATCAATACATATTTTAAATAAATACATATTTTAAATCAATACATATTTTAAATCAATACATATTTTAAATCAATACATATTTTAAATGAATACATATTTTAAAACAATACATATTTTAAATCTATACATATTTTAAATCAATACATATGTAAATCAATGCATATTTTAAATCAATACATATTTGTAATCAATACATATTTGCAATCAATACATATTTTAAATCAATACATATGTTTAATCAGTACATATTTTAAATCAATACATATGCAACCAAGTAATATTCGGACAGTAACATTAAAGTTATGTGTGTTTATAATCATAGATTAAACTTTTTTATTAAACCATTGAGATGCTTAATTATATTAAATATCGTAATGGTGTATTTGACGTTTAGAAAACACAATTAATTCTCTATTAAATAATAGCATTGTGCGTTAAGTATTTAAGAAATCGCAGAAAATAACCTGTTTACTACAATTCTATCAGACTATACCGTTTCTTTATTGGTGTCAGACTTGCTTTCATTGTTGGCGATCTTTGTAGTAAGTTCGTTGGGGGGGGAACAACTTTTAAGGCGAGAGTTAATTAGCACACAGTTTAATCACTTTCAAGAAAAAAATTTGTGTTTTGTTCATTACGATTATTGGAACATAATCGAATCACACTTATTTCGGTAACATCTCCTTTTTAACACGTGTAAAAACTTACAAATGACATTGATCGTGTTTAACACCGCCCATCGACTATATAGTTCCTATACCATACCATAGTTATGCATTTATTGGTACATCTCGTTGTTTTCGATGATAAGCCAATATATTTCAATGTGTTGATTTGATTTTTATTAATAAATATTGCATCTAAACGGGATTTTCAGGCTTTAGCCTCATTTATTATTATTTCTTAAAAATATGTTTGAAACAAAATGAACTCCCATAGTTCAATACATATATCGCGTACAAGCGGGCCACCTGATATTTAAAAAGGGGATGAGCCGTTAGCAACAACACTACGTCCATTTTGAATTCAAACGGACTGCTACAAACACACGAAACTGTTCAAATCAAACACTCTGACGAAGCTAGGTGTCTAGGGAAATGATTAGTCAAAAGATCTAAGTAAAATTATGTTCTGATTTCATTTGTTTTAATAAATTTCGCATCTAAACATCATTCTAAGGATTTAAGCTAATGTATTATATATATATATATATATATATATATATATATACATATATATTAAGCTAATGTATTATATATATATATATATATATATATATATATATATATATATATATATACATATATATTATTTTTGTACAGAAGAATTAGTACAACATTCGTACCGTCAGTTTCAAGCACAGAACGACTCAGCCACCCGGCACTTTTCAGCATCTATTGTCATGTGCTTCGGAAATGTGAAGTCACCTGCCACTCTCTTTGGACGCGTTATTTGCTTAGAGTGTTATGTATGTTTGCTTAACTTTAATGTAAGGAAGGTGTAATACATTTTGAAAAAGGGGTAAGATGAAAAGTAACAGTTGAGAGTTAAAACGGAGAAGATTTAAAGAGATATAAAAAATAAAAAAATATTTCTATATAAGTCCGGTGAGGCAATATTATGAATATCGTATATTTGCTCGTTACTGCCTTGGGGTTTAATGATGTGTCTTCTATAAAAATTCCATGAAAAATGCCAGTATACTGAAATCATATGCCCTTAATAGGGTTAAAATAAAAATTCATATACACTAAATGTACACAAGCAAGGAAATTCCCGAAATTTTACACTCTTATTTTCATTAAGGGTATGGTTACATATAACCCAAACCATTCCATTATCACATCACTACAGTATAAATGTCTATGCATGAGTGGATGAAGTGTGTGAAGTGCGCTGAAGAAAAATTCTTACCAATGAAATACATAGTCCTGCTGTGGAGGCCCCCAGATGCCGAAGAGCTTTTTACTCCAAAGGCTTCTTTCCTCGTGCTGCTGGGCTCTGAGACTCCCTCCCTGCTCCCAGTTTTCCTGACGGTACTGCCATGTAAAAATGTTAAACTTATGTAAACAGATATCTCGTTGCACAGCTCCCAATTTAGATTGCCCCCTTCCTAAAAAAACCCTCAATCCTTTTCTTCAGTAGCATCTTACCTTTACAGTGGCGGCCTACCTTGTTTGGCGTGAACTATGAAAGAGAAAAAGTTGTAATTATTATTATTATGTATTAATATTGTTTTTTATGGCTCTTAGAGGATCCACTTTTGAACTATCTTCTCAATTCAACTGTTTTAAAAAGTAAACTGTTGGTACAGTACCGATATCCAGATCAATTTATGTTAAATATTTCATTTAAGAACTCTCAAAGTGGCCCCTATATTTCTCCCGCTCACCACGTTCTCTTAATTTATCCACATGTATCTCAAACTGAGCTACGATATTGCAATGTTTAATCCGATCTGGCAACTTATTCAAAAAACATATTACTTAGTGAGTAAAAATAACATAACTGGTTTACAAATCTACTTGGTTTTATAATATTAGAATATGTTGTAGCGTAGACATTGTTATGCCTGCTCAACATTATAATCGTCGGTCATTTTATGATTTAACTAATATTTTGACTTTTCAAATATTTATTAATTTAGAAATGAAAAATCTTCAATTTTCACGTATCATCTAAACGAAATCTACTCCTTAAGTTTCCAACGTAAATAACGTACTTTTGATTCTGAAGATAATTTTGAAATAATATGTTACTAAAATGGTCCTCATAATATATTACAAAAATATATAGCATTATCTGATGTTGATATTATTTTATGAATTATGCTTAATTTTTTTCGTTAAACTATGAGTATGACTTTTATAATGTTTATTTGTTTTGAAAATGTAAAATATGAAATTGTTGTTTATCGTTGGTGCAACATCACTAAGAAATATACATGGAAATCCAGTGGGTAGCCCCACATTTTTCTGTGCTGAAGAGGTTGTATTTATTCATATTAAGTAGTGCTCATCATTCTTTTCCGAATACAATTCTTATATCCTTAGAAAATATATTTAATAACTTATTTTACCATCTTCAGCTTTTGTGTACTTTCAGATCATTATATAGTTACATTATTATTGTTTAATTTTCATCTTTAAATGTAGACACTTGATTAAATCTTCTAACAATGTCTTTGAACATTACTACTGCATGATAACTTTTGTAAATCTAATGTAGTCTTTAGATATGTTATTATTAGTTGAACTCATTTTGAGTTTTCACACAGCCATTTGCGATTGCTATTACTACATCACGAATGATTTTTCTTTCATTACGATCGCTGGATTTCGCTGGTATTTTTACGAGGGAGAGTCTCCGCAATATTTAGCAATCTATCCTTCAGCTTATTATAATGTATACTCATTTGAAGGTATCATACCACCCGTTACCAGTATATTATCAAGGATAACGGATAGTTTTCTTTCGGACATAGTGATGCTCACTCTACTTAATATGTCTCTACTCCTCGTTCAGGTGAATACATTGCATTTTATGTTTCATTCCCCCGCTCGCTCTATGTCTCTCTCTTTTACTATCTCACTCTCTCTCTGGTTCTCGTAGTCACAGTTTGTTGCGTACTCATGACATTGACCTGACGGAGCTACAGATTTGTGTTTTTCAGGGAAAAGTAGTATTACATTGTTTTTAAATAATTATTAAAATTATTTCACTTGAAATAACTGGTAGTCATTATAACGTAATTGATGAAAGGTCTTCTTCACAATAAATGGCATGTATGCGCGTCGGTGTGTAATTATTTTGAAGGAAGTATTTTATAATTTGAGGACATTTGATTGCCACGTTATTATAATTTTTAATATTCATATTTTTATACTTAAATATGAAAGTGTAATTCATTTATTTTTTTTAGTTTAGCTGAATTCATCGCATAATTTAATGGACGTGATATTTATTACTTTTTATGATTTCATTACATGCCACTGAATCTTTCCTTTCTATATTAACCACATGTGTGTTCATTCAATGGTGCATTTGTTGTTTTAACGGAAACGATCAATATTATCAATCGTTCGCAGGTAATTGCGCTATCGATTGCATTAATCAAAACCAGATGCAGTGAAGCTAGATGAGATCTAGTTGGAGAAATGCGAGATGCCCGTATGACAAACTCATTATTGTAAAACAACATACAATTAAAATTGAATGGAAATATTCATCGTATTACAAAGTTTAAATATAAAACGTTTTATAAGAAGAATACTGTTTTAATATGGATGTTGTTGTCCATATTTACAACTTGAATACTGCGACTTACTTCGAGAAATTACAGATTAGTGTTATTTGACAACATTTCTGACTAGGTGAGTTGTGTAAAAAGTAATATATTATACAATATATTTTTCAAATATAAATGATCTTATCCATAAATATTAATTATTTCCAGGAGAAATATAAAATAGAGAGATTCATAGAGTGTATTTGATTATTAAAAATAGTAGGCTGTATTTTGAAAACATCAGTAGAGGTTCTATATCACAAATAGGCATCATGAGGTGGAATTACGAAACATAATTGATCACGGATAAACAAAACATGAATGTTGATCTAAACTTAAACGTGTACTACTTTGTGATTTGTTTAGTGTGTACTTCAAACACATTAATTGTAAAGCTATTTTCTAATTCGCCCAACATGCCATACTTATGTCGTAATTTTCAAATACAACACTGACATTTTGATTTAAAGGATGTTTTGGTATTCCCAAGCAATATGAACTGAAATATGTTTGTGTAAATGCTCATCATAAGTAATTTCATGGAGATGGTTAAATATACATTTTGCAATCCGTATGCAATCTAAACACGTGTATGCTTAGCAAAAGAGCTGAAGCTAAGAAGGTTTTGAACATTGTTTTTAATACTTCCAAATAGTCGAAAGGGATCTCCTCTAATGAAGATTGTCTAGAAGTAACATTTAGTTAAATAACTTTGTGTAGAAATAAATCCAATCTAGTTTAAAATCTTCATTTTTATATCAAAAACATATGCTAAAAATCAAGTGCATAGTTATTCCTTGGATAAAGGTTATACTAGTATATCATGTTTTTTTCATTTAATGAGAGGTTATGTTGTTTGCCACATTTTCTAAGTAGGTATATATATATATATATATATATATATATATATATATATATACATATATATATATATATATATATATACATATATATATATGGTAAAATGAAAACGGAAAACCAAAAACTGGATGTTTTTTATGTGTACATCAACGTTTCGTCTTTACTTATAAGACTTCATCAGGATGGTGATATAGAGAAAAGATATCATGCAAGTACAAAAACATGTAGGGTAGACATGTTGGGAGGAAAAATAAAATAAAATGAAAAATAATGGCAACGTCTTGGTGGACGTCCGTACTTGTTAGAGAATAAAAATGAGTGACGAAAATGAGTGGGAAAAAAGGGGAAGGATGGAGGGAGCAAGGACTACTGTGGCTGGCGGTGAGAGAAAGAGGTGGGGGATGAGCAGGGGTAAAATGGATGGCAGAGAGAGATTGGAGGAAGTGGGGGAGGGAGGTGTTTGACCAGATGGCTGTGGTCAGGATTGGAGGGGAAGAGTGAGTTGGAATGTTTGTGTGTGGGGGGTGTATGCAGGGAAAATGGGGATGGGTAGAGAGGGAGGGGGGCTGTGATTTTGGTGGATGGGCGAAAGTTATGGTCTTAGAGAGCGTTTTGAGAAAATGAGGGAATTTAAGAGGGGGTATGGGAGAAAATAGATGAGAGGGGAAGAGGGAGGATTTGTTGTGATAGGGTGTGAAATATTTGAAATATTTGGAAAATGGTAGCAATGAGTGAGGGATTGGAGTGGGTGGAGGAGGGCGGTGATTGAAAGGGTGGGTGAGGAATATTTGAAATATTTGGAGCATGAGAAAGTTTATTTGGACTGTAGTATTAAAAATGTGAGGGAAAAAGTAAGGGGAAAATGAAGATTCAGGGAGAAGAAGGAAGGGGGTGGGTGAATGGATGAGTGTCATAAAGGTTAGAGATGAAAATAAAAGTTAACCATGATCAGGCAAAAGACTTTGTTTTGTGAGGATGATCTTGCTTATTAAGGGTGATAGGTTAAAGAAATCATTTCGTTGCTTGATGGTGGTGGAGGAGGTGATGATGGCAGTTTCCAATAATCTTCGCCGAGATGTGTTGCTCCCTCCATCCTTCCCCTTTTTTCATACTCATTTTCGTCACTCATTTTTATTCTCTAACAAGTACGGACGTCCACCAAGACGTTGCCATTATTTTTCATTTTATTTTATTTTTCCTCCCAACATGTCTACCCTACATGTATATGTACTTGCATGATATCTTTTCTCTATATCATCATCCTGATGAAGTCTTATAAATAAAGACGAAACGTTGATGTACACATAAAAAACATCCAGTTTTTGGTTTTCCTTTTTCATTTTACCATCACGTCGGATTACCTTCATCCTTCTCTTCCCATATATATATATATATATATATATATATATATATATATATATATATATATATATATATATATATATATATGTGTGTGTGTATCGAGGCAACATTTGTTCTTTAAGACACGTATTATTAAAAATAACCGATAATTTGTGTATGGTTATTTTAGTGTTGATGCCTTCAATTTTCCGGATTAAAATCTTAATCTCGGAAGGAAATTGGCTGATGAAACTGCCATAGTGTACATGTTGGTCCAGAATACTTTCTGACCCGTCTGGGTCCATCGTCAGTGGAATAATGACAAACAGGTAAAGACCTGGAGTGAGATTTATAATTAATTATGGCGGGAAAATTTAACTATGTTTATTAGGTATTATAAGCATTTAAGTATATTAGTACTAGTGTTAAAATTCATCTTGTTAATAGCAGGTTTTTTAGTTTTTATGAGTAAAGCTCTTAGTATGTGGAGTTTTTGTGTATTAGTATTATGTTCTAGGATTTTAGTATTGTCTACGAGAAGTTTTCGGATTTGCGAGCGGGGACAGGAATGTTCATTAGTAAGGTGTCTAGCTATAGCACTATTATCGGATAGATGCATGGTAAACCTCCTGGACAGATACGTGGTGGTCGAGCCAATATATACGTGTTTTTGTTGGTTGTCGGAGACACAGTCTCCCAATGGACATTTACACTCGTATACTAGGCCCGCCCTATCCAATACTCTAACAGAGGGTGAAGAATTATTTGTAATAATAAGATTAGTAGTTTTAGTTTTATTGTAGTAAATAATTAGTTTAACTTTTTTATTTGGGTCGGTGGGAAGTACGCTTTTATTAATAATATTTTTTAAGGCCTGTTCATCTGTTTTATAGTTATGGTGAAATTGGTTACGGTAAAATAGTGTGATAGTCTTGTTGAGTGGAGAAATGGATTCATTGTCTTGTTATTATTATTACTGTTACCAGCATTATTTTTAAATAGTTGAATTTGTTGGTCTATAATATAATTAGGGAAACCACTATTTACAAGGGTTTGTATTATATTTTTAAGTTCATTTTGAAAGAGAGTAGGGGAGGAAGAGATTAATTAAGCTCGCTTTAGTAGGTTTTTAATAATGGCTATTTTATATGTAAAGGGGCATTCACTAACGAAGTTAAGAGTACAGGGGTTTTTGTTAGTAGGTTTTTTTATATGTAGATGTAACAAATTCATTATGATTTGTGTCTATTTAGACGTCTAAGAAAGGGAGTGTTTTATCGATGTTAAGTTCATAAGTGAAGTCTAAAACGGAATTATTTTTGAAAGTGTCTTTTAATATATTAATCTCGTTTATATTATTTGTTAGTATTAGAATGTCATCTACGTATCTTAAATATATTAGTGGTTTATTAATAATGTTAAACACTTTAGTTTCCAAGTTGGACATGTAAAAGTTTGCGAATGTTGGACCTAGCGCAGACCCCATAGCGACACCATCTGTCTGTATGTATATATGGCCGCGATGATCGTAGAAAGGGACTTCAGTCGTACAAGCCAATAAGATTTTTCGTAAAGTGTTAGGGTTAATTTTAAGTGGGCGGTTATTAGGATTATTATAAATATTATTGATTATTATGTTAATAGTTTGTTCAACCGGAACATTGGTAAAAAGATTAACCACGTCTAGGGAGGCAATCACACCTTGTTCGGGTGTTTTTCTACTTAGAGTTTGTATAAGTTGGTGTGTAGATTTAATGCTATATTATGTAGGGATATAGGGGGATATTAATTCATTAATAGTTTTAGATAATTTATAAATGGGTGTAGGTATTTGGGAAATAATTGGGCGAAGGGGATAGTTCAATTTATGTGTTTTGATTGTTCTGTAAATATAGCCAGGTTTGAAATCACCTATGATTTTGGGAAGTTTTTCGTTGTTAATGGCGGCGTTATTGGCAGTGATTAATTTGTTAATTTTAGTCTTAAGGAGGGGGGTCGGATTATTGTTTATTTTTTTGAAATTTGTTGCTATCTTCGAGGATGGTTTCTAGTTTGGAGTAATAATCAGATTTGTTAAGTACGACATACATGTTACATTTATCTGCTTTTTTTATAATGATGTCGGGATGATTTCTAAGTTGTTGAGCGGCTAGTTTTAATTTATTTGTTAATAAAGATGTATTACTTTTTATGTAAAATCTATTTTAGTAGCTTCAGCTTTTAGTAAATCACGAAGTTCAGGTTTTATGTTAAGTTCATTGTCTTCTTCAAGTTTTAGTATATTTTGATATAATAGTTCGAAACTTACACACTTACAAAACTTAAAAACGTTCTTTACTCCAGAAAAACTACAAGAATTCGAACTCCGTCTCTCAACAATCAACACTAAAAAAGAAGCACAGCACAAACTTAAACTCAAAAGAAAACTAAACAACATTTATAAAGGTTCCCTACAACTGCCAAATCAGGAAGATACATTCATTAACCTTTCTGATTTTGAAATAACTAAACCACAAAAAGATTTTCTAAACCTAGGTCCTAATTGCCATTTATTCCCAAGATATCAAAATCTACACAAAAAACAGAAATCGAACTATTATATCAAAATATACTAAAACTTGAAGAAGACAATGAACTTAACATAAAACCTGAACTTCGTGATTTACTAAAAGCTGAAGCTACTAAAAATTGATTTAACATAAACAGTAATACATCTTTATTAACAAATAAATAAAAACTAGCCGCTCAACAACTTAGAAATCATCCCGACATCATTATAAAAAAAGCAGATAAATGTAACATGTATGTCGTACTTAACAAATCTGATTATTACTCCAAACTAGAAACCATCCTCGAAGATAGCAACAAATTTACAAAAAATAAACAATAATCCGACCCCCCTCCTTAAAACTAAAATTAACAAATTAATCACTGCCAATAACGCCGCCATTAACAACGAAAAACTTCCCAAAATCATAGGTGATTTCAAACCTGGCTATATTTACAGAACAATCAAAACACATAAATTGAACTATCCCCTTCGCCCAATTATTTCCCAAATACCTACACCCATTTATGAATTATCTAAAACTATTAATGAATTAATATCCCCCTATATCCCTACTCAATATAGCATTAAATCTACACACCAACTTATACAAACTCTAAGTAGAAAAAAACCCGAACAAGGTGTGATTGCCTCCCTAGACGTGGTTAATCTTTTTACCAATGTTCCGGTTGAACAAACTATTAACATAATAATCAATAATATTTATAATAATCCTAATAACCGCCCACTTAAAATTAACCCTAACACTTTACGAAAAATCTTATTGGCTTGTACGACTGAAGTCCCTTTCTACGATCATCGCGGCCATATATACATACAGACAGATGGTGTCGCTATAGGGTCTGCGCTAGGTCCAACATTCGCAAACTTTTACATGTCCAACTTGGAAACTAAAGTGTTTAACATTATTAATAAACCACTAATATATTTGAGATACGTAGATGACATTCTAATACTAACAAATACTATAAATACTATAAACGAGATTAATATATTTAAAGACACTTTCAAAAATAATTCCGTTTTAGACTTCACTTATGAACTTAACATCGATAAAACACTCCCTTTCTTAGACGTCTTAATAGACACAAATCATAATGAATTTGTAACATCTACATATAAAAAACCTACTAACAAAAACCCCTGTACTCTTAACTTCGTTAGTGAATGCCCCTTTAAATAAAAAATAGCCATTATTAAAAACCTACTAACGCGAGCTAAATTAATCTCTTCCTCCCCTACTCTCTTTCAAAATGAATATAAATGAATATAAAACAAACCCTTGTAAATAATGGTTTCCCTAATTATATTATAGACCAACAAATTCAACTATTTAAAAATAATGCTAGTAACAGTAATAATAATAATAATAACAAGAACAATTAATCAATTTCTCCACTCAACATGAACTATCAAATTATTTTACCGTAACCAATTTCACCATAACTATAAAACAGATGAACAGGCCTTAAAAAATATTATTAATAAAAACGTACTTCCCACCGACCCAAATAAAAAAGTTAAACTAATTATTTATTACAATGAAACTAAAACTACTAATCTTATTATTACAAATAATTCTTCACCCTCGATTAGAGTCTTGGATAGGGCGGGCCTAGTATACGAGTGTAAATGTCCATTGGGAGACTGTGTCTCCGACAACCAACAAAAACACGTATATATTGGCTCGACCACCACGACTCTGTCCAGGAGGTTTACCATGCATCTATCCGATAATAGTGCTATAGCTAGACACCTTACTAATGAACATTCCTGTCCCCGCTCGCAAATCCGAAAACTTCTCGTAGACAATACTAAAATCCTAGAACATAATACTAATACACAAACACTCCACATACTAGAAGCTTTACTCATTAAAACTAAAAAACCTGCTATTAACAAGATTAATGTTAACACTAGTACTGATATACTTAAATGCTTATAATACCTAATAAACATTGTTAAATTTTCCCGCCATAATTAATTATAAATCTCACTCCAGGTCTTTACCTGTTTGTCATTATTCCACTGACGATGGACCCAGACGGGTCAGAAAGTACTCTGGACCAACATGTACACTATGGCAGTTTCATCAGCCAATTTCCTTCCGAGATTAAGATTTTAATCCGGAAAATTGAAGGGATCAACACTAAAATAACCAGACAAAAATTGTCGGTTATTTTTAATAATATATATATATATATATACATATATATATATATATCTATATATATATATATTAATACTAGAGAAATACTCTGTCCAGAAATATAAGATGTATACTTTGAAATAACAGTAGTGGGTCATTGTATGCCGCCATTCTAAAGAAATGAACATAAAGATATAATGCTACACACTTTTATGGCTCAATTTATTATTTCAATGTCCAACCAAATCGGTTAAATAATGTTGATTCAAGTTAAGGATTTAGCTTAAATATCTGAACGAGAAATAGCAATTTAGTGAATCTTGCTTCATAAGAACATTGATGAGTAGTGATTGAACGTAATGAATATATGTAATATATTAATTCTAGTATGTAAGTTTGTATTCCTTTAAACCGCTTGTAAATATGTAAAAATACTCGAGTCTAATTTGTAATTTTGTGGACATTCATAAATATTTATACATATCTATTTTTAAAAGGTCACAGAAATCGGGGATATTGTAATTGCTCATTCTCATTTGCCCCTTTAGCATGATATTATCCGACGATAAAATAGTAGTAAAAGCTGTAAGGAATGATAGTTAACGATAAATACATCTACTATAAAGTACAATTTTCAGCATTTTAGTGTATGAGAATCTACCGTGTATCTAAGTAAAACTGTAGGTAAACAAATAAAAAAGAAGATGTTTTCAATATATATGTGTTTCGTAATTGTAATAATGATGACAAATGTAGACATTAGTTAATACTTATATCAATGAATCGATAAATAAGTAGCAAATCTACAAGGCGTACTTTATGTAGATAGATTACAAAATATAATGGATATTAAATATGCGGGTATCACTTTTCTTTAAAAAACAACCTTTTCCCCTTACATTTTTCTCGTGCAAAACAAACCTACTATTGTTACTATTGTACGCCATTTACAATAAACATTTTAAAGAACAAACCATTGCTAGTTTAAATAATAGAGAAATACGTGTTTTAAAAAGAGAAGTTGTGTCGTTGTGACCTCATTAAATAAAGTAACCAGCGGCAGCCAGTGACTAAACATCGAGTTTATGTTCAAGCTTCAACATTTGAGAATAGAAAAACTAATCGACAAAGTAAAGTGTAATTGCAACAGCATGGAATACATCGTTATAATGATGATGATGATACTACTACTACTACTACTACTACTACTACTACTACTACTAATCTTAGTACTATTACTAATGCTACTACTGATACTACTACTAATAATAATATAATAATGGTATTAATAGTAGTAATTGGAAATCATGTAAGGCTTTGAAACCATTACCGTACTCAAAAAGAAAACAAAGAAAATAATTCGTGAACAATAAGAGGTAACTCTCTAACGTCTTAATGTTTATTGTTTAAAGTGAATTAAGTATATCATTACTCTCTGGTGCAGCTAACATAATCTCCGCGCAATTTTTGTTCACTGACTTAAAACAACGAAGCGATTTAACTGTGTTATATTCTCTATATAGGAGATGTTGGACTCCCATGGTTACGTTGTCAGGTGTGTACCTAGGTTTAGTTTCTGTGTTCGGTGTGTATCGGGATCGTAACGATACGCATGGTCGCTGATTAGTTTTAAGTGCGTGTATTTAAACACAAAACAGACATGTACTGACTTTTCTTGCACAAGAGAGAGATAGAGAGTGTGCGAGAGAAAGACAGCGAAGGAAATATATAAATAATTAATTAACGTCTAGTGAAGCTATTCGGTCATGTACGCCCGCACGCTGGCAACGACCGCTAAGCAAGCGGGCCCGATTTGCACGTCATCATGTATTCGTTGTTAGGAACATAACGGTTAAACAACCCCGAACAGGAGTGACCCTGCTACTCCTCCCATCTTTAAAGCCGTCCTTGGGGAGGCAGGACAGAAGTGGTCGACAAAGTGACGGCACTTCTAATTTCCGTTTTGGCTCCCACTCCATTTTACAGGTAGGCATTTCTACCTGCGATCACCACTATCTGATATACGCTCCTTCGATCATTTACACATACTTACTAAGGAAGTTGTGTTTCTACGTCCTCTCTTTCATCTTGTGGCATTCAATGTATGAACTAAATACTGGCAAAACAGAAAACCTATTTTTCATTCATTCCTATCGAATTTGTATTGGTTTATTTTTTTGTTGTATATCTAATTATCCGTAGAATAAATACATCATGCCATTCGACATTCATCCATTTCTCAATATAGACCTCAGAAACTATCCTCTAACTACAAACCCCGGTGGTTCGTACAATTTGTATAGTGCCAGCAACACATTTGCTTTCTCTACCCCTCCGAAAGAGGCACCCGCCCTAATCTCGAATCCGTTTACTCGCCTTTCCAATATACTTCGTCTGTGAAGATTCATTATTGCCCACATTGAGAACACGTGATTCTGCTACACTTTCCAAAATGACTGTCGTTCTCGCGCACATGCCAATAAGCTTTGAGCCGAAAATAAGTAAAAATGTCAGCTACCTTTCACAACTAAGCATTTAGATCTGTTGCGTAGGTGCGCTAATCTCTGAGGTCCCGGTGACCAACAAAACAACAATATCCCCCCCTGTAATCACTCTTCCCATCAGCATTGATGTGTGTGAAAGTAAATCTCCATCAACCTATCTAAGTCAGTAAACCGCAACAAGGCTACAGTCATCACACCGGGTGGGCATAATATACCTCGTTAACTCATTCTAGCAACTCCATACTATGGAACGTGCAAGGATTATCTAATATAATCTACCTTTGATTGTACACAAAAGAAAAAGTACCGCTTTCATATATAGCATCTCACATACAGCTTTCTCTCTATCAGAGCTCTCAGAATTCCGTGCTTACCTTGGCGTGTGTGTATCAATGGTCGGCTTTGGTGTTCGGTGTATATCGGACTCTGAGTAGTAACAGTGGACGCCGGTGTAATTTTTAGAACGTTTATTTAAACAGATAACGAATGACATTTTTTGGATTTGCCTACACGAGAGATAGAGAGAGAGAGAGGGAGAGAGAGAGAGAGAGGGGGAGAGAGAGACAGAGCCAGACATACAGATAGACAGACAGACAGACAGACAGAGACAGAGACATAGAGCGAGAGAGAGAGAGAGATAGAGCAACAGAGAGAGAGAGAGAGAGAAAGCGAGTAATAATTAATTAGCTACAAGTACAGCTATTTGGCTATGTGTGTCATTTGTCTGGCAGCAGCCGCTTGGCAAGCGAGATACACTTTCACGGCTTTATGTCTAGGTGGTTAGGAATATAAGTGTTGAACAATCTCGAACGGACGTGAGATCACTTCAGTTTTCTCTGCTACTCCCACCACCTATAAGCGCGTCTATTGGTGGTAAAGACAGAAAAAATCGACAAATTGACGTCAGCTCCGATTTCCGTGTTGGCCTACACTCCGGCTTCCAGGGAGCCCTCCTTATCTGCAACAACCGCTAAAAAACTGGATAATGTTCTCTGAAAAGGGAAGTACCGGTTTATCATCGTTTCTATTACTGAGAAACTTATGGCGTCTTATAGAAATTCTCATAGAGAGGCATTAACAAGATAAATTAAGTATTTCCTAAACTGACAGAACTACATTTCTACTGGTATGCATTGCAAAAATCAGACATATAACTGACTATTATAAATATATATTCTATAAAAGGTTATGCTCCTGTGCTATTATTATAATTTAAACCATCGTTTTCCCCTATTATAATTATTATACTTTTTATGCTTAAACAATAAATTCATAAATACCTCGCTACGATCACCAGCATTATTCGCTGCATGAATTAAAAAAAAACCCAGAAACGTCAGAAAAGTCAGTGTAACACTTTATTTTTAGAAATCAAACTCTACCTTTCTATTTCCTCAGTTACTGCCTTACTACATATGAGTCGCAATGTAAATTTAAAAGTATAAATACAATTATTGTAAATCGTGAATGACGTCTTCTTAAATGTGAGAAATATCCGCTGAAAAACAGTGAAAAGCATAAGAAATGCATGGCAGCGTCTATTATTAAAAGTTAATTAGAATCGAGATCAAATTGTTTACGCCATTTTTATTTTGCCACTGTTAAAAACGGAATGTTCCAGTATTATGCAATTTAAACACGGTCTATCTCCTTGTCTATCACCGAAAGTATTATTTAATCGAATCGACTGGAGTGACATGTTACCTGGAAAACACCGAGGGAGCACCTAGTAAATCTTCACGGGTTATGCAAAAATAAAGTAATTTTTTCGGATGCAATGCTGTAGCAGTCTAAATTTCCTGACGTATATGATGTTTTGTGCGAATAAATACTTCCACTTCTCCTTATTTTATTATTTTAGAAAATTATCTGTTCAAATCAACGAAGCCGATTACAAATGTCCACACTGTTATATACGATTCAATGTTTATTGCTTTCCAAAAAAACTTTGTTCACGATATTTTGTGAGACCATTATTAATGTTGCTTCATGTATTTTTACGGTTTCTCATAAACCCATAAATATACCATCAACGATAATATGGCACTGTTCAGAAGAAATAAAAATATGGCAGACATCGACTGAGGATTTTTCTAACGAGGCAATGATCAAAGACTCATAGTAGAAATAACCATTACGATTTCCATTAGAGATCAGATAGCATTAAAGTGATACAACATGTGAATTTTATAAAAGCAATTATATTTTAAAGGTCTCCCTGAGTTAACATAAAACAACCAACTGATCATTTGATTTTAACGATAGTGAAAGAAAACGAATATTAACGGATTTACAATTATCGATAAAAATTTGATGGTTTCACCAATCTTTTGATGTGGGCGTTAACCCTTTTGAAATTACTTCAGTCATATAATGATTTTCTAACAGTGTATTAAAATATGATTTTGTGTCTTTTTATGTATTTTATGTATACATTTTTAATCCGTTTTTAGCTTGAGAATCAACCCATTCGAACATGTTGAGCAACTGCTTCAAATTAGCTGCATTCCCTGGTTAACTCAAGGGTATTATATCGATTCTCAGAATTGGGGTCTGTGACAAAAATTATGAGCTCATGAATTCAGTTATTCATATATATCTTTCACAGTTTTCACTATTTCCCAAATTCTATTACCTTAAATCATGTCGAAATAAAGCAGATCGTTAGCAAATATGCTCGACGAATTTAATCAACTTCTTAATATATTTTCGTCGAACCCTCTTAAAAGATCGAATTCAACAGCTCCTCACTAGAAACCTGACAAATAACTGTTTATCAAACTGTTTACTAAAAGAATTACAAAGCGAATCAAATAGGACTCTCATACAATATATGGCTAATTCGTAATTAAATACGAGTCCAATGATTTTTCTATTGATTTTTATTTTGTTAGATATCTACACTCTTATTATTGATCTTTTTCTCTGATAGGCAATTCGATATCAAATGTCGACGTCAAATAGCAGCCGTTTTATTGATTATTCTGCTGATTTTGCCAAATTCGGTTGTTAATTGTTCTGAGACCTTCAGTAGAACGACAATAAAACGAACTTTGACGTCATCGTTACACGACCGGTATCTGGCATACCCACATACACATCGATTATTGCTTTTATTAGATAGTGTCAGTAAAAGTGAACGTGTTATATTTAAAATGTCTATTTTTCTCAACCAAATTTCCCAAAACATAGTAGCTATTAAAAAAGGGTGTCATACTCGTGAAATCCTAGGGGTGCAAGTGAACATTTTAAAATATCAAGATATATCTTCTGATAAGATACAATTCGTGTGCAAATATAAATTAGATGGCAACACGTTTTTGTTGTTACTTATGAATAAGAATTAATAAAGGTTTTAGAGCTACTCGAACCATATAATTAAAAAGGATAGTAAGGTTAGACGAAGATCGTTACCACGATTGGACAAGTAACAATATGTGAAAAGGTCAGCCGATTACTCATAAGGATTGATTATCAAAGAGTGCGTCTCAAAAAGTATATGTTAGCAACTTCCATTTTGTAGTCGTTTAATACACGACCTCGTTTTATTTTTCCATAAATAAGGTGTTTGGGGAAATAATCTGTGTTTGGGGGAGTTACGTTTGTTTTTCTGGAAAAACAGAGAAAAGACAGTTATTTTCTGCGGTTGAAGTTAAATAAGTCAATGGTGTTTTTTTTACAGATAGAGGAACAAGCGTTAGACCTCAGCCAAACACCTATAATAGGCATACTCATACAGTAGAGAGGGTCTAACACCACTTATTATTTGCTAATGTTGATGCACAAACGAAAAGAAATCATATGCCACTAGATTGTGAAATCGAATGTGTACTCTGTTAGGGAAAAGTGTCCGAACGACATATATATAATAGTGGGTGTGGCTATAAGTACGCTCACTTTTTTGAAGTCCACTATATCTATATTAACCTATTTTTAGTAATATATATATATATATATATATATATATATATATACAAGTTCTGTCATAAACGTATCCTGTCTTAAGCCAGTAAAACATTTTGAATACGTTACAGAATTGACATTGTAATCCCTTTTAAAGTAGGCAACTTGTACTTGCGCACACCAGTAACACTGATCCATCCACTGCCGGAAATACCTTTGGTAGTATTATACTGGAGTGATGTTCATCTCATCTGTCGCGTTGCGCATTAACCTTTTTGCACCCTCTCGAAAACAGCTGCCCTCCGAGCAGTGTGGGGCCTACCAGAACGCTGGCCACTCCCTGATAATGTACGGTCATTTTCGAATAGGATGATTCCCTCCTTAATGCGTGTCACATATAGCATCTTCTCAAAATATCTGCTAAATCTCACGCAACGGCGGAAGTCAACATCATTCCAAAAGAAGACTTCCACAAGTGTTTCCGGCAGGTGGGCCAAATATGTGGAAGCACAAGGAACCTGACTTGAAGGGGATTTGCGGTCAAACCCCGTCACTAATTTGAAATGATTGTTCATGGCTAAGTCGGATACTTTTTAAACAGGGCTCGTATATATATATATATATATATATATATATATATATATATATATATATATATATATATACACAAATATATATATATATACACACATATATATATATATATATGCATATATATACATAAAATACATAACATATCTAGGTAATAAAAATCTTACATATATCTACGCAAGGCGTTATAGACTGTGTGTAAAACGCTAAACCATTGACATCAACATCGAATGTTCGATTCTTGTCTTTGTAAAAGGTGCTGATGACCATGTCTGCCAAAAATACGAGCCCATGGATTATTCTTATTCACGTATAAAATGAATATATATATATATATATATATATATATGTATATATATATATATATATGTGTGTGTATACATATACATATATATATATATATATATATATATATTTATATATATACTTCGTTTTTTAGTGTATAATTCAATAACAATTCTGAAACCAGTCCAAAATGGCCGTCCTGCTTTTAATATACACATCAACACAGCCCACTTAAAACTTCAATTGTACAAAGTAGACGCCCGATATAAGTGATAACGAATATAAATATACACCTACTTAATGCGTACACACTGCTATAGTATAGCATCTCTCTTTTTGATCTACTCATATCATCATATGATATAGGCATTTTATATTAAATGTGTACAACTGTGATGAAATACAGAACATTAATTATGCCCCTCATTTATATTGTAGTTAAAACTGATTATCGTTTGAAATTTGATCATCGAAAATGAGATAATCTTAATGGGCTTAAAAATTACATTGAAATTCAAAAAGCTTGCAAAATATGGTGAAACATTTGACATTAGACATAACAGGTCATAATAATCTTACATGTTTGAATTTATTAATGAGAGGTCATGGTTACGTAAAAAAGTTTTTTGAAATATTCCAAAGAAATTTAAACTTGTAGAATATTATTGGTATGCATGATTAATACCTATTTTAACAGCTTTACAAAATTCGAAAGTGTCTGCATCTTTACGAATGTGATTCATACTCCTCCTTCTACACTGTGCATTAAAATGAATTCAACTAAACACAGTCACACTTTACCCACCTTCGGCTAGCAGTTTCGTTCTTACATTACTTATGAGCGACTAATTAGTTTAAGTGTGAATCATGTACATACACATATATGTTAATATACACACACCAAACTTGTTATATAGCAAACAGCACGTAATATGATCCGGGCCTGACAAATATATGCGACTAGAAGTAAGAAGTCAATGCTAATATTATTTCTGAAATTAAGTATTGATTTAGGCAACACCATTATGTGTAGGACATCTAGTTAAGTTAGAGTTGTGGCGCTTCGTATATGCAAAGCTTTTTGGCAAGCGTGGTATTAAAGTTTTCTCAGGAAAATTAATTCTTACCGTATTCTTGGACGAATATTCAATATGATCTGATTTTTCTTAGCAATCAATGAATCTCTAGGTTGCACTCGATGGCTGCACATCTTAACATGGCATTATGTCGGTTGTGCGTCAGAGATCGATCCCTTGGCCGTTATTATTCATGATTGTTTTAATAAATGTATGATGCAATCGTGTCGGAGGTGAGTAGATTTGTTGACAACATTACGCTGTATTCTCGACATGAGTTGAAAAATGAAGGCAGACATATCCAACGAAACGGTTAATTCCAGAGAAAATCACGTTCAGTCTTTAGTGGAATGAAGACATAAAAAGATGATAGCCTTTAAGCCTACTAAGACAAAGTTCTTCATTTTACAATCATAAGAAACCTTTTCAATCACCGATTGGCATCATACCTAAGTGGCCATATTTAAAATTACTCGGTTTAACATTAATAGGTAACATGAATTGAAATACGTAGAAAGAATCATGGTCAAAACTGCTACAAAAAAGATCGCTCCCTTTACATAACTAGAACAAGTAGCACATATGCCAGTATCATATAATCTTACACAGCCACGATATTCCCGTGCATGTAGCATTGTTGCTACCTCCTGGCTAGTGCACAACAACTTAGCATCCCCCTCTTAGACAGGGTAAACAAAAGCATATAATGTAATAGATCCAGCACTATCTCATAATGTCCAGCCCCTGTCCCATCGCCGTGATGCTGTATCTCTCTTCTTTTTAAAAAGTACTTTAACAGAATACGCTCCAATGACATTGTTACACTGGTTCCCCTCAATTCGACGTAAATACTGCGATCAACCTGTCAGTCACCAAAATCCATTCATTTTTCTGTAAAGGGCATCAGATACAGTATTGAATATTCCTCTAATAGCTTCTTTCCTCAAACAGGTAGACTTTTGAATGTCCTCTATGCTGCCTTTCTCATTGACTGTAGCAACATGCAATAGTTTAAATGTAATGTGGGCAAACACCTCGCTACACAACACGCCAATTAGAATGTTCGTAATTTACACTAGCCCCTCACATCTCAGTAGCAATATACCTTGTTTGTCGTGACGAAGGTAAACGAAAATGTATGTTGTATAGAATAGTAACCTCCAAATGACAATGTCTAACATTGAGACCAATCTGAATATTTGCTTTAATGAAAACTTATTCAAGAGAATCTACTGTTGCTTTTTTTAAGACAATAGACAGTGCTGAATTTCGTGTGTTCATATATAACTTCTTTTTTATTGTAAACTATTGTTCAAGTTTAGACATTGTCTGATATGTGCTACTCGAGCTTTGCTCCGTCGGAAGCAATGGTTACTAGGCGATATGGCGACTTCAAACGCATCTATACAGATACAACTCATGCTGAACTCCCAAGTCGCATAAATATCGCAGTTGTCCCTAAAAGCATAACAAAAGTCAAAATACTCGAAAAAGCGAAGAAGCTAAGAATGTCAAACGGTAGTGCATAAACATTTTGCATAACTATTTATCAATGAAAAAGCTTTGTTTAAACCGGTAGCTGCATCTGGTGAAAGTCGACCAAAAGAAAAAACAGCTTGATAAAACAGTGCATTGTTTTCCACAACGCATCACACTGTTTTTTTGCGTTAATATATGACAATGAAAAAAAACATTAACCCCCACTCTATTTAGGAGAGTTTTTTTAGCTGATTACCCAACATACTTAGAAAGTCCTTGCGTTTAACAACATACACTTCACGTTTTCTTTCCTATTTTGGGATGCGAAAGTTCGATTTCCATTCAGAAAAAAAGTATTATATAGCATTTTATGCCTTTAAAAGACAAAATCACCAAACAACAGTCCCAATAGATATAGACAATTCACCGTGTCAAAAGTTGATCGTTACTATAATACGAAACATGAACCAACCCTATTATCTATAGCTATACTGACTGTTTGCAAATGTGGCAACACCTAAGTGTTGATATCGTAAGCTAAAGCGTTCTTTGAAGCAAAAATCAAATCATTATTGACAAAATGCATCTAATTGTAAATGAATCGTTTGCATCAGTGTATTACAAGAGTAAAAAGAACTATGTTCACGAATAAAGTCGAATGTTTGCCTAAAGTGGTGTTTTTTTTATTAGCCTTGCCTAGGACGTATTGTAGTGATTGGTATCTATATTAAACTGAAGTAATATGTTTGCGTCTGCATTCAAACATAATAGTACTATAACAAAAAGGTTAACATACTAATCTGTTCCGCTATCAAATTAGTCCAATGCCTCATGCGGGGTTCTAGATATTAAGCATTCATTAAGTCTTGTGTTCAATATTAATTATCTATTTTCTGGTTACCGGACGCACGAAAAAAACAACTTTAAAATAGAAGGTTCCATCAATTGCTATACGCTACTATGTGTCTACTCTCACCGAAACAAGATACACCGGGTATTTTCGTAATGTAAGGACGTAAATTATTATAAGTACTATTTTGGCGTTAGAAAAATGATGCAGGTTTTCAATGGTGATCTAACAAAAAACATTCATTATTACTTACATGTTTTGTTCATTTTATTTCATTTCTGTTTACGAAATACTATTTACTATTTATAAAAAAAAGTATTACCGCATAATTTCCAATATTATTTTTACAAAATCCTGTTCTTCAACAAAATAAAACTTAAACGAAATGAGTAAAACAATTTTTGCGGAATTATTTCGTTATTAGAAAGACTATTAGAACAATATACTCGATATGAAATGTTTTACATGTATTTTCAAAATCACAAAATCAAAATAAAATATTTACTAATTTGATGTCATTTCTATTCATGAAAAAAACTATTAAAATAATTTACAAACATTTAAAAATATTTTGATTATAATTTGTGTAAAATAACGATGTTTAAACAAAATAAAAACTGCCTCAGTCGAAAACAATTGCTTTTTAATTGGAATTAAACACATCGGTTTCGGGATATTATGTATCGCCGACGGTATTAAACTCATATTTTGAACGCTTACATTACTTCCAGTGAAATTAGTTATTTTCTGATTGTTTTAGGATTGATACTGTTTTATTAATTTATTTTTAAAATTATATCAGTGTTTTTGTATTTCCCTTAGGATGTGTACGTTTCGTGTAAAGAGACAGCTCTTGAGGATAGAGGTTGTCCATAAAAACATACTGCCCATATATTATTTTGTATCAATGCCATCCACACCTATAATGCTTCCAATGTTGCTGGGATGCGTGCAATATTCATTACTACCCCACCTAACAAAACAATGCTGAGCTATGTATAAACTTCGTCAGAGAAAACGAATAAAATAACATATATTACATCATATATATATATATATATATATATATATATATTGGCTAACACGTAATATTATTTCATAAATGTGAAATTACCGTAAATTAAAGAAACTAATATGCACACTTTAAGAACACTTCTTCCAAAACTTAGTTTTTATAAAGAGTTACCACTTTAGATTAGCTTAGCAATTATACCCTGTCAGTTAATAAAATACTAAGTTTGAAACCTCCAGTCAAGTAATTATATATGAGCTTTGTCTTACACTACTTGATGAATTGATCTGTTATTGTTTACATGTAAAATATTATAATTTCAGGCAAACGCATTTTGTAACCATTTTAAATCGTAAACACACTTTGATTATTGGCTGGTGGATTTTATGCGAAATTCACTTCGTGTGGACATTTTAGCGTTGATTATGTGAATGTGATCGTATTGCTATATGTGTACGTGAACGTATGTATGCATGCGTGTACGCGTCTGGATATACATGCACTCCTATCTGTGAGTAGTTGACAAAGTATTTTACAGTTGTGTAGAAATTTATAATGATCCTATGATCAAAACAGCAAGTTTGACAGTGGTAGCCCTAGAACGAAGTGCAATTAGTTTCATATGCAGAATAGCATTCAGAAAATGTGTTAGAGTAGTTTATGGCGAACAGCCTTTACGCGTGTTAACAATATAAACACTGTGGGATAGCATTTGACATTTAATCTAAAAGTTATTGAACATGTATATCGGGTGTTCAATCACGCTGTGTACACGTACAGATACGACCTACCTTTCTTCTACTTATCTGTCATGTTTGCTTTTACTCACTACACAACCACACCCACACACACACACACACACATATATATATATATATATATATATATATATATATATATATATATTATCTAACAGGAAAGTGTAATGTTACAAAAAATACGCGTGTTATGTTGTTTTCGTGTATTCTATTAATGTATTTTTTAATTTTTTATAGAGATAATAGGTGTAACGTCAACATCGTGCCGACAAAGTTTAATATGACATGTTATCTTGTATTTACCTGTATAATATAGCTAAAGTGTGTATGCATAACAAAAAACTGTTTTCATTCGGTTACATCTAAATGTCAGCATTCTATTGTTCAGAAAATTAATCGTAAAAAGAAATATGTGCAAAAGGTTACCCATCTTTTGAAATCTGAACCAACACTTTTTTTAATTTACCATTTCTGAGAAAAAATATTATCAGTCGATTTAGCATGTCATATTATTCTGAATGTGAATAACGTTCATAAAAAAATATGCACATATTTGCCGTGGCCATTTACGATTAAGAAGATCACATGCGTCGAATTAATAAAAAATTGAAAACAATTTGTAATTTTTGTATAATAGAATAGTATTTACTTTTCATGTGAAGCCATTAATTATGATATTCTCACTTATATTCACATCGCTCGTTATCAAGAAAGATCTAATGATCAACGACTGATTGGATATTGCGATCAAAACAAGTGAGTGGCATTGTTACTCTGGGTACGATTGTTGGCACTCGGATCCCGTGGAAAACAAGCTTTTTGTGTCAATTATTGATGTGATATTTCTAGATGGCATGTCTACGTGGCTTCGTTGTGACTTTGTTTGAATAATTTGAGTACTGAAAAAAAAACTAATCGAACACTAAAAGAGAATCTGTATGACTTAATGATAATACGTTCTCAGGATTAATAGACCCAATATCGTTGATCCACTGGGTAATATAACAAACAAACAAAATATAATGTACCTTTATTTTAGCAGGGCTGTTATCCTTAGTGTGTGGTTACTCATAGGTCAAAAGGGCATACCTAAATTTTCGATTTCTTCTACGTAATGGCACAACTGCATGAACTTTTCGATGCTCCGAAAGGGCGACACAGCTGTAAAAGTGTATTAATGCAGTTCCAAAATCATCAGATGAGTAGCTACATATGCTCTTAAGACTTAATACAGTTCTTTAGATTTAAGCATAGATAAATCGGCAAATCATAGCATCTTATTTAATTGTACACTAAAAATAGTTATTGCTAATGGTTGAAACCGATGGGGAAGGTACGCTCTATAATTTTATAAAGAGGAGAAATTAACTGGGGTTTCCCTAACACATGAATACTCGTTACTTTTTATGGTAGCTGTGTACCGGTTGCACATCTCTTCAGAATAGTATTATTATGATTAAGATGATTAAGCGACTGGCGTTCTATACAGCTTAAAAGTTAAGATTCTATATTATTTCAACGTAATTGATGTATATATACTTTGACTACTATTTCCGGATCAATTGACACAATGTACTTTGTATGTAGTAAAACACAACACACACCCAGAGAATACATCAAGGGTTATCCTGCCGTGCCTTTTAATCAATATACATGGTGACTCATTAGTAATAAACAGAAACAAACATATTGGTGTTTCTTCGTAACGGCTACACTGCATAAATTCCTCGTTGACCACGAACAAAACACAGCCCTGAAAAGATAACTTTACTAATTCAGACCGATAATCAGAAAATGCGTTACGCTATACGTGTTTAAGACCGTTAATCAGTTGGCAGCAAACTTCGCCAACCGCCGACGTACTATCTAGTGCGATAGCAGTGTTTACTACCATCGATACCCATTCGACAACCAAACCCTATGCGAACAGTAAATGTTCTTAAATAATGAAATCGTTTTTGTTTTTCTAAAAGTGTCGCTCTAACAGTAGAAATTTCCTCTAAAGATATAATGAATTATTTAATCGTCAACAAATGATGAGAAAATGTCGTGCTCTGACACATGCGCAGCGCTATTAGGATGTAATTGTTTTGAATACGGTACTAGGTTGTGAATTCAAAAATTCGTTTTTTTTATTAATACTATCAATATACAATGCTACCTCTTACATGCAACACTAACTGATAATTATACAGTATATCATAAAGCGCACGAAGGTATCACCACCAGTTGACTGAAGAATTAGTAGTTTATGTAATGTAAACATGATGATAGAATGTATTAAAGTAAATATACTCATAAAAGCGGTCCGTACACTGGGCACAAACATTTCTACAAGTAATTTAAGTTTAGTTTTGTTACTCAATTTAACAATGATGTTGTAAGTATCGTAAATTCTGTAGCAGGAAAAGTGATTTTCCCTGTCGTACGTTTAGATGCCAGTGTTTGTAGCAGAAAAATCTCAACGACGGTCGAAAACGCCCAATACACTCTGTTTAGTAGACACCGGAACACTCGCAAAGGGCTCTGGATTAGTGCACACCGCTTTCTTCTCCAACGTATTCTTCTTCCACGTCTTCTTCTTCTTTAAATGCGTCGCTGTCGTCTTCCGTTGACTACGATTTTCCTCACCCATCTTTCCTCTAGCGACCCGCTCTTATTTCAAAACGGATTTTCGTGTGCGCGAGAGAACACGAGATTTCACGTGATCACCTGGTAGTATAAAGCCGCCGACGCCATCTTGCCATTTTTGGGCGGTCCAGCCCTGCAAAGCGCGCACCGATACCGTTTGCCAGGTAATCCCATGTTTTCGCAATTTCTTACACACTCCCCTCTGATGTCATTATCACAGAAAGAGCAGGGAGGCGGTGTCCTGTTTCTTCGAGTGCTTCTACGGAGAGGGGGATTCGGAGCTTCATCATCATCTGTGCTGTCTTCCGTGGCATGAAGGTCGGCGAACCTAAGGCTGTTCATCGCAGCCTCACTGTCCGGGCTTTCATCAGCAGTAGGAGGGTCAGTACATTCAAGGTTAACACTCTCAGTGTCGCTGTGCGATGAAGCCGTCATAAACCAGAATGATGGTTCGCTGGTCACGGATTCATATTCACTATCCTCGTCAAGTGGCAGCTGCGTTTGGAATACCGATATTAAGTCTTTAATGTGACGGGGTACTACATCAACTCGCACCGCCTTCAGCGACACGACCGGTTCCGTAGCGTGTCGTGCACTGGCCTAGGGTTTTTTTTTTACCCAAACGACATCTCCTTCTTTTATGTTCTCCTGTGGTGGCTCTGGTTCGGGCAGTGAGCTGCTCTCCAAACCTCTAGCCCTGACATGGTACGTATGTAGCGCGTTGGCTGGCGCGGTGGAGGGTGAAACATCGTCCTTAGGGGTGACGTTATACAAATAGACTGCTTCAGGCACGGTACACCCCTTCTGCGCTGCGATGGTCTTGACAGTCCTATGGTTGCGCTCAATAATTCCGTTCCCACTGGGCACATGGGCACACCGAAAACGCAGACGGAAACCCCAGCCATCTACAAACTGTTTGAACGGCGCACTAACAAAAGCGGGGCCATTGTCGGTCAATATCTCAGAAGGAGGGCCACGCTCGAGAAACACACTTTCCAATTCATTGACAATGTAAGCCGTGTCCTGCCGGCGAGGGGACCGCCACAATGCAAATCTGGACGGTCCGCAATCAATAAGTGTCCAGAAATGCCCCCCGTTGTAGTGAGTTATGTCCATCGCAATCCTATCCCAATTATATTTCACACCGAGTGTGCCCTTCTCCCACCGGACAGGTGCTGGGTCGATCGATTGGCAGGTGTTGCAGCTTCTCACAACAGATTTCACAGCGCTCCACGACACAGAGGGGTCAACCAACCTGGCGAAGTAAAGGGTTCGGTTTACACCGAGGTGCCCGCTTTGGCAATGGACATCAGCGATACGCTCCGGGCTGAGTCTACGTCCCACCGCAGCGCAATTTACAGGTGCTGGCTCGTTCACTTCTTTCGGCAGGTCTAGCCAACGGCGTGGCACTCTGGTCAGACGATCCGCTCGATTCACACAGGACTGCACCAGTGTCACATCTATGACCAAGTTGTATTCCTTGATGGTTTCGGTTAGGGTAGCAAGCCGCCTCCGGATTAACATTTCGGCCGATGCCTTCGTTGTCAGCCGTGCTTTTCCGTTCAAGGCATCGGTCATCCACCGATGCACACACGTGGAATCCGTGATAACGTGGAGGACTCTAGCCTGCCACTTAAGCGCTAGATGGACTCCTTTCAGTGTAGCATCGAGTTCAGCTAGGTTTATGTGCTTAGCGTCATTCTCTGGCCGGAGCCAGCAGACATCTTCTATTATACTTCCGTCGACCGCCAGAGCAACGCCAAGGGCAAGTGAGCTGGCGTCCACCCAAACTGTAAACTCACTCCCATCGACGCACCAGCTCCCCCGTACATAGTCATCATTGGTCACTCTGGCCAAAGCTTCCACAAGCATGCTTCACAGGGCAGGATCACGCACCTCATCGTCCCATCCTGTTGACAAAGAAGTTGCCCGTCGCTTTATAGCCGCCACAGCGACTCGGAGCCTCCCACACACAGGGAAGTGACCCACCAGTGTTTCACACACAGAAAACGTGCTCTGACGTGTGATGGTAGATGGGATTTCCGGGATTTCACCACCTCTTCCCCATTGGAGGCATCTGCACTTCCGCTGACTTGCAGCCCGAGTACTTTCGCTCAATCCTGCAGCCGCTCCGGCTCCTTGCACGACAACCCGAAGTGCTCAAAGTGCTTTTTGACCGCCTGGGCAGACAGGAGGCTCTCATTGACAAAAATGTCGTATATATAAGACGATGTCGCCTGTTGCACAGCTTCATCCTGACGCCGGATCGTCTGCATGATCGCCGTCATGATGCCCGGGGCAACATTCAGGCCGAACCCCAGCCTGGTCAAGCAATAGCGAGTTCCTTTGATTACCACCGTCTGGAACGGCCACAGCGATTTCTCAACACGTATTTTCAGGTAGGCTCTTCGCAAGTCCAGTAAAGCCGCTTCCGCACCCTGCCGCCGCCACTCTCGCAGATTATGAGCACAGACGTAAGCCCCCGCAGTGTACGGGTCAACGTGTTCATTGAGTTCCCGGTAATCAGGAACAGATCGAACTTTCTTCTTGTTCTCTTGTCTTATAGCCATCAGGGGAATTAGCCCCCGTGGGGGCCCTGAGCTCATCCTCTGGGTATGGAATTAACCAACTGTTATCCAGCCACACTTGAAGTTCTGCCTCGTACTGCCCCCTAAGCCACGCAGGAGGGGGAAACTCTGTCAGCCGATTACGCAAAGACACTGGTGGCTGGTCGCCTGCCCACTTCCAGGACGCTGTCCGAGGGTTTGTGCCCTTGTCGTATTCTGCGTGGAAATCGGGTTCATCAAGAGTGATTGCTGCACACATTTGTTTGTCTGGTCGAGAGAATCTCACATCACCAGCGCTGTTCACAGTAATTCCGCCTAGCTGTGTGATAGTGTCCATTCCAAGGAAAAGGTCATATCTGAGCAGCTCCCCATCGACCACCAACACCGTCACAGCCACCGGGGGGCATTGTCAATGCTGATATGTACAACACCGACCCCACAACACACTAATGAGCCTTTGCCGACAGTTAGGATGGGGATCTTTCGTTTCTTCCATGTGGTGCAACATTCCTTTCGAAGGAGGGTTTTGGTAAAGCCGGTGTCAACCAGCGCTGAACCCATCAACTTGAACTGTCACTGCAGGAAGCGCTTTGTTCAATTCCGCTTTGGGGAGGGTGCTAGCGCTGCGGCGTCCTCCCCTTGCCCGTTTCCCGGACAACTCCGTGCTATGTGGCCTGGCTTATTGCATTGATGACACCGCATTTCTTTACATGCTCCATAATTTGGGGTGCGCCATGTGCCGCTTCTGCAGTCTCTGGAGAAATGGTTGGGGCCACCACATGTATAGCATCGTAGGCCCTCTGTTGGCGAGTCCAGAGTGTCAACCGCTGCAGAGACCAGTTCTCGATGGTCCTTCAAAGTTTTTCGTGCTCTCGCCAACAACTCCTCCAATCCAATCTCTGTGAGTCTCGACGATGCCAGCAGCAGTCGACTTGCATCGTCCGGAAGTCCAGACAAAAGGGCGCATGCCAATATGCGGTCACTCGCACCGCCGAAGGGTGCCGCAAGCTTTTTCAAGTCGGCCATGTAGACATCCACTGTCTCTCCCGGCCCAAGCCGGCGTTCGGAAAATATCCTCCAGGCAACAAAAGGATCTGTACCAAATGCCCCGTACAGCGCTTGTGCAATCTACTCAATGGTCGCATCATCCCCGAGCTGCTGGTACACGGCGTAAACCCCCTTAGTGAGTCTCAATGGGATGACCATAGCTGGGATTTTAATTTTGCACAACTGGCAAACACGCTCGGCTTTCTCCAGCCATTCGACCACCGATGGATCAGCAGGAGAGCCGTCGAATTCCGGAATTAATCTAATGTCGAATTTGTCGATAACAGCGCCGAAATAGCTTGAGAACGAAAAAGTTATTTTCCTTGTCGTAAGTTTAGATGCCAGTGTTTGTAGCAGATAAATCTCAACGACGGTCGATAACGTCCAAGAAACTCTTTTAAGTAGACACCGGAACAACACTCGCAAAGGAACTCTGGATTAGTGCACACACCCTTTTTCTCTAACGTCTTCTTCTTCCACGTCTTCTTCCTCTTTAAAAGCGTCGCCGTAGTCTTCCGTTGACTACGTTTTTTCCTCACCCATCTTGCCTCCAGCGACCCGCTTTTATTTCAAACCGGACTCTCGTGTGCGCGAGAGAACACGAGATTTCACGTGATCACCTGGTAATATTAAGCAACCGACTGTCGTTTCTTCCATGTGGTGCAACATTCCTTTCGAAGGAGGGTTTGGGTACAGCCGATGTCAACCAGCGCTGAACGTTTACACCCATCAACTTGAACTGTCACTGCAGGAAGCGCTTTGTTCAATTCCGCTTTGGGGAGGGTGCTAGCGCTGTGGCGTCCTCCCCTTGCCAGTTTCCCGGACAATTCCGTGCTATATGGCGAGCTTATTGCATTGATGACACCGTATTACTTTTCGTGCTCCATAATTTGGGGTGCGCCTTG
Organism: Sepiola atlantica; assembly: GCA_963556195.1. Lineage (NCBI taxonomy): Eukaryota > Metazoa > Mollusca > Cephalopoda > Sepiida > Sepiolidae > Sepiola > Sepiola atlantica. The sequence goes on from OY744523.1 coordinate 165,563,915, forward strand.
TGCCGCTTCTGCAGTCTCTGGAGAAATGGTTGGGGCCACCACATGTATAGCATCGTAGGCCCTCTGTTGGCGAGTCCAGAGTGTCAACCTCTGCAGAGACCTTTTTTTACATGTATATAAAGTAATACCAATTGTGGAGAATTTTTTGAAGAGTTTCAATATTTATTGTATTGATTATTTCTGTGCAAGAAGTAGAAAGAAGAAGACTGCAATATCTTACTTAATTGTATCTCTGATATCTAAACCTCGTACTTAGTTATGTCTTGACTTATTACAGGTATACTTTAGGGACCGAATGACGGCGCGGGTTTTTCACGTTGTTTTATCTGAGACAACTTACAGCTGTTTAAGCATACTTCTTACGTCTGGCTTGCTTTAATTCCATAGATCGACTGTGTCGAAACTCTCGTTTCATGTTTGCGCACGACAACAAGTTCCGTCGTCGCGTCTCCATCTGTCTGGCGCTATCTTACACTTTTGTTGACCTCAATGCTTTGTTTCCTTAAACAGATTCGTTTACGGAAAGTTTGTGTCAGTCGAACTGGCACCGAACCATTAATTTCCACCTTATACACAATTAATACCAGGTAAATTACACCTTTAAAAAATACATACGTCACATCACAATATATATATATATATATATATATATATATATATATATATATATATATATATATATATATATATATATATATATATATACACATGATTATTTTTATTTACACAAACATGTACAAAATCTGCGACACTGGCATGTCGATGTTATCGATCAACAGCTAACAAACTGAGATCTCATCAGGCAGAGTTAGAATCCGATCTTAACCCTAGATCATATTTGGAAAGGTTCGTAATCCTAGATCATATTCGGAAAGGTTCTTTCCAAATATGATCTAGGGTTAAGATCGGATTCTAACTCTGCCTGATGATTTCTCAGTGTGTAATAGCTGTTGATCGATAACATCGACATGCCAGTGTCGCAGAATTTGTATATGTCTGTGTAAATAAAAATAATCATATACACAAGCTCTATTGGATATTAAGCACTTTTTATAAACCCGGTTAAACATTATTTTGATTACTACCCTGTGGATGTTTTACCTGGATTATTATATATATATATATATATATATATATATATTTATATATATATATATATATATATATATATGTTATTGTTTGTTACTGGCCATAGAAAAGGTGTGGTTTTAAGTAATTTCGACTTCGTTAGCGGTTAACAATATGCAGAATATTGCATTAAGTCATATTTAATCAGGTGTGTCATTGTTTATATATATATATATATATATATATGTGTGTGTATGTGGGTGTGTATTCATTACTTTACTTATGTGTACGAGGTATTATTTACATCGAGGGTTCGATCCTTAACAAAGCTAACTTTTCTGATGGCGGCTGATAGCCAGACATACGTTTGCATGAGTTTAATTAATGTATATTTTGATTAAATGTTGATTTTCAGTGTAATAGAACATTCATAAAACGGAAATATTTTTATTAGTATTTCGACGATAAGTTATAACAGAGCAATAGACGCAGGTACACTTCAACATAACTCAATGTCTTTTCGTCTTTCATAGATTTTTCCCGATCTGATCAGAGTCTTTACGACCGATCTGTCATCAGAGGGTAATTTCACTACAACGTATTTGATCTAACATATATTTTTTAACTTGTATATGACAGGTGTCAGCTATATATATTTTTATCAACTTTTAGGGCATTTATTGAATAGTTGCCACTTTATAAATCTATTATTGACAAAGAATGTACTGTAAATGTTCGGCCATTTTATGGAAAGACTTATTACGGAATGAAAATTTCGTCAATTAATAGTTAACTACTATTGAGTTTCATTTTCTATGAGTAACATTTCCTTCTTAAATGTATTCAATTAATTTTTTTCAAATGTAAGAGAAACAAGATTATAATGCTCTAATTAAAAGATATCTGTTTGAAATGTGTCGGTCTGTTAATCAAATGTTTTATGTGACTGACCCATAGTCTGACTAGTTGTTTGAAAAGCAATTAAAATGTTTTACTAAACATAACATGTTTAAAAATGTTTCATCGATGTTTACTTCTAGTTAAGAAATGTATTATAGCGTACTTATAATGTAACATATAAGTATATCTAAATTACAGTTAAATATACTAAAGTGACTTCTGGAATAATAAAGTGTACAAAATACTAGGTTTATCGTAGATATACAAGTAAATTGCTTCATAATTAATAATACCTTCAACTAAATTACGAGCTTTAAATGAGATGATATATGTTATAGTCGATGACGTGTGGATACTCTTAGAAACTGGTCAGAAGACGTAAAAATACATAAAACTTATTTGAGAACTTATAGTAGACAATAAGGTTGGTATAGATATTAAACATAAAATGATCATAATTTGCAGGCCATTATACATTTTTTCGATCTATTAATGGAATGTTTTCTATCACTAACCCTAGGTCTGACTAGGTAGGTACTAAAACAACGCATACTTGTTTTTTAAAACAACCCCTCACTGAAAAGAACACATAAGTAATCCCATATCAACAAATAATGTTTATTGCCCTAAAACACTAAAATAGCCCCGAATTAAGGCGCATATCTCGTTGATTCCACATGTAAAACAAATATTCTACTCCGAATTTTAAATCATTTTTCTTGTTTCATCCAAATATTGTGCACATGTAATCTCCTAATAGGTAGAATCTAATTTTTGTTTAGAGGCTGAGGTTATGTAGCTGAGGTTCTTAATCTACAATAATATTATGATAATAATAATGTGGTTAGTTCTTATTTAGTAAAACACTCTATTTACAATCTACAAAGAAGACTTTTACATTATATTAACGTTGCGTTATACTAAATGCTAAGAGAATGCCTTTGAAATATGCTCAAAACAAAAACATAAAATACCCAACATACATTCATAGACAGACCTCTTCTCATACCCACGCACTCTAATAATACGTCACCTTGCAACACACTTTACAAACTAAGCATTCCAACAGTACAAACCACATCACACACCATAAAACAAACATTAAACACAGCAAGACATTTCCGAAAAAAATAACTGACATCCCATGCCGGCCTGTGTATGGTAACAACTGCCATCAAATTAACGCAACGTGACTTGAAAAAAAGATTGAGCGAACAGAAAAGAGACATAAAGAACAATAACTCTTTCAGTGCAATTTTTCATCACGTATTAGAACACGATCATGCTTTCAAGATTAATCAGGCTAAACACATTAATAACAAAGATCGGCGAAGACTACTTGAAACAGCACTAATCTATCTCCCTTACAAATCAAAATTATCCTGACCGAACAAAAACTAAATCTAGATCATGGCTAACCCTTTTTCTCATCATTCTCAATTGTACTTGTATACAACTCCCCGCCTACACATTCACGTACTAACTCATTCTCACATATATATGACTTCACCTACTCATGAATCACCCACTATGAATCAAAACTACTTCACCACGAATAACAGCGATACCAATGAACACAATCTACACATCATCACATATATTTAGATATGTAACCCACGTTTGCATTTAATTAAATCTCAAATCATCAACACATCCTGAACGAAACTGCATTTACTTACGTCTCCCTAAAATTAAAATCATTTCTTTTCGTGTTTTTCTTCTTTTTCTTTAATTGTCATTTTCACAGACCACTTAAACACATTCTTTCAAGCTCACTTATATTCACACATTCCTGACATAGCCAACTTGTCAATACTCCTACCCTCCAAAAATGTCACACCTGCCCACAACAAAATATCTCCTCCCCGCCTATCTTACTCTTTTGACTACTTCTTTCATGCTCTTACCCACGCCCACCCATTTTAAAGTTATCTTCATTTCTTCAAATCTTTTTAAACACTATTAAACATACCAAACACACAGAGTTCTCCCTTCCCTCCTCTTCCTCTTTAATAATACATGTAATTACCTTGCTATGAATAAATAATAAGATTTAAAATAATTTCTTCCACGTAACCACAAAATTACCTTTAATACTGTAACGTCACAGCTACAGTACCTCTTCATTGGACCTCAATAGTAAATTAAACCCTTCCATACACCATAATGGCCAATTAAATGTCCTCAAACAGGTTTGCCTATAATAGATTTAGAGGGGAACTTACTTATAGCCCTTTATTATCTGTAGAAGCCGATGGCTAGACTTAATTATATCTACATACATACATATGTATATATGTATGTATATAAGTTTTTATATCTGTGTAATCATACCTGCGGGAACTCAGAAATACCTGACTAGTACAAGGGGGCAGGCTATCTTTACCTCGGATTGTTGGACCCGTAGACCTTGCTAGGGCATCCATCTGAGAGAAGGACAACTCTGAAAATAAAATCTTGCTAATAACGACTTACGCTTGAAAACTCTGAGCACGGTGGAATAATGATATTAATCACCTTAAGATTCGTGAAAAAGCTGAAGAGGCCTGCCTAAAACAACTAGAACCTATGAGCAGGCTGATTTTGAATCTTTCAGGGATCACATCAGCTACGCCCAATGAGATAAATATTGATCAGTGTTCTAATAAGCTAACCGTATGAGTCAAAGCAGGAATTGATGTTTGTGTCCCCACGCGTAAATTCTTCAGAATGTGCAGCTGCTATTGCTGAGAGACAACGGACATTCCGTAAATTAGACCGCGAACAGACATACATTTATAGAGGCAAGGCCTGCTTTCAAAGTAGTGATAGCTGAAGTAAACAGAATGTATACAGAGATAACCTAAAACGCATTCAGTCACAGAAACTATCTACTCGTGATTTCTGGAAAATCTACAATAGTGTGATGAAGAATGGACTATCGAGAATTCCCCTGCTATCAAATCACAACGATGTTGTTAGAAAAGTAAGTGATAAAAACAAACTACTTGCCCAGAGTTTTGCCTGAAACTCCACTTATAGCTTAGCAAACAATCCTCTTCTTGAAATCCCTCGTCTAAAGTGAGAGACATCATGAAAAACATTGACAACTTAAAAGCATGTGGGCTGATCTTATACCAGTAATAGTAATAAAAATGGTTTCCTTAGCTTGCCCCTGTCTTTTTGAAACTATACAATACATACCTTGCTTAATCCTGTTCCCCTGATAGTTGGAAAATTGCTTTTGTCGTACCAGTTTTCAATAATTATGGAGATAGAACTGATTTTCTCAACTACCGTCCAATAAGTCTACTCCCAATATTTGCCAAAATCTTTGAATCATTAATCAATATTGCGATAGTCCGGCACCTAGTTAATGCTAAACCTTTTTCTGATCATAAATACGGATTTGGACAAGCATGATCTACTGCAGATATCATAACGGTCATTTCTCAACGCATATATAATACAGTGAACAAGGCAGGTGAAGCTAGGGTGGTAGCGCTTCATATATCCAAGGCCTTTGACAAGTTCTGGCTTGAATGGCTTCTCTAAAAACTGCACTAATATGGTATTACTGGACACATATTTAATATAATTATTTTTTTCCTAACAAAAAGAAAGATTCAGGATGTCCTTGATGGCCGTTTAACAAAGAAACATGTCATGAATACTGGTGTATACCAGGTAACTATCCTGTGACCTCTATTATTCCTGAGTTTCATAAACATTGCTAGGGCTGCTGCAACTAAGGTGGGGTGCTTCTACCGTGCCAGTAAACTTCTCACACCTTACATTATCCTATGTATTTAGAAAGCCACCATCTGCCCATGCATGGATTATTTTTGCCGCATATGGGATGGGGCATCAGCCACTAGTCTCTCCCTCTTAGACAAGGTAAAAAAAAGACTTGCCAACTTGATATGTCTTTCAATATCCACCAAGCTTTAGCCCCTATAACCCATCGCCGCAATGTTGCTTTCTTGTGCCTGTTTTACATGTACTTTAATGGATGGTGGTATGATGAGCTTGCTGCTCTGGAATCCCACGAAGTAAATTCACTAGACCAACCCGACAATCTGCCAAGTCCAATCAATTGACTGTGGAGGTCCCCAGATGCCGAACAGCTTTCTACTCGAACAGCTTTTTTTCTTCGAGCTGCTGGAGCCTGCAGCCCTTTCTCTGCTCCCTGTTTTGCTGACCGTACTGACATGCAGAAATGTTAAAGTTATATAAACAGATATTTCGCGGCGAAACTCTTAATTTAGGTTGATCCCCCCCCCACGAACTATCACCCTTTTTCTCAATAGCCCCTTACATCTACAGTGGTGGTCTGTCTTGGGTAGGGTGAACTATGTTAAAAAAACGATGTGAATATATATATATATATATATACATATATATATATTCACATCGTTATATATATATATATATATATATATATATATATATATATATATATATATATATATATATAAATCAATTTATATAAACCCCGTCTCACATTCGATTGTAGTTTTGGGAAAGTGTATATTTAAAATATAAAAGCATCGCACACAAGTAATAATTGCTACACTAAATTCTTCTCAGTAATGTAACTGATAGCGCCTTGTGACCAGTCACTTAATTATAAATATAATGTAACTATTTTCCTTTAGGATTAGTTTACATTTTTAGTAAACTATTAAAAAGGTATATACAACTGCTTCTAGAGCGTATTATACTAAGGCTATAAATTATGGTTCTTGCTTATCTAAAACCACACGCCAGGCTGCTGGAAATAGTCAATTCAATTATTTAGAATTGACTTACGGTAGTAAACATCTGCTGAAGCGATACCGGTAATACTATTTTGATAGTATATCAGAATAGTTCACAAATCTGCCTCTTGTGTAAACAGTCGGGTTACAATTTCAGCTTTATCCACTAATTTGTGGAACCACATTGGCTCTATTGTATGCAGCTAAAATCTATGTATGTGGAATACTTGATATATTAATGCACATTCAAGTGTTCCTAATTTGCAAATCTCATCACTATCGCGAGGTGCAGACCTGTTAAAAACCGACACCCCAATGGCTTGTATCTAGTGTTCTACCGACTGAGATATCAAATCTGCCTTACATATAGCTTGTGAAATTATATCGTATTTGACTATTTATTCGTTTACATTAAGCGACGGGTTCCGACTGACGAATGCACTCAATTCCTTTTTAGGAATGAGTATTGTTTTGATGTAAATATCATCAGTATCGACACCAGAATGCTCTTCTTGCAAGGAGCGCAAATAAATGTATATATACACCCATATATATATATATATATATATATATATATATATATATATATATATATATATATATATATATATTTGTGTGTATGTATGGGTGTGTATATATATATATACATATATATATATATATATATATATATATATATATATATATATATATATATATATATCTGTGTAGAATACATATGAGGTAGTCGGCAAGGTTAACATTTTAGATATTTAATCAAAAACATCGGTTAACTCAATTAATGTGTGTAGCTGTTCGTCATTGATGTCACGTCGGCCGGTATTTTCAAGTACTCTGCTTTTGTAAATTCCTACTTACACTTCCGTTCGGTATGCGGTGCGTAATTACAATCTGTTGACAGAATCCTTCCGAAGTCATAAGACTAAAAAGTCCAAGCTTCCGGCAAATCTTGTGAATTCCCACTTTCGTATCTCAAGACACGTAGACAAACAGAAAGTAAAATCTAGCAATAATTTATTGATTATTCGAAGTAAACGGTTGAAAAATTCCATTGTATTCATCTAGAAAAAAGATAAAGACTAGCAAATATTAATGTTATGTCATATTTAATGATCGATTTCAATCTGTCTGCTCGTCATTTATTGACTCGAAATTTAACAACATAGCGGCATCAGATACGTAACATGACTTTCTCGAGATACCGATTTTGCAAAACGAGTAAATATGCATCATCATCATCATCATCATCATCATCATCATCATCATCATCATCATCATCATCATCATCATCATCATCATCATAATGAGCAGCAGCAGCAGTAGCAGCAGCAGAAGAAGAAGAAGAAGAAGAAGAAGAAGAAGAAGAAGAAGAAGAAGAAGAAGAAGAAGAAGTGGAAGAAGAAGAGGAAACATTATCTTTGGTTTATTTTTTTTACTTTTGCATTTTACAACAACAATAAACTGCTATTTGATTCACAGATATTGGCGTGAATAGTACCAACCTTGTCATATCCGTTGTGTTATTGACAGTAAACATACATTACGTCTGCTACTAATACCGACACCGGAAGTGGTAATCGAAATAAAAGCCATACCCGAACATGTTCATGGCATAGATCTACTACAAGAAAATCTACAAAAAATCGCCAAATTGTAGGATTTGAATTATTAACGATGTACACACTATTTGCGAAATTGTTTATTCATGGATAATTGAGTAGGAACATAGAGCATACATTAGATTAGAGAGATAAGAATGCAGAAAACAAATTCCCTCAGTAATAGTCGATGCCTTCACAATTATTTGCTGTGGTGCCACTCAACATAAAATGCCGGATATGAATTCACCGGCACAAGGAATAAAACACATTATCTACATGGACTATTTAAACCTACCCCCCACACACAAAAATGAAGTGAGACAGTTTAATAAGATCAAACGAACTAGTAAGCCAGGACCTTATAATAAATGAAAAAAGAAACATAACAGACATTGCGATTCTGGAAAGAAAAATCCCAGAGTTAGTGTTAGGGTTAGAGTTAGGGAAAATGCCAGATTAAACAAAGGAGGAAAAAGGAATTGCGTAAAAACGAGGATAGCCCAAACTCGAGATAACAGATAAAGTATACAAGTATATACCAGAAAAAAACTATTTTATAATGCAAGACATAAGATATTTTGAGACATGTCAATACATGATGATGTGTAAATCCAAGCAAGAATGTTGGATGATAGTTAACAAGACGGAAGAAAAACAAGTACAAATAGTAGACTTTGGCCGCTGTAATACCTATGAAGTTGCAGTATAAGAACAAGTTTGAAAGATCTAGAAATCAAAGAAAGAGTGTACACTTAGTAAACCACCAAACCTTTGAGAACAGATAAAATATTTAGAAAAGGTATCGATGGTTAAAAACAATTCTTATGATCAGAAAACGCCGACCAACAACTGATAAACTGAAATAGAAAAACACTGCGATAGAACTAATAGGAAAATAGACAGAACAGTGCACGAAACCAAGAAAACATAGGCACTCTGTGTAATTAATAACATCTCATAACATTACACCTACTCACAAAACGACCAAACGACGATACTTCTAACAGCGATTCCGGACACAGAAAGTGCCCATGGACTATCATTATTAAAGAAACGAGTCCTTTATTAGTAGGTAACGGATACTTCTAGAATCCTGATCCAGCTCGTCGTCATTTAGATTCAAAAGAAAAACAGCGACCGGTTTTAGTGATAAATTAATTGTAAACGTATGTTATAAGATCGGACTTGAATTGCAATGAATATCGGACCAACGGGACAGTGTTAAAAAATACGAAGATTTGCCATTCCAACCGCAGGATTAACAACCATATATTTTTCTGCCTCCCTCTCCGTAGTTAAACGGTTATGCAGAAGCATCGGGTGTTATCACGAGAAGTAACAGTGTTGCTTCTGATTAAGTGGGACCCCGAAGACGAATAGAACATACCAGACACAGACTGGAACTGCGATAAAACTCACATTTCAGAGACAACAAACGAATGTTATCAGATTATGTACAATGGAGAACAGCTGTGAGGAAAATATGAACTGAATTTAATTATGTATTAGCAACCGGAGAAAACGTGTCGTTACGAAGACGCCAGATGGATATTGATAATGACTTCTAGTGAATCAAAATACCACTACAACTATGAATGATAACATAATATGATAATAGTAATAATAATAACAATAATAATGATCACAAGAATATCTTATGAAATAAACTATGATGGCTTACTATTTCATATCATTATGTATGAATAAATATAGCTTGTCTTTGCGGTTAATGGTTGTGTATCATATCATATTCAAGCGCAATGGACCAACGGCGATTTCCTCAGCATATGATAAAGCCAAACTTTTTGAAAATAATTTGACATCAACCTTCATGCCCAAAGCCGTTAGCTTCCTGAATTCACCCCATATTACTGTAAACGTTATATATATGTATATGTCCCTTTCGAATATTGTCCTATTCATCAAAGACGTTGGCACAATGAAAGGTCTTAAGACGTTGACAATGGAACTATCTCCTATCTCCAGTATCTTGTCCAATCGTCTGTTAAGGGATTAATGTGTTCTCGTTCTCTTTCTATTTCTCTCACTCATTCTCGTTCTCTGTCTCTTTCTCTCTCTCATTCCCTCTCTCTTTATCAGGCCATCTATATATCTTTAAAAACATATTTATAGTAATCTATCGAAAACAAACTGCACGCAAAGTTAAAAAGTGAAAACCACTAAACCTAACGTGTTCTTTTTTTCGTTCATTCCATGTGTTTGTCTACCTGTTCTCTTTTTTATTCCTGTACTGTATTTATATTTCGTTATGCGAGTTCGTACGTTCCTATTTTCTATGTCTGTTTTCGTCTTTATTTTTCACGATTTTGTTTAGATTATTGTGTTCTTTTTTTCATTTTTCTTTCGCTTCTTGTTTTTCCACGCAAGTCTGCGCGTTCTATCGAACTTTCTGTCTTTCTGGTATTTTTTTCTTCTTTCTTTGTTTTGCTCTTTTCGCTGTTCTTTCTATCTTTTCGTTTTCGCTCGTAATCGAAATCTTTACTTTATTTATTGTTCTCTTCCATGAAGGCTTGCCTTTTTTAGATCTGTTTTTTTCTTGTTCTCTAGTTGCTCTTCTCTCTTTCCATTGGCTTTAAGGGTCGAATCCTAATCACGGCACAATTTGTAAGACCACGTGCTTCCTTCTCGGGCAACTGCCAACGTTAACGCTGTCTTTATCGTGCTTTTCCTTTCCCTCTTTGTTTATTATTGCAATGTACCCGAAAGAGTGAACCCTGCTTAAGAAGTTGAAAATAAATAAACTACAAAACTCAGAAGGCAGATACAAATGTGTATACATTGTATATAATTATATTTAAACTATGGCTGTGTATAACACTGTCGCGGGCGACGACCCCCACTGTCGGTACCCCGGGTGTTCAGCTATTCTCGGGTCTGCTAAGGATTTGCCCGATCTTATCCCATTAGGTCTCCCCGACTCTGTCTGCAATATATGGTCGGCAGATATTGACTCGACACTGCTCGCCTTCTCACTGAAACGCAATCGTTATTATTTATGAATATAAAATATATATATATATATATATATATATATATATATATATATATATATATATATATATATATATATATGACTGTTTGTGTAGTAAGACCTCAACTAATTGTTCGGATTACCGGCCCTGGGCGGGGAGAAACGTCTATGGTATCACATTAGTATTGACTTTTACTCCAGACCGTAAATGGAAGACATATCATATATTTTGCTAAGATTCTTGGAAAATTGTTAAATCTTTTTACTACTCCAGAAAGCATGTCACTCCTGATGCAATACTTTGTCGGTATAGGTTTTAAATGCGTTACAAGATTGAGTTCCGGATAACAGCTCATGTAACTCTTTCCTGATTTTACAGATTACAAAATTGACTTGGAAAGATAGTCTTCCATTCTCTACAGCCTCTTTATCACAGTACACAAGTTGTTAATTTCTGTCTCTTTTCTATTGTTATTTTCATGGTATTTGTTCCGATAATGCTTGGATTAATCGTTAGCACCCTGTGAAACATCCACAAGAAGTACTCGACATAAACAACTATTGTAAATAATGTTATGTTTAGTCCCCTATGTACCTAGATCTAAACATAACTACAATTTTACAGAGATTGTCTTACCTTGCTCAATTTTAAAATAATATTTCAACAGCACACTGAAAGCCTCCATAGTATTTTTATATGTTCAATTCCAATGTTACAACATAAAGTATATGCATAGGCTTTAATACAATAAAAGTATATACAAGTACTTTAATACAATTAATATATTAAACCATGTTATTTTTTATAGAAGTAAATAGAATCTAATAAAAACAGTAATATGGATGTAAGTGGTAGTAGCTGGATTTCTCTTGGTGTTCTCACTGTCTTCCAACAATTGTTACAGTGAGGAATTATACCATATGAGAGAGTTGTGACATCAACAGTAAGTGAGAGAAAAGTATATGACTAAGTGGAAGATGGGTGAGTACTCATTTAATTTCAAATTACTGCTTAAAATAAATTACAAAAAACAATGATAGCGTATGCATGTGTGGTCGGCATGAACGTATACCGAAAAAAAAAACCCGTGCAAACAAATGTTGATTCAGTCAGCTTTAGCATTATTACAATTTCAGCAAAATCATTTAATGTAGAAATGCTTCAGCATGAAGCAAAAGGAGCGTGTTATACAATGGAACATTCAATCGAAATATATTTAATGATCATGCTGTACTTATTTTACTAGACTGTTGACATGCGTATTAACTATTCCTTATACTAACAATTTAATGTTTGTCTGAACTTCGATTTAATTTTCATATGTTTATCAAGAATATATATATATATATATATATATATATATATATATATATATATATTCTGACTTGGAAAAATACTGCTCCATTCTCTACAGCCTCTTTATCACAGCACACACGTTGTTAGTTTTGTTTCTGTTCTATTGTTATTTTCATATTTTGGTCCGATAAGGCTTGGGTTTATCGTTAGCACCCTGCAAAGCATGAGATGGTCTTACCTTGCTTACTTTTCAGATAATTATTTCAACAGCACACTGAAATTCAATTATTTTTCATTCAACACGTTCTCTTTGGGTTTAATAATCAAACAATACATTTGCTATTTCCTCGCATCGTCACACATCATAAGAAAACACACACACATCCCTCAATATATATATATATATATATATATATATATATATATATATATATATATATATATATATATATATACATTTATATATATATATATATCGATATTTATATATATATATACGTCTGAAATTGTTATTTCCGTACACCAATGAGAGAAATAAGCTTGAAACGCTACCGTCTGTAGGTATAAAAAATAATATATTGAGGGTGTTGGTGGGTTCTTGTAATTTGTGACGAAAGATTTTGATGCGAGGAAATCCCAAATTGATTGGTTTATTATTGAACCCAAAGAGAAGGTGTTGAATTAGAACTAATGGACTTAATTAGAAAGTGTCTGCACCCATCGAGGCTGCGTTTCAAACAATACGAGTTGATTAGCGCGAGTTATTCAAGGAGAACACATGAGAAGCCGAAATAAATTACAAAGGAAATGTCATTCTTAGTATCTAATTCAAATAATAATTCACATTAATAAATTATGTATTAGTTAACTACTCCACCCTCAGTGTCTAAGCAATTAGATTGACGTTACTCACCCTGGTAACAACAAAAAATACACTTATGATAACCAAATCCGTGAAACATTGATTGAGCACGAAAATAACCTTCAAAATGATTGTTCTAGCCACGCTTAAAAATAGTATAAATAACACAAATGTGGTAAAAAAAAAGTAATGCTTTCCTAATATAATTCCAGATAATATTACGACACTGAGATATCATCTTGTATTATAAGGTTATTCTGCAATTAACTAGCATACCACCATGATTGGTGTGGAAAGTTTACAATTTATTAGATTAATATGTTTAATTAAACATCACTTAAATTACATAAGATATTAAGGTATCTACACCTGTTACGTCGCTAGTTCCCCATCGCCAAATGATTGTTTGTGTAGTAAGACCTCAACAACGTGAATGTCACAACTTTCGCGTGAATGAGTTTGAAGTGAGGAAAAGTTACACAGCGTCTTCCGCATTATCTTGCCCAGTAGAAAAAGTAATGATCCCGTAGCAAGACATAGTCAGGACCATTAAAGATTATCCCGAGTGTAGAGTTGCCAGAAACTCGCAAGATTATGTTCAAATAAACCGCTTACGGGCTTTATTCTGACTTTTCTTTTAGTGGGCTTTCTTTTATAGTAGACTGCCCACCAGGGCTGACGGGCTCAACTAACTCAGGTAGTAACACACATGATGCTAATTGCTTAGGTCGCACAACTTTTCTAGTTGTCTCAGAAAAAAATTAAATCTCAACTCGGACCGACCGTATATTGAAGTGGCGTAAGATAACAGAAATTTTGAATATTTCAGAAAACATTGCGTTTAGCTTTTTGCATGAACATGTTTCTATAATCACGTTTTGTGTGTAGTGCATGCCGCGTTTACTCACCGTCTATGAACACAATGTGTAGACGATTCACAGCGTTGTTTGCAACAGTGTTTACGCAAGTAAAAGCGAGTTTTACGTCAATGTTTAACAATAGATTAGTCATGGATTCACAACTTCATATCGAAGTCAAATCGGCAGTCAGGTGAGTGGACAGCGACAGGTAAAGGTTGTGCAACAAGGTTAAATACGCATACATTAGCAGACAAGATGTTTGCTTCATATTATCGTACACCCAATGTATTTATGTATCAGTTACCTACCGAATCGAAGAAACATCAATAGCAGATATTATATAGTAATATTGTTGCGTGTGTAAATCGATAAAAACTGGTCTTGTTACAAAATGAGATACCTTTAAAAGGAGTACGTAAGCTTGTATTGATTGTGACCTAGGTTAAGTTGGGAGCTTGAGTGCGATTGAAACTGATATAGATTTCGGTGTATGAATCATTCTCCGTGTAATAACTGAATAGACAGTTAGGCCGGAATCAAAGATTTGGGGTCAGCAAGAGTTTAACACCAAGCGAGAGTGGATGCGTTCTCGTGATTTTTGTGCAGAACGAAAGCTACGTGACGTCACTTGTTATTATTAGGACGAGGATCGTGCAGTTTGCTATGGAGCTTTGAATTTGGCAAATGTAAAGAAAATTACCCCAAACCTCAAGGGTGGGTTTTGAATTAGACTGGAGTAAGCCAACCCTGTCTCCCCTCGCCTAGTCAGACGCTACAAATTAGCTAAGTTAGACAATTTGAAGAACGGATAAACTGATCAAGGAAACGACCGTTATCTAAAGAAATGACGAATACAACTTCTAAACCTGTCTTCCGAATTCTTTTTGTCGTTAAAATGTGTTAGTTCTAGAAAACAGATACGCCACACTAAACGATCGACGACCGAGCAAAGAGATACGACGACGAAAGCGAGAATCTACAGCACAACAAAAAGACAAAAGCTAAGCTAAAATCTATGCAACAAGGGACAACGATGAAAGAGAGAAGAACATAGAAGTTAACTTTCAATTGATTTGTAAAAGGGTATTTTGTTAAAATAGGAAATATACTTTTAACAAGAATGTATAATCATCGGATCGTCGATTGGCCACATTAAAACAGTGTAAAATATGAGACAACAGCGTATGTGGCCAATAAAATGCGGAAACCGCGTTAGTTAAGAGAACATAAATCCGAGACAGTTTAAAGAAGTGGAGACTAGTTAATAACGAGATGTTAAACAGTAACATCTCTTTGATGAGGTTTAACACAATGTTCGTATTTCGGGTAAACTTTGGTTAAAGACTTTTAGTAACATATACACATAACGTTTTATTCACTTTTTTCAAAAAGTCAGTGAACAGTGTCGCAAGTTAATCATGAGGATAGCAAAACTACATAGATTGCAATCTTGTTTTTCAAAGCTCGTCCCTACGACTTTTGAGGTGTGCAAACCTTAAATGGATGCGTCAGAGTAAGAATATTTACTTAAATAAAGAAGTGATATCGTAAAATCGCGCGTACTTTCAGACCAATGGCACACTGTATTAAAAATGAATCGTTAGATAATCGTATGAATCAGTGTATAACCATATGATAATTATGTTGATGAATATACTCAAATTCTTCTTTAGAGTTGTGGGTAAGCCTGGAACTTTTTGAGTAATGGGTTATCTGATTAATGTTGTTAATTTTTATTAATGCAAATAATAAAGTATACGACTAAGTAAAATAAGTAATGAGTAATCGATTTTAATTTAAACTAATGTCACATACTCCTACGAGAAGATGCATCCGTAGTGTTTCCCTACCGTTGAACGTAAAAAATAGTATCTTATTAAATAAGATACTCAGGTGTAATATGTCTCAATAATTACAAGATATATTTTTAACCAGCAATTGTCATCGCAAATAACACCCTACCTGGGGGTTCAACGGTCAAAGTCCTCGGCCTAACATTCACATGTAATATGTATTGGAATATATACATTGAAAACATTAACTGCAAATAAGGTGGCTACCTCTACCGTGCTAGTAAACTTTTCATACCAGAAATTATTATCTATCTCTCGAAAGCGACCAATCGATTATGCATGAGGTATTGTTGCCACATCTGGTCTAGTGCATCATCTACTATTCTCCTTCTCAGACGAGGTCCAAAAACGAGGTCGCTAACTTAATACGTCCCTCACTATCAACCAAACTTAAGCCTCCATGGACTATCGCCGCAATGTTGCATCCTTGAGCCTGTTTTGCAATTGCTACAGTGGATTGTGCTCAGATACACTTGCTGCTATAGTGCACCCTCGACGTAAATACATTAGACGAACCCCACAATCAGCTAAGCCCCACCCATTCACTGTGGAGGTCCCCATATGTCGGAGATCCTTAGGCCTCAGTGGCGTATTTCCTCGTGTTGCCGGCATCTGGCACACTTTCCTGCTCCATGTTTCTCCAACTATGCCTACATGCAGACATTTTAAACTAATATAAACTAATATAAACAGATATCTCGCTGCGCAGCTCCCAACTTAGGATAACCCCCGAAACTTATACACTAACTCTCACTAGCCCCTTACGCCTACAGTGGTGGCATACCTTGTTTGGGGTGAACTATGATAAACAATGTAAAACAAATCATGTGTATGAATAGGTACAAGCACAGCGACAAATATCTTATTCAGACAAATATAGTGTATGTTTTTCGTTATTCTACACTATTCCCAGGCATTACCTTCTTTTTCTGGGGGAGGATCCTATCAGTAATTACATTCTCTTCTGACGCGAGTTTATATACGGAATAATCGTGTAGCACACCTGTATTCGTTAGATCACTGAATTGAAGTCTGACCAGTACAAAATGGGTTACCATTTCGGAATGCTAAGCGGAGTATGTTATTTTTGTTTAGCTTGGGACAGCTTGATATTGCATATAAATTTGTAACCTCGGATACACTGAGGAACCAAACTACTAAAGTCTATCTGAATAAAGACGACTGACCAAATAGATGTTGATGGGGTGTCATGATCTTACGCTGGTATCTGTGAACACAACAACACATATAGGTATTATTAGCTAAGGCATAATAACGTTGACACACCGACCCTCATTAGATCATCACATAAAGCTTGAACAGTATAAGATTGGTAAATAAATTAGAACACCAGGAGTTGTATGTAAAGGGAAGTCGACACCTCTCCGCAAGAACTGCGAACACCAATTAACGTCATCTCTACTAATCGAGGTGTATATGAAACTTCCGCTATTGAAGAAGCTGGTTCAACCCGTCCATAGTTAATTGCGTAAAATAAGTACATACATTAGTTTAAGTGTTACTGTTATCAACATTTTACTGTTATCAACATTTTACTGTTATCAACATTTTACTGTTTGCAAATTTTCCTAAAAACGTTCCATACATAGTAGCTTAGCAATTTCAATCTATGGAGCTGGGTTGCTAAATCGTAGGAAGGGCATTATCAAAACCATTATGCTATATCTTTCAATTTTTTCAGGAGTACAATAGCTATGATAGGCTATATTTATTGACAATACTCATTATATCTGGTGTATTTGTAAGCAACATTTCGTATTGTTTCTTCTAACACACGTTCTTATTCTGCAATCGAACTCGTGAATAATCGAGTTTTAAATTGATATATACACGCTTTATATACATGATTATTGTGTATATCCTTATTAGTATAGATATTAGATATCTATTTAAGAATCCTTTAATGTTACTTTCCTTGGTGTATTTGGAATCATTTCAGTAATTTTCCTGCGTAACCAACACACATACATCTAATTAGCACTGAATTATATTCATTATGTTTCTAATGGCTCATAAAAGTGTTTAAAAATATACGCATTGCTCAATTAATTTAACCCATCCCGCGACGGGTATTCTAGTATCCGGGGGTGGGTATTCCGGTAGTATATATTTACTACCAGAATACTCGTTTCTAGGAAAGGAAAAATAAATCCTCTTAGAGAACAGCGTTGCTTCAATTCAATCCACCCTTTAAAACAGTAAAATCACGATATGATGTTCCTAAATTTATGTCGAGAATACTAATTCGAATTTCGGCTAAAATCCATTATGTACTTTTTATTTTAGAAAATGTCTAAAATTATAGGCTTAATCGTGAAGGATATTTAGAAGGATTTAAAATTTAAGGGAAATTACGTGGTGCCTAATGATTTTAGAACACAGTTTACTCATATATTAAACATTTTAATTTTCAAATGAGAACTTAGCTCAATAATAGTGTTCGAGAAAAAAAATTAAAAATACTTGTAAAAAATTGAAATGATGTAAATACTCATTAGTCGATTTTTAATATATATTCTCACAATATTCATTTTTTCTTAAACTCTCTTTGCGTTTCTTGCATAACAGCTAAATTAATTATAGCTTAAAATACATAACCGCACGACTATTACTTATGTTTTCAAATTAATAATGCCCGATTAATTATTTTATAAGTGAATCCGATACTTACAAAGAAATAAACATGTACTTACACCTAACAGGATATAAATAAAAGTTAAGGTGTGGGAGTAATACACTCAAGCACATAACATATAACAAATATGTCGGGCAAAGTGTTGACACGCGCTTGATCATTCGGAACCATCATTGTCTGCAATGTAACAAAGCTTTTTACCCAAAAAATATATATATTTATCGAATAACTACACACATTACTCTCTTTGGTAAGTCAGATATATATTAATACGTCTACTAGAAGACTACCTCCACTAAGATGGGTAAAATAAATTCTCGAACAGAAGAGTTGCATCACTGTTACGTGCGTTTCCGAATATCACATTCAATGTATAGTGATAATAAATGATATGTCTAGAATTCGTATTCTCATCTCGATTTGAAATTATTATATTGTTTAAATTCATAAAAATGTCTACATTTCAAGCGTAAGATTAGAGTGTATTCAGAACAAAATGTTTTTTAATTGTTGTCGTATTACTATGGATTAATTTCAAAGCAAATCGGATATATTTGAATCTTTATCTGATGCATAAAAATACTTTTAAATAAAATAAAAACACTGAAAATTAGTAAATATTTATTAAGTTATGTCTTATACCTATCGTTAACTTTACTTTTTAAATCGGAAGCATCTTACTTTTACCGCAGATTCCACCTCCTTTGCATCTAATTTACAGGAATCAAAAACAGAATATAGTTCACATGTACACCAAAATTGTTATATATATATATATATATATATATATATATATATATATATATATGTATATATATATATGTATATATATGTATATATATATCATATTTTAAATGTGTACTATATCTATCTATCTATCTATCTACATATATATATATATATATATATATATATATATATATATATATATATATATATAGATTGATAGATAGATAGAGAGAGAGTGAAAGAGAAAGAGAGAGAGCGAGAGAGTAATGGAGAGAGTGAGAGAGACGGAAAGAGACACTGAGTGAGCTATGATTATGTAGCCAGAGTACAGACTAACCATTAGCTGGACAGTAGACCTGTTTCACCATGCGTTATTTACTCAGTAACCGTCATATATTTATTGTTTTTGTGCGTGTTTATCTGCATGCACTTGTTGACTTGTACGCGTTGAACTTTACCGCAATTTAACCACCGCTATTAACTCGCTTGATTTTGTGTCATCAATACAATTAGCTTTACTAAAATAATTTCGTGTTAAACATTTTATTAGACATATTTTACTGACCTGCTCCATAATATGTTTGCACTGATTTAAAAACGTATTGATAATCTACAATGGTATTAACAACATTCAGAGTGTAACATGTTTTACACAGTTTAGGCGATTCCATTTTACTTAGATGAGCAAACATCGTGTATTCTTGTCAGCAAATGTCTCAGATGTGTTATGCTCAAGATTGATGCTGTAGAATATGGGGTTATGTTGTATTCTATTCCGTGGCTCTCATAGCCCCCTAAAGTTAATACCCCCGACATAGCCGACGATTTTAAATTCCTCACCTCTCAACAGTAGAGGCCACTAGATGTTGGAACACTTTTTATGCTAATAACTTCTTAACTCGGATGGCTTGACCTTAGGATTCCTTGCAGGCTCAGTGTTTTCCTCGACTGTACAAACCTTCGAAAATTTAAGAGAAATTTAAACAAAGATCTGCATTCGCACTTCCCCACTTTAGATGCCGACGATAAATCTGACACCAAATTACAGTAGCTCCTTGCGGGGCAATATGTGTTGTTTAAGGTATATAAAACACAAAATGCTATTCAAGAAAAGAGTGCACATAACATTGAACTCAACAAAATTTAGACGTTAAGCAACAATTGTCAATGAGTTTTCAATATTAAATGAAAGTGTATCTCTAATATTTATTACAAGATTAACTCAGTGAGTAAATTTGCATTATTATTTTTAATAATTTATAAAATTTGTCTAAACTGCTTGGGAGAAAAAGCCTTTGAAAGGCATGGTGTGATCAGATTAGTAAAGTCAATATCTGATGTTACTACGAAATTGCTTACTGTTCGAACCACGCTAACACCCAGAACAAAAATTTAAAAAAAAACACCCCCCCCCCCAAAATGAATACTTTAGAATAAAAGATAATAAACACACTGCACACAAATTGACTGAATTAAGGCAGTGCTTAGATTTGCCAAGGTCTTCAATAATGTATGAATAATCATTTGGATTACATTCGCACAAAAAAACAGGAATAAAACATAGCAGAAAACAGAAAAACGCCGAATGAGTTTTCCTACACTCGAGAAAATATATTACGCTTTATATATTCATCATGGAGAAACCAAAACTGATTTAAATCATATTTATTATTATTAGTTTCAAACGATATTGCCAAATAGCTAATGAAGCGGTAATCAAAGTAATGAAAGCGCATAAACTATTTGGATGCACTTAATGCGATTAGGTGGCAAGCGCCATTAAATCAAGTGAAATGATATTGCACTCAAGTAATCAGGATCTCACATACACGGCACACCCACATAAACACATATGGCCAAATATAGAAACTGTAAACGACTTTTCTGACAAACTAAACATTAACACAAGAGAAAATATTCACACAAGCTCGTTGGAATATTCAGCTTTTAGCATGTGACAATATGGGTTTCTTTGACATTAATCAACGCATAAAAGTATGTTAGCTTAATAGAAGTATTCAGAATTATTACAACTTTTCTCGTTTGTTACAATAACTTAATATTATTCATCCTTTTACACCTTAATAAATTAGGTGACATGACAGATGCGCGTGGATTTTTTCGATATCAAATAGAAGGATCGATCTGGACTAGACTTAAAATTAAATACTCTAGGAATATTGTAATTGATTGTATATAATATTGCAGTATATTTTAATGATAATATATTTTTAATAAATTATAAAAACTAGCTCATTATTCATGGCCGTATATATAGAAACGGTGCAACAAATCAGATATATTGTGCAAATCTATACGCGTCTTAGTACAACAAATGTTCACAAAATGTGCTTTAATAGCGAGTTTTTTTTATCTCTAGATTACGATGTGTGTTGGCTTACATATTCTTACGGTAACTGGTATAAAGTAAATTATTATTTTACATTTTTCGATCTGGGCGGAAACATTTTTAAAATATTTCTTATTATACTGATGTGCTTTAATATTCCACGTTATATGACCAATCAAACAAGACACTTCAAATTGGAGATAAGCGAATAAACAACATAGAAAGGTAAATTGAATACAATTGTGGCAATGCTTAAAGCATGAACCATGAAAATACAATGTTAAAATATACTTCAATTAGTTTTTTTCTATTCATGTACTCTATTAACATTTTTTGCTAAGGTTAAATGTAGTATCTGTTCCGATGGATACTGCACCCCATAGACTGGTATTGTCTTGGCCATCGGGGCTTTATTTACGTCGGTCTATGGGTCTGTCCTGTGCAGTTCAAGGAGGTACACCCTCCCAGGCTTCGCCTCCCCTCCTTGGGGAGGAGTAAGTTTATGGATTACTGCCTGAGGCGTCCCTACCGGTGAATGCCGTCGGGGCTGCCAAGGCAATTTTTAAACCCCACTTTCCCGACCCGACCTTGGGTCACATCTTACTTGTGGGAGTAAGATAAAAACTGGCCTTGTGCCTAACTCCTGGAGAGGAGTAAATCAATACTCTATTTACATTTGGTGATGTCGTGAAGAGGATAGACAACATTTGAATTAGAGTGCTGATCTCGACTGATATATTTTGAATGTTAACCACCAACATTACATGTTGGCTTAGAGTATAGGTTAGTCTATAGCCTTCGAATACGTCCTTGAATATATCAAAACTTGTACGATTTCCGGGATACTAATTAGTCGGACAATGTTTCTTACACCATATGTTCACTTTTTCGTGCTCAACTACTACTGATAACGACTACTTCCCAGGCGTTATTATCCACATCAGATGTATATGTATTACCAGTCACACAGGAAAGCAACAGCTAAGTAAATTACTTTAAATTACCTTACAAAAGTTTACATTATCTTAATAATAATTCCATTGTTAGTATTTATATATGCCTGTCTTTTACTGTTGTTTTATACAGTTCGACAAGGGCTTATTTGCTATAAATGTTTTTCATGGACAGTTGCATCACCATGATGGAATTAGACAAACATCAAACCCTCAAGTGAATTAGCTGTAGCCTGACGCTTTACCACAAGACAACTACGGCTTGTGTTGGATAATTGCCCTATAGGCATGGACGTATCTGTTGGAAATCGTTGGTTTGACTTTCGCGAATTAGTGCGGGCGGACCCGTGCTTTCGAGTGCAGTATGGGGTCTGTTCTAACAGTCGGAGCTCACAAGGGTGAGAGGGTCACCGCGTGTCGAGACCCCGGATCACTAGTCAATGTGCACCTGCGAGAGGCTATATGACGTCACGGGCCGTTGCGTGGGAAGCAGAGGGTTCCGTGACGTCACTCGTTTTTCGTGAGAAGCGAGGTTAGCAGTCTGGATTTTGGACGTAATTTCTACCGTATAGTGTGAAACTTACATGGGGGAATTATTTCCCTAAGAAAATAAAGGAGAGATATCTGTTTTCCCCCTCCACGAATGGTAAACACTTAATTGATTAGTAATTACGAAAGAAGTAATTTGATCTTTCTCTCAACGTTAGTAAATATCTCCCAGCTGATGATTAACAAACGCTTGAAATGAAACAGAAATTAAATTTAAGAGAGTGTTTGTCTTCGTAGTCGGTCATGAAGTTTTTGTTG
This sequence comes from Sepiola atlantica, assembly GCA_963556195.1. Lineage (NCBI taxonomy): Eukaryota > Metazoa > Mollusca > Cephalopoda > Sepiida > Sepiolidae > Sepiola > Sepiola atlantica. The sequence goes on from OY744523.1 coordinate 165,587,582, forward strand.
TAGCCTCAATGTTTCGGCAGAAAGGCAGAAGAAAGAAATCAACCACTTTACGACACGCCCCTCCACGCGACGAGGAAAAAAGAGAGGGTACGATACATTTAAAGGTATGCAAACAATATGACGTTTGGTGTTAAACTAAATGACGAGTGTTTAAACGATAACTGACTCGGCCCGTTCCGGGACTAGTATACAAGACGAGAACTGCCGCGGCCCAAGTGTTGGCACTATGCAACCCTTGTCCGGAATATGTTCGATTTTGTATCGCCTAAACATTAAGTTTACGTAGGTGTCATTGTCTTTACTGGCAGTAGTGACATTGTGTGTTTTTGTTCGACTTCCTATGCGGTAAATGACCCTGCAACGATTGCACTCTAACTCTTTAATAGGACGTTTTATGTATATATATAATAAAACTAAAAAAAATAATTAAGTGATAGTAACTCATCTGACCGTTCCAGATAAAAAAGAACGGACGCCAAATATTTTAGGTTTTATAACAAGAGAAAAAAACTGAAATAGGTGGAAAGGTAAATATTTGCTTTGTAAAACTCTTCCAAATCTGTTAGCGAGTATGTTATACAATGGGGCGTACTCTCTGAGCCAAGCTTCCAGTGGAAATAAGGACAGAATCTACATTAATAGTGACAATGATGAAGTAAGATAAGTCAGGCCAATGTATTTATAGGATGTACCCCTGACAGTTTGTTCTTAGTTTCTGGGTGGTCGGATAATGATGGGTTCTAAAAAGACAGATACAGTCATTTCTGGTGACCAGCTGAGAGTGACTGAGAAAGGGACGGAGATATATGTTTTCCGGACGAAAGTGGATATACTAAGGGGACGGAGCAGACGAGAGTCAATTAGAGTTCAGTTTTTATTATATCGAAGTAAATCAGCAAACAGGGTCGACGATGAGATTATCTGAACACTAGATAAAATTTAACAGACGGCAATAATGGCCCGACAGCTTACTTACTAGAGTCTTACGGGGTATACTCGAACTAAACTCAAAGGTGTACGCTATCGGTGGCAGCCATACAACACGCACACATATTATCATCAGTCATTATCAACAACTCAAGAACACCAACATTTCAAGTACAAAATGCTTTCTCTGCGTGTGTATTTCGATTGTGTGAGTGTTGTGTTTACTTGCTTTCAACACAATTTATAAACAAGGGCATGAACATTAGGCGATCGGCAACACCTTATTCAACACGAGTATAACAATATTTTCTTCGCGATTTACTAAGAGTACAACAACATGACGTCATAAACAATACTCTGCTATCCTTAGAAATTCGATAACTAAGATGGTCATAGCTTTCTATATGTAAACATGATTCAACCATTTACTTATTGAATTTAGTACCAGACTTATATATAAATTAAAATCTCTACGACTGTCAATGACTTTATATTTAATTTATTGTTATATTTATTGCCAATACTCATTTTCAGAAGAAGTATTTTGATGTTATTTTACTTTTATAACAAAAAAAAAACACTCTTAATAAGTTGCCTAATGTTTGTTGACATCTTGATTATTTATATAATCGTTACGTTCCAAAAATGGATTAGTTGGAAAAAGGCATCTCTGTGCAGACAAGATATGAATTCTAAAGAAAGTGCGTTCAAATTTGATTCTAACGTCTGCGTATGTCACGATTGAAGAAAGCCATGCTTTAAATAACTCGTTTGCGTGATACAGGACAATATAACACGGTTTCATATGAGTGCATTACCTATGCATTATTGGACAAACTATTTATGTGCGTTTCGACAGAAAACATTAAAGCACTGTTATTAACTTTGATGGCACATACATTAATGTTGTTTAACTAATTACTTACTAGATGTAGTTACCTGGTGTTTCTTTGGAATGATTTACTTTAATTAGTAGGTTACTTTTTGATCGATACCGTTTGCTGTTGCAAAAAAAATTGTTTATGCTAATACTCAATGTTTATTTTAATTATTACGGTATCCGCTATTTATCAAATTATAGATAAACAAAATTTGTGTTAAATTAAATGTGATGTGTGTGAAGCATCTGCTATAAAGTCGCAGGTTACATCTGTGATACTATGGACCGCACCCAACCCGCTCCAGAGTAGAGACCCCATACAATTTTAAGAGGTTGTTCACAAACGGGAAATAGGATGAGGGGAAATACAATGAAGGGGGAGAGTGAATGATTCACCAACTCATACAAAGACGATTGGAAATAGAATGTATCAGAAAGCAGACAAAGAACGTTTAGAGATAGTACAAGGCCACCTTGAAAGACACAATACATGTTACATTACAGTAAAAACAGCAGATAATATCCTAAAAAACAATCGTGATATCTCTCCTGCAAGGTAAATAGAAAGTATGGTAATTGATCACACATTATCGTCCCACTTATGTTACGGTGAACTAAATATTAGTGCAATTTTGGTAATAAAAGAAAAATCAGAAGATATACGATATAATAACTGAGTTAGCCTACAACAGTTTAAAAACGGGCACTATATACGAGGGTCAATAAGTAATGCCCCTGACCCATTTCCCATAGCAGTAGATTAATGTAACTTTACACAGGTATTAGTATTTCTCTACATAAGAACCATTCAGTATGATGCATTTCTCTCATCTGGACACCGTTTTTGTAGAACACCCTAGTTCATCCTTCAACCACGTTGTAACTTCATAAATCAAGGCTGCATCATCTAGGAAACGATTTCCATTCAAAAACAACGCCATGGCGTTGAAGACATGAAGGTGCAATGGTCAGTCTTATAAGGAGGATCGGAGAGGATTTAATAGCCAAAGGCCCGTGATTCTGATCTGGCGGCATGCGAGTTGCGGACGCGAGCGTTGCCCTACAGAAAGAGGGTACCTTTTCTGATCTTGTCCAACCTCTTGATAGGTTCTCTTTTTTTCATCAAAAGTGAAGAGTAATAGGCGCCTGTAATTGTGGAACTCTTTGCCAGGAAATCTGTCATCACTACCCCGTCTTCGTCTCAAAAGACTGTGAGCATGGTCTTGCCAGCAGAGGGATTTACCCTTGGAGGTGGTTTCCAAGTGCTTCCATTGGATTGACTGGGATTTAGTGCGTGGATCATAATGATTGACCCACGTTTCATTCTGTGTATTCAGTCTTTTGAAAAATGTGACCCATCTTCTTGGCACATTTCCAAATTCATCCTCGAGCACTCGACGTGTTCTTGCTTCTGGAAAGCTGTGCGCAACTTCGGAATTCATCTGGCAGACAATTTATGCATATGCAAATGGTAATAAATAATATTTTCCACAGATCCTGTACTAATCTAGACCTCTTGTGCTATTTGGCGAATAGTAATACGTCGCTCTTCAAAAATGACAGCCTCAACTTAGCTGACAGATGTCTTATCAATTGCAAAAGAGACACAACTAGGTCTGGGAGCTGTTTCCACATACTTAGGGTCATGTTTGAATGCACGATGCAAGCGTATTACAAGGCCACATGAGGGGGCATACTCACCGTAACTTTATTTCATTTCATCAAAAGTCTCCTCATGTGTGTGTCCTTTCAAATACAAAAACCGGATCACTGCGCGACACTCAACTGTCTCTATCTCACACCTGACTCTGTTGAAACACCTGTAAATAAGAACCAATATTAGTGCAGAGCTGTATTTTGCAACATAGCTCATACATATATAAATCATTACACATGCACACATTCATCTTGATCAGATAAGTGGAAGTGAGTCAGGGGCATTACTTATTGAACGCCCCTCGTATCAAACAAGCCACACACAACATACCGGTTAAATTGATTGAAAACATATTCAAAGCAGCAACACAGGTTTCAGATGTTACTGGATAATTTCAAGGACACGTTGGTAAACACCTTTGGAACTTCTCTTCTATACAGGCAGGAAGTGGAAGGTCCGAGATACTATATATAATTCTAAAGAAAATTTAGATTCTAAAAAGTCATCGGGCTTTCTTCAACGAAGGAGCATATGTAGGAAATGGCCAGCATATATAACTAGGACAAGGCTATTAAGGAGATAAGAATTAAAAAGGAAAAAAACGGACTTCGAGAAAGAGTCCAACAGTCACATCACGAAGAATGAACGAACTGGACAGAAGCTATACACAAACCATTACATGGGATCATGTGTGACTTAGGGCACCGCTCATGTCCATAATACGCTCAACTTACGACGTGTACCCTACACTGACGATGATCACATATGTGCTTGATATATCTAAAACCCTAAACAATAGACCATGTTCTTTTTTCTACATAGTAACACTTCTTACTGACCGATGTGCGTGGCCGAAAAACTTGGTAATGAATGAACTGACAACATCAATAAGCAGTAATATAGAACGTGTATGAGCTAACATAACCCTAACCCTAACCTAATCCCGCTGTTTTTGAGTGAGGCAAATTTGGAGCTTGCCAAAGTATACAACTGACGAATTATTAATAGCCGGTTTAACAGCCGATTAAACAGGTAAACTCATAACAGCACGAATTCCTGTTGTATTATCGCTTCAAAGCGAAATTCTGATATTGTTTGGGCAGCAAGTTTATTTTTTGGATACATATATATATATATATATATATATATATATATATATATAACTTTTTTAAAGTTCATATTTTTTAAGCATCCAATTGAAATTTAATAAGGAATAAGATAAAATAAATACCTTTGAAGCATTTAAAGATGCGATATAGATTTTAAAAAGAAAAAAAATCGAAACATTGAAAAGTCTATTGGCGAAATATTTGTATTACTATAAACTAAAAAAAATGAAAGTTTATAAAAAAGAACAAACAAATCGCTTTCGATATATGTAAATAGCTTCCAAACCTTCGAGCGTTTCATACATTGTTATTTCAATATCAGACATAGCTTGAGATTTGACAATGTTAATGAGTTATAATGCTTTTACACTCTTTTCAACTCTCTATCTTTTTGTGTTCAACTATAAACAAAGATGAACACACATTGGTTGCATGAGAATACACTCAAATGTTTGGTCCTGAAAGTATTATGTGTACAAATTTCGCGCCCTCTTTTGTTTTACAATGTAACTATCTAAAATGTCTTATTCGAGTAAGAACCATTAATTTATATGGTAAGTGTTTTTTGAAAACGCATTTTTAAGTATGACTAAAACTGTATATCTGGTAAGAAACTACTTATGACTAAACAATGTAAAGCTTCAATATCACTTTAGTAATTTGAATTTTAGCATACTATAGGTAACATGTAATAGTATGTTCGGTTAAGGTTAAAGAACAGCAATGCGGTTGAATTTTAGAGCTATCATTTTAAGTAATGATCGCCGGAATAATAATAAAAAATCAAGGAAATAACGCTAATGATTACTTTTTTGTCCTTAACCTATGCAATTTCTTTGATGTTGAAATCTAGTTCATAACCTTAAAAGTACACAGGTTACTTTATTATTTTATTATTACTCCCGTAAAATGTATTAAACGACATTTACGATGGACATGCATTATTTCATCGATACAAGTAAAATATAGTTTAATTAAGAATAACACTGCATATCTATTGGTTCGGTAAACTTAATCATGCTTACGTTAATGCGTACTAGTTTTAAAGACTAGATGAGAAAAGTAAAGTACCTTATAATCAGTTGACCTCGAACAATAAAAGGCAGCTTGCAGCCTATAGTATTGGCTATGCAAAGTGACTAATCGACGACGTGTACCTTTTCATATATACGGTGTCTCAAGTATGAGTTAACTGATGTTAATAACTATTTTGTAGCGATTTTATTTAGAAAAATAATAAACCTTTACAAGTTTTAAAAAAATGTTTTTTTCAGTTAAAACCACTGGTGATACCAGATCAGGCTGCCCTGTGGCTCCCTGAGACGAAATTCACCTACATTGACGTTTTCTTTTTTTTTTTTGTAAAACTTAATTATGTTCTACAAAACCAAAAACAAAAACAACAGCCCCTCTCTCTTTCTCCCTCCCCTTTTTAATTTTATTTTTAGAACTTGAAGCATAAATCTTTTACTATAATGACCAGATTCGGCATTAAATAACCCAAAAAGGGTTGATATGCCGTAAAACAAATCTACCAATTAAAACCATGAAAATAAATTCATATTTTGACTTACGCATGTAGCGATGTGGATACATCTTTTTTAGAATGTCATAAGCGCTTTTATATATTTAAAATGATAATCTCCCGCCGAACAACATTCCAAGCCGGAATAATTATTTATCGAAAGTGTCGAGCAATATAGATTCCACGTTGAAAGCTCAATTGATGACGTGCTGAGTGTAATTTTCCGTATGATTAATGAATGTTTATTTGTTTTTGTTTTCTCAAATGAAGTGTGAAATAACTAGTTATTTCACAATCGGAACATCTCGTACTGATTTCTCAGTTATACTTATTCTCTCTAATAAGTGCATTAAATAAGTTTTTGATGAACAGAGGTATGCAGGTGGGATAACCACATGTTTATATATAGCACAGCATTTTTGATACTCTTCATCATCTGAATAATATTATTGTTGATAGTAATGAAGACGAAAGGAGTGTTTATAGTAAGAGTAACACTTCGCAAATAAGTAATGATAATTGTTTTTGTTCTTATTTCCTATCCACCTATCTGGAAACGTGGGGTAATTGAAAATAGTTCGTTCTATAATGTACATTGTAAAAACACAGCTTATTTCTGTTCGCTACTAACTGTCATATCTTGTTTTAGCTACAATGCATATGTCTATCTACAATCTGCAAGTAATATGCCTGTCTAAAGCTCTCTTCACGAGACTAACCCTTGACTTGATAAACGACGATGACAGATGTTCACTCCAGATCTAAAATTCAGAACTAATATTCAACTTTATAGATATATTCTTCATCGTTAAATCGATATACAGAATACATTGATTATGGCTCTAAAGAGGGACCAATATCATAACCACTCGTTCAAAAAAATACATCATTTCTACTTTAATAATTAATGCGCATTTTACGTACGTGTTTGGTTTTCATCCAAAAAAACATAGTCATTGCCCGTACATTTAATGTATATCCTATGAAGGGTAAATGTGATTTTACTTTGCATCACACAATCACCAGACGCCTACCAAAGCTAAAATCGAAAGCATAATATGATGGCTGATATAATCGGAACGCACACTTCTGTGTTTGTTTTGCGATCTATATATGACCATAATTATCTCGGAATAGCGTAACATGAAACCTGTTGCTAGCATGAGTTTTGCGTCAAGGTTACACAATAACTTGTTCTATCTATTTTCATTTATTTTCGCCCACGGCTAATTACATGTCCTGCATCGTTCTCTTATGAAATGTAAAATCCAGACTGACCTTGTGTCATTTTCTTTTTTCGGACGGGCACAATAATTACAACATGTAGTGCCAAGTTTCCTTCTACAGATCGATAATTACTTTTTTTGTTTTCAGATCCGGTGTTTAAACGCGAGAACGTTCGGATATGAACATGATCCCAAACAGCGTTCAGCAATAAGCGACATGATCATGGAGTTTAGTTATTTCAAGAGTTGTACCGCTTAAAATGTTTTTAAACGAAGCTATTTTAAATGGCTGATGCAGCCATTTAAAATAGCTTCGTTTAAAAACATTTTAAGCGGTACAACTCTTGAAATAACTAAACTTCCTTCAGAAGCGACTAACATAGTCGTAAGCGCTTTCTAATTAAGCGAAAACGGTTATTTTTGTAGGCATTTATATAAACCCTTATATCAATAAAACATGTTTGTTGGAGTGAGCATAAGAATACTGAGTGGTTTGTCTTCCAGGAATACTGACTGACTGAAGTTTGTAATAGGTGTAACAGGACGTAAAATATCGAATGCTATTCTGAACAACGTATGCACAAGGACATTTGTAATCCGTCTATTTTTGCATGTATTACTCCCTCTATCTTTATATTGTGTATCTGTTATTACGATTTTAAATAGCAAAATAAAAAAAACATACATTACATAATGTTATATATGTATATATGTGCATATATATATATACATAAAGAAGCATATATATATATATATACATATATATATATATATATATATATATATATATATATATATATATATGAAGAAGAATGGAAAGGAATTAGAGAAGCAAAAGCCAAACTAAAATTCAATTAAATTGCTCAGAGCAAGGTATATTCCGCAAAAAAGGCAATTTATTCAAGTTAAATTAAACTTGAATAAATTGCCTTTTTTGCGGAATATACCTTGCTGAGCAATTGAATTGAATTTTGATTTGGCGTTTGTTTCTCTAATTCCTTTCCATTCTTCTTCATATCTACCTGCTCTATCCTGGATATTGAGCTGTATCCTCTTCACAATAGGTTTTACCTTTCCTAAAAGTTCGCTTTTAGTATACCACTTAATATATATATATATATATATATATATATATATATATATATATATATATATATATATATATGTACATATACATATGAAGAACAGAAAAAGAGATACCATCAAGAAAGCACGATATATATATATATATATATATATAAATATATATATATATATATATATATATATATAGAGAGAGAGAGAGAGAGAGAGAGAGAGAGAGAAAGAGAGAGAGAGAGATACGAGGGCCATTAAAATGCATCTGACCTTAGGTCCTAAAAAATATTTCAAATGACTGATGGGGTTAAAACACTACTCCCCTTTAAAGTAGGTCCTATATGCTTTCACATACTTGCCCCACCGATCGATCCACTGCCGGAAAGACCTCTGGGCGGCTTCTTTTCGAATGGTGTTCATCTCTGCTGTCGCGTTCCGCATTACGTATTATTTCGTTTAAAAACGGAGACCTTTAAGTAGTGTCTTTAATTTTCTAAACAAACAGAAATCGCAAGGTGCAATATCTTGAGAAGAAGGTAGTTGGCATTCAATCATTGACCAAGAAATGTTGGATTAATTGGGATGAATGTATGAGGGTGTTCTCGTGGTGCAGTTGTCAGTTCTACGTGGTCAACATGTAGTGTCTTTTGCGCTGAACTACGTCATGGAGACGACAGAGAACATATTGATAGTACTCCATTGTCACTGTTTGCCCTTCCGGTTCATATTCGTTATGCACAATTCTACATATATCAAAGCAGACAGTCAACATCACCTTTATTTTGCTTCGAACCTATCACGTTTTTTTGGCGATGGAGACTCGGGATGCTTTCATTGCGACGACTGCCTTTTTTTCTGGGTCGAACTCGTACACCATTACTCATCTCCAGTTATCACGGTGTTGAGAAACAGAGGGTCAGTGTTTGCGGTTTTCTTAAAGGTCCTATGCAACTTTAACACGAAGGTGTTTTCTTCCTGTGACAGCAACTTTGGCACACATTTCGCAGAACTCTGTGCATGTTCGACTCATCACGCAAAATTGCATGTGCGGAATCTTTACTCACTCTTACTTATTGAGCGATCTCCCTAACGGTTGAACGACAATCTTCAATTTCGCACTCCTTACTACACCACTGGACCTCGAGCAGATTGAAGCCTGAGAGAACTCTGGTCACTCTCCGGTGATGTGCGGCTATTTTTGAATCGGCTGAATTACGCCTTCATTTATGTTACACCTGTCGCATTTTTCTCCAAACACCTGCTGAATCTTGCAAATGGTATTGTATTGAGAATCACAAAGCTTTGACAAAATGTAATGCAGTACCTATGCTCGAGACCTTCAGTACTCTTGAGAGAATCGGTAATCCGACGAAGACGTTGTGTAGCACGTCACTCAGTAGATTACCGGCAGCGACTAACGCGCAGAAAGGCGATGATAAAATTTAAACATGCGCATGAAGGTGTGTTTCTTCACTGTGTAGAGTAGCACCGCCACATTGTCTCTATTTCGCACAGTAAAAATAAAGGTATGATTACCTTTTAGACACACCTCGTATATATATATATATATATTTACGTTGTGCCCCATCTTACCCTGTGGGAGGAAGATACATAGAACGTACTTATATGCATTTATTTGTAGTAAATGTATGTGTATATTTTTATAAATTTATATGAATGGTATCCATTCCTAACCTTATGAACTAGACATTATAAATGTTAGAACAGAGTTGCTACGCATAAACATAGCTACTGAGGGTAACATTTGGTTTAAATCAGTTATATCTTGGGGTGGGCAATTCGTCAAATTGATTTTCAATTTAACCATTGGTATTAGACATTAATTTAAACCTATGCCCTAGATTTCGCATTTAAGTATATTAGATTACAACAGCCAGTCATTTCAATATATCAGATTTACATTAAATTTGATACATTATCAGTAACAATAATTCACCAACCATTCTTCGATTTCAGTTTCTTTTCTAGGGACATTAACTTACAATTATAGACATTGTCTTGATTCTAAATGGGAAAATTTTATATATTGAGCACATCACATGTCTTCACTTAGCATACACACATGTTTCTATAGCAAATATACTAATATTATCATGAAGAAACAGTGTATGTGAGTGAATGTGTTTTTTAGTATCGCCTGCAAGTAGTAGATTATTAATTCGTTTCTTGAAATTCTATTATAAATATCCGTTCTAGTTTTATCAATAATATCCTGCAAGCAGCCTTTAGCAAAATACTAATTATGATTATTATTGATCTGTAGGAATTAAATATCCTAAAATTGTTCATTTTGGAAATAAATGTGCATAAAAAAGATGTAATATTTAATTCCGAATCGGAAGCGCTCGTTCAAAAGTCCGCTTTCAAATAATATCAACTATTTTGCCCTCCGTTTAGTTCTAAGCAATTTGATGAGCGTACATTTAAGTGAAAGAGTAATTAAATATGATCCGTTAAAGTATTGTATCAGTTTCGTTTTACTCAATAATTGTCCTGCGGTGATAACTTCAAAATTCTCTATATTAAAAACTTTGGATAAGCGCCTAGAACAATTCTACGCGAGCGGTTTAATACTTTCCCATCAATTCAATGCGGTCTTATATGAAATATGATTAAATACATTATATATAAATAGTACTGGTTTTCCAACGCGTATATCAACTTCATATAATGTAACTTTTCTGCCCACTTCATGAATACATTATATCATATTCTTAAATATACTGTAAAATCAAAATAGTTCGTATTCGTCTTATCTTATATAGCTTTGAATATATAGGTTATATTTAACATTAAAAACCCCGCACTAAAACATGTTACAGCTACGACACTACTTAACAATTTTGAATATTATTTTCCATGGTATCATAATCACAGCATATAGATACATGTTTAAAATATGGATATACATATATGTATGTTATACATATATATATATATATATATATATATATATATATATATATATATATATATATATATATATATATATATGCTAAGCCCGTTTAAGAAATTAAAGTTGAGCACTCGCGGGGATGTTAAAAATAGACTGTCAAAAAGCTCTAATGCAAACTTTCGAATACGTTCGTAGAACATTCTCGACTAGTCTTCTGTCTGTGCCCGCTTCTAGTTACATATAGATCTTAATTTCCCTTACATACGTGACAGTTTCTGTTGGCCGAGTGGATATGGCGACTCTGTGAACCATGTTCGCGCCTCCCGACCATCTGAAATTGTAATTTTCCTGCACTGATGAGAGCAATAAGCTTGAAACGCTAGCGTCGGTAGGTATTAATAATTTAATATTTATTTTAAAATATTATCTCTCTCTCTCTCTCTCTCTCTATATATATATATATATATATATATATATATATATATATATATGTACATATATATACATTAATACATTATTATTAATTAGATTTTACGTGCATATAAAATATTATATGTTTCAATTGGCAGTAAAAAAAAACAATAACAAAAAACTACGTAACATTATGAGGATAAACATGTACATATTTCGTCCAGGTGTGTGTGGCGTGGTGAAAAACACGTTAGACTGTAAACAGTAATGCCGTAAGTTTCATCTTTGTCCAGGTTAGCTAAGCTGATGACGACAGTTACCCAGAAACATATGTCAACCACTTATTTTTATATGTACGTAACATCAATATATATATATATATATATATATATATATATATATATATATATATATATATATATATATATATATGCATATATATATATATATATATATATATTTATATATATATATATATATATATATATATATATATATATATGTACTAAACATTGAGTATAAGTACTATTAAAAAAGGGCGACCTCATGCAATATCCTTTAACGCTTTGGAAGTGGAAAAGTACTACGAAAACAACTATGCTACTATCGCATGAAAAACCATCAATAAAAAAATATATAGTTAAATATATGATTATATATATATATATATATATATATATATATATATATATGATTTAGTTCATGTTAGATAATCGAAGTTCAGCGACGGTTAGTCTTGCCAGTACACAATTAGTTACCATTGAATGATACCGGGTGATGTATGTAACCTGGAGAGTACACGATTTGCCGGTTAAAAAGTGACTGTATTGTAATTCGAAAGGCTTATATTATAATATAAGCTTGACGTAACAATATTAACATTTAGAGAACAGTTATTTCGAATGAAAGATAAAGAAACATACTATTAGTTTACATGATATGGTCAGGTGGTTTAGGACTAATAATCTGACTTGGTGGGTCTCTATAACAAATAAGAATGGAATACCTTGATCAACTGGTTGACCATATATATGTGATTGTGGATTCTTAATGACCTCCGATGAAAGAATTCTGGAAAATACGAAAAAGTGTACATTCATTATTTTTTTAGAAAACTATACATACCCAATGAATAGATACTAATATTCTATTATACACCTACTGTATGCTATCTTATGAAGATACAAGTATTCAGTAACAATAAACAATTTCATGAAGTAGCTCTCGATAGGTTGAGCTTATGCTGGGGAGATAAATTCCGTAATAAATTTCATTGAAATCGGTTCATTATTATCGAATGTATTTGTAAAAAAATCTGTAAATAAGGGTCCGGCAGATCCTAGGGTTAATATTCACTAAAATAAATATAGTGGCATCTGCTTGCTCCAAAAAATTTCATAAGATGCCATAATGAATTACTATAATTTTAGAACAATGATCCATAGTAGGTGATTGCCTACAAAACCTAGTTTTGCAAGATATTCAAAACTAATACACTGCAGACAATTTGCTCTATGATAACAAGCTTTATGTAACATTTAATGTCATTATTATGGGATGTTGTTTAACGGAGCCTGTTAATATGGGGGCTGTAGTGTCCTCAATTACATTAATAAAAATAAACACCTTTAATGAAAAGTATTACTGAATATTTAATTATCACATATTCTGTAAGTCTAAAATTCAAATATTGCATAGATCTAGAAGCATAACATTGTATTGCTATCGTTTATTATTATTATTGGAGGTTGTTTTAGGGAATTGTAAATATCGGGCTCGTGGTCCATTTTTTAGATATCATTTTTGAAACGAATACTACTGATAATAATGTGTGTAGGTGTATAATCCTTACCCACACTTCCATTGTAATTGGTTCACTATCATTGGATGCTTATTTAGGGGGCTGTCAAATTGAAACGTCTAAAATGAAGATTCATTCATAAAATGTTTTGTAAGTGACACGTTATATATATATATATATATATATATATATATATATATATATATATATATATATATATATATATATATGTATAACGATTAAGTTCTGAAGTTCTGCCGTTGCATGTTTAAAATCATAGTTTTCACTAAGAAGACGGATACTTTCTAGTCCACATTCTCGTTATTCTTTAGAGTCCTAGTGATGAGAACATAGCAGACAAACACTGAGCCTGTCCGCCTGACATGCATGTTCAGTCATATAATGTGTGTATGTATAAATATTTGCGACGTTCTCAGTTAGTAGTTTGCATCCATTATTTGCTATAAGAACTACTGCCAGGATCAGTTGAGAAACATTGACGTTGTCGCAGTTTTTGAAGATTTCATTAATACTAGTTGCTGTTAAATCATTTCTAGTGGTGTAGAAAAAATTGTAATAAAAACACGAGGGACACACGACTTTATAAAACCTAGCTAATGGATGCAAGAAAGAAACACATATATCGGAGGGGAATATTCCAGCCGGTATAACATAATAGCTATTTATATACACGTCATAATAGGTATTCAGATTAACGTAATGATAGCTATTTAGATTAACATCATAATAGCTATTTAGATTAACATCATAATAGCTATTTAGATTAACATCATAATAGCTATTTAGATTAACATCATAATAGCTATTTAGATAAACGTAATGATAGCTATTTAGATAAACGTCATAATAGCTAGTTAGATACACGCCATCGGGTGAGTTTGCTTGCACTGGTTCCAATGTTAGTGTACACATAAAGCAATTAAAAATGCTCTACTACATGGCTATCCTTTGAGGAAAGATCTTTTTAAAGCATTCCTGATATTTTAGTCAGCCTCTATCATATCAATTACTCCAATATTTGATGATACATTCAATCGAAGATTTTAATCAACGTGTCATATATTTAATTAATTGTAAATGCACACATACAATATGTTTCTTTATCATCTTAGGTTGACTATGTATCGGTCCAGCATGTCATGAAAACGTATTGCTAGTTTAATTTTGACTAATAGTTTAGATTTTTAAAAAATTGTTATTGTTTTTATAGAAATCGCTCGGACAAGGAATGCAGCCATTTAACGTAAATAGCTACACAAATACTACTTCAGAGTCGAAAAGTAGGCAACGATAAATGTTAGATAGATAGATTCCAAACCAGAAAAAGGGACTTCCTCCCCTTTGTCAAACATATGTCTAATGGAATGTGAGGACTAAATGACAAAATAAGGTAAGCGAGAGGTACAAGGCTGCAGAAACTAAACCCTAGATAAACTTACTACTCTGTTATGAATGCACGTGGCCTATTTACAGCTAAACGGGATATAATAGGATAGACTAGACTCCAACTCCGTTGTAGACAACTAATAATTTACAAGAGAATGTCCACAGTAAAATATTATTTAAGCATCGTATTGCCAGGTAACAGAAAATGAATATGTACAGTAAAACTGGTTTTTCTTAAGAGAAGAGGCCATATTATCGCCAATATAAATTTAAATAAGAAGAGTGATACTATGTTTGGACTGTCATACACTTGTCTGTGTTATTTGACCAAATAACATTATCTTCTATAATGGAGTTGGCCATATCCAGTTCAAATAGTAATTACATCTACACTAGTGATTTACGAACTAACATCTCTCAGACTGTTTTTTTACACATAAACAATAAAATGGCAATAATTATAACCACTATGTGAATTAATCGTAAAAATTGTTGGGCACGGATGTACTTGGTTCGCAACCCAGCTGTCGAAGAGCACAATATAAAGTGCTTTTAGTTTACTTTGATTCCCCCTCCCCAAATAAAACAGATTGCATCTGAGACGTCGGGACTAACTCGAATTTCAGGCTATACCTACAGTTGTGCAGCGATATATTTGTTCACATTACACTTAATTTTCTGCACTTGTATATGTTATATTATGAAAGGCGCCGTATGCCTAAAACTGTGTAGGCCCACTAGTTGTGATTGTGTGAGGGGTGAACTTCGTTTGAGTTCGGTTCAGGTCAAGCTGACACGCACCGAAGGGAACCGTTATGAGTCAATCATGTTTTGAAATACCATTACAAGGTTTCAAAGTCGACCCCGGCACAGACAACATCGGGTGAGAAGGTCAGAATACATGAGTGAACGAAAATGATTTTGCATAACTGCCATACGTGTACATCTATGACGTCACTCCTTCTTTCGTGAGAAACTAAGGTTTGGGAGAGAGTTACGAGTTTTCCAGCGAGCTGGACGGTCGACCTATCTGGTGGTCCTAAAATGAAAGAGAAGTTCTCTAGAAGTGAGAGCGTAAAATAAACTATGTAGACGTGCGTCGTAATAGCTGGATCTCTTGGAGATCCAGCAGAAATCCCCGTCGCATTCCCCCAGCAAGAAAAATGAATAAATCGAGTGAATGAATAGACAAAACGCTTCCGCAACGAAGAATAAAAGACTGTAATCTCTCTGAGGACAAATTGTCCCCGGGTTTGTCTTCTAACTTTTGTATGCACATACTTAAGATCACAAACACAAATTACGGCTAGAGAGACACAACGAAATCGACGGCACAAACGGCGATCACTACTGGACGACGAAAGAAACGTAAGGTAACTTTTCTGGGGCATAACATTTTGGGGTCCTAATTAGTAAAACTCGAAAGAACTGGTTTATTTGATATGCGTAACTAACAATATTTAAAGTAGTTAATATTGAAAGTGTCTAAATGAGATACAATGTTTAATGAACTGTGTTTAATGAGAACATATATATTTTAAAACTATGTTTAAAGTGCTTACTTTGAAATGTTTAATGAGAAAATAATTTAAGAAAATATGTTTAACGAGAGGTATTGAAAATGAACTGACAGTTTGAAGGCTTAAACGTGACATAAAAGTGACCCTTAAGGAAATATATCAAACGTACCTTTAAAGTGAGTGGTACAAGTGTTTAAAAACGCTTCTAGACTTTTCATATGATTTCATGTGATTTCGTTATTACTTTTGGATTATCAGAAGCGTTTAATAGACTTTCGTTACGATTATTAACATCATTGATAACGTAACGGGTGTCTGGGTTTTTGATGGATATGTAACAAATCCCCTTTTGGTGCCGCGCCCCTTTCCAAGAACTATGTAACATGTAAAATGATTAGGATGGAAAAACTAAGGGCGAGCTGTACGAAGAACACAAATAGTAAAGTAGAAAGCCTTCCGGCAACCGAGGACCTCAAACGTCAAGGAGTCGCACTTCTCTGTCTGTAGAGCCCGTCGCGGGATTTAAGTCGAAGGATCACCAGTGTAGCAAGTTCATCAGAGTGCATTAAATAAAAGTACTTGTAAAACAAGTATAGAGTTGCAAGCGAGAGGTGATGAGACATGGGTTGGGGCTGAGTAGATAGCGTAGGAAATCTTATTTTAGAGCCGCTTTTATGTTGGCATTTCGGCTAAGATCAAAGTGTAGCATCTGTTCCGATGGATACTGCATCCCATAGACTGGTATTGTCTTGGCCTTCGAGGCTTGATTTACGCCGGTCTATGGGTCTGCCCTGTGCAGTTCTAGGAGGTCCACCCTCCCAGGCTTTTCCGCCCCTTCTTTAGGGGAGGAGTAAGTTTATTGCTTACTGTCTGAGGCGCCCCTACCGGGGAATGCCGACGGGGCTGCCCAGGCAATTTTTAAACCCCACTTTCCTGACCCGATTTTGGTCACATCTTGTTTGTGGGAGTAAGATAACAGCTGGCCTTATGCCTAACTCCTGGAGAGGAGTAAATCGATACTCTTAGTTGCGCCTATTATATTCTTACAATCTTATATTTATGCTATAAATGCCTCCTGCAATATATAAACGTCACACGTTGTTTTGTATCATTTGGGATAGTAAGGCTGTTGTGATAATTTCCACATTTTGAATGCTGAATACAATCTGAGTAATGTTACTTCAAGTAACAGTACGTACCTGCATACTCCACCAGACTAGATGAATTATTGTCCTGGAATCTTGAAAGATCAATAGACCAAAAGAAAAATATACTGTAGAATAGTAAAGTGGTCAATTCAAGGGAGGAACAATTATGGCCTTCACTTTTTTTATCAACTCAACGCTTTAGCGATTAAGGGGACTTTAATCAAAGACATCTATATATTTCATATAGACGTCAAATGTTAGGTTCATAGTTAGGCGTCTTCTTTGGGAACTTCGACTAAAGTTAAATGACAAAAGTATATACATACATGCATATATATATATATATATATATATATATATATATATACATACATATAGACTATTTATAATTAATATCTACATATATATATATATATATATATATATATACACATATATGTATGCATATACGTATAAATAAATAGATTTATACATATACGTACACCCATACATAAACACACACACACACACACACACACATATATATATATATATATATATATATGTGCCCCATTTACAGGTCGAGACATATCGTTAATTGATGACACCTCCTGCTGAATGGTGTAAGTCAAGGCTATTTTAAATGGACAGATTAAGCGCTGTAATGCAATGCTCAATGTCTATATAAATCGACATGGTATGTATACTTTACGAGTGCTTCTCCCGTAGCCTCGTAGTTATTGCTGCCGATTTGGGAGTGGTGCTACTCTACCCGCAATGAAAATATGCGCTACAGCGACACATTATGTATGTGACTATATATATATATATATATATATATATATATATATATATACGAGTTGAGTTGCCAGATGCAAAATCAATGTGATGCTGATCTTATATCTGTGCAATTGTGCATCACAGGAAGTGCCAACAGTGGAAAATGAGTATTATCATGATGTTTTCGGCGTTTAGGTGACGCATTTCAGCGCTAAACATCAAGCATGTGAACGGCGAAAAAACAAACAACTGCATCAGCGCAACGCCCCAACATATTCATCGTAATTGATCCAACATGTTTTGCCCAAAAATAGAGTTATAGTCGTTTACAAACCTCTGTACTCTCAAGATAAGGCTCCTTGCAATTTTGGCTTGTTTCAAAAATTGAAGACGCCATTGAAAGGTTACCATTTTGAGACTAGAGAAGAGATAATGCGGAACGCGACAGCGGATATGTACACCATTCGATAAGAATACTTACACAACTGTTTTCGGCAATGGATGGATCGATTGGCTTAGATTGTGAAAGCAGAAGAAATCTACTTTGATAGATATTAGGGTCTCAAACTTGTCATGTATTTGAAATATTTTTCCTGGCCTAATGTCGGATGTTTTGTTGACATATTTCGTATATTTAAATGCATATATATATATATATATATATATATATATATATATATATATATATATATATATATATGCATTTATATATATATATATATATATATATATATATATATATATATATATATATATATATATGGTTACTTGTACGTACATAAATATATATAAAAAACAATATAAAATACTTAGATGTGTAATCGAAGCTCACAAGTCGCGAAATTACTTAGTATAATATAGCAATTCACGCGAAAAAATGTATTTTGGTTGTTGTTACTGTGATCGACGTACACCAGGCACGAACTAATTTCTCTTATGACGACATCCACGATTGTGTGACGACATTTACTGAACGGTATTTGTAACATATGTGTATTATTGTTACTGTAATCAAATCTCATAAAGCGCGAATTTATTTGTTGTCATACAGACATCTACGCGAGAGTGACGCTATTTACCGGGCGTTTATTTTAAAATGTATTTTGTTTTTTTAATATATATATATATATATATATATATATATATAATGTAGAGATATTTTGAATCAGCAAAAGTGGGATAAACGGTCTTAGAAACCGCCTCTCTCTATCTCCATCTCTCTCTCTTTCTCTCTCTCTCTCTCTCTCTCTCTCTCTATATATATATATATATATATATATTTATATATATATATATATGTGTGTATATATATATATATATATATATATATATAATGAAAGCTAGTTGAAGCATTTTGTGTAATACGTATATAGAGTAGCATTAGAAAGCTATCACAATGCCAGGAATGGAAATATGTCGGCGATTGAAAATACGACAAAAACAAATCTTACTTAATTAGGGAAGATTCAACACGGTGATGTAATTTGTGACTGTTTTTTATAATATATTTCGAGGAAGACCTGTTTATCAAATAGTGGGTGTGCTAAATTTAACACCATCCATTTGATAAAAACGTATTCCCCGAAATATATCATGGAACATGGTCACACACATCACATTCGAGTGTTGATGTATTTCCTGGTAATAATATATATATATATATATATATATATATATATATATATATATATATATATATATATATATATATATATATATATATAATCAAATATAAACCAAAAGAAAAAGATTTAGTAGAGGAAACCTATAGTAAAGAGGTTTAGCTCAATATACGAGATAGTTGAATTGTAGAGATAGAAGAAAATAGAGTGATAAATATGCGACGATTGTCCAAATTTATTTCAAATTTCAATTGTTCAATGCAAGGTGTATTCAGTAATAAACTAGTGTTTATTATTCTTTCCTTTAGCCAAGGCTTTTCAAAGATCGAGATATTATCATCAGAGGAGAAATACAGATAGATAAGTCGGCTTTCGAAAAAAACAAAGTTCAGATATTTGAAAAATATATGAAAAATATTATTAAAAAAATGCAGTGAAAGAAAAGTTCCGTAACAAAGATATGTGGTTTGTCCGGGTGGTACATTTCTGTTGAAAAGATGTCCAATGAATTGTAAAACGCGAAAAAAAGAACTTTTGCGTAGAATCAGTGTGGAGAAATGTTCAAATATTAGTAAATCCAAACGCACTACAAAGGAATTGAAAAGAGAAAAGCTGGCCATTATTGATACCTTCCTGGACCATAAAAAAAGGCAAATTACATCTAGTCCAACGTAAATCTAAATCCAAATGAAACAAAAAAGCTAAATGTGGGGTTAGGGGGAGGAGGAGTTAAAGAGCGAGGGGGTAGTAATGTTCGGATTGGTTTAAATAGCCGCTGAAGGAGCTGGGAAGAAAGAAAAAAAAACAAAAAAAGAAAAAGGGTCGGATGGGGGAGGAGGTAAAAGTGAAAGTGGGATTCAGGGTATGGGCGGGCGATATAGTCAAGGTTAAGAGATAGGTTATTGAGAGTAGGATTAATCTGAAGCGGGAAGGAATGGGATAGATAAGTCGTATAAAAATGGATGTAAGGAGTAGCAGGGTAAATTCGAAAGTATAACGTTTCCCGATGCTAAAAATAGAATTCCAATGAGTAAATTTCTAACATTTCAAAGTAACAAGTAAACATTTGGCGAATAAATGCCAAATAATTGCAGTTACTTGCTAGGGTTTCTAGGGATTTAAAAAGAGTAGTTACAAGCATGGTAACATTAGTAGAGGTATGTGAGAGAATGAATGATTAATGAAAATTAAAATTTAAAAAGAAATTAGAGAACAGTTAATTAAAATTAAAAATTATTTTAAATCTAAATTAAGGATCAGATGAATGATTAGAAGAGAAATTTAATGACAAAGGATCAGAAATATTAAGGTATAAGTTTAGTAATATTAAAGATCTAGCCTGTCCTACTCAGTTATATACAAAAAATTAGGAGAGGGGAACAGTTTAAGCGATAAGGATAGATTGTTTGTACCAATTGTTTTCGATTATAAGTAATAAGAGGTGGAATTGGGTTAGTTCAATTGACACTTAAGTGCAGTGTCAGTTTTTAAAATCTGTAAAGGATGAGGGTAAAATTTGTCAAAATAAGATAAGATGAGTAAATGAGTAAAAGACCGATAGAAAACGGCTCGCGAGTAGTTAGAAGAATTAGGATTATTTCAGGCAGGCTAAAGTATGTAGTTATGCAACTAGTCTGAATCACTCCATTAGTTAAAATGTGTTGGGGGGTTGGAAACTATTAAGGGGATATTGTAGAAATGCTAGTAACAACTGGTTTCAATATAAGTATTATGGGCCGGGGTTGGATTGAATTAAGTAAACTTACATTTTAATGCTAGTGTGTTGGATATCTAATTAGAATTACAGGGGGAGATGTATAAACCAATTTGGAGGGGAAATCGAAGATCGTAGTTAAATAGAGGACAAAAGGAAGCTACGAGGAAAGAGGTTGCTATTAGGAGGAGGCTAATATAAGGACGATATAGTGGGTACGTTAAAGATAATAAGGAAGTAAGATTAAGAGGCCATGGAGAAGTTTGTGGGCAGGTTTACGGACAGAAAGAAAAATATAAGAAGTTTGGAGTAGAGCTGAAGTAAAAAGAATAGTAGGAGCTATATTGCAGAGGAGGGATACATGTCTAGATATTAGATATGTTAATTATCGGTGGGTGGTAGGAGGAATAATGTTAGTTCAATCAACGATAGGTGCTACGGGTAGATATAGTTATTAGGTGCAATGTGGAGGAAAATATTATTGAGAATGGTAATTGGTGAGATTAGGGGCGTTAAGAATAAAAGTTACCAAGATTACCGAGATATATAGTTTAGAGATTTGTCTGATGCTAAAAAGGGGGGAGTTATTGGCTAGGAGGAGTGTCAGAGGGAGTATTAAAATTAATGTATTTAAATTTTCGCTTTTGCCTGCAATTAGAAATAAGCTCATTTTTAGAGTTAACAACATTTAAGTTCTTGGGTGCTGTAGCTATGATATCAGTTTCCAAGGTGCATAGTTGGCTAAAGGCAGAAACAGGAGTGCATGAGTTAGACATTTTTAATATAGACCAGCTTAGGGAGTAGGGAATCTTTTTGATGTTAAAGCTTTTTATTAGGTTGGATAGAGAAGTTCTAGTGTTATTATTATTATTATTGTGTTTAAAATAGTAGATATGGTTAGAGATTCAGGTCTTAATGGGGAAGGCACTAGCACCAATATAGGTATGTATTTGGGAGAGAGTGTTGTTATATTATTTGTGTTGTTTATAGCATTGGGCATGTTTACGGTGTGTATGCTCGGGTTCTGATCCAAGTTTAAGTAAGGGTTATTAGTTGGGGAAGATGAGATACCTTAAGGGCTGATCGGATCCATTATAAGTTAGCGGTAGTCGTTGGTCAGTGTGAAGGGGGCTATTTAGTACAGGGAGTTGCAGATGGTGATAGTTGAGGGGAAAGGGGGGAGATTGTATGTTGGTATTATTTTGCATATTGGTATTGGTTTGTATAATGGTGTATTGTATAACAGTAAAGGAATATATAACCTTATTTTGATACAATCACCGTTTAATAGGCATTCTCTAGATGTTTGTCAGTTGCAGTTATTAGTTGGCTGTATGGTAGGTGCTAGTTGTTGGGCTGATTTAATGTTTTTGTTGTTAGATGTGATGATGGTTTTTGCTATATTGGACATTGTGGAGTAGGACATTTTAATAGAATTCTTATTTAAAATAGTGCTGTATTTGTGTGGGTGCTTGAACGAGTTATCTAAAATTTTGAAAAATTTCTTAGCTATATTAGTTTTTACATTGCAATTGTAAGGTGGGCTAAACAAAATATTATTCTATCTAGTATTTTTTATTTTTATTTTCACTGTGTTCTTGAGGATTAGCAACTTTATCCGTGTTAATAGTTATAGTGGGTCTATTTACATATTTCCAGGATTTTCTGGGTATCGTTTTTCTTCTATCTCTCTATCTCTCTCTCTCTGTCTCTCTCTCTCTATATATATATATGTATATATATATATTACTTGTTTTACTTACATGGTGATAACCTTCTAATACTACTCTAATACTCTTTATCTCCCTCTCTTTATCTATCACCCTATCTATCTATCCATCTATCTATCTATCGATATATATATATATATATATATATATATATATATATATATATATATATATATATATATATACATAGTTTCGTTTGTAATGTTGTATACACACAGTTACGAGCGTAATATGCTGTATAAATTATTTATAAATCATGGCGTTTTGATGTCTGTCATATTTGGTATTTTTAATCACTACTCTTGCGAAGGTGTGTTATCTGCAAACTATAAATAAGATTAATTATGAACAATACATCTTACCATGTTGACATTATTTGTTTGCGTTAAATAATTGTGTAGCTATTGTTTAAGTACCAAAAAAAATTAAGCTTTATTCTTATACTCACATGCTATAAAATGTTTATGCCACGTCATGTTTATCAATTCAATGTCATTGTAGTCGTTATGACCTCATGGACCCAACGTCATGACTGTAACTTCGGTGTCACGTAATACAGGCGAAAAGACAAAGGGGCGGTTTGGGGGGATTATTCGATAGCTTACTCAATCGGAGTTTGGAGATTATATTATTTACCTTTCTCTCCGAATAACGTATCCGTATTACCCGCCATGCTTCCCCTTCGTCAAATATATATGCGAGGTTCGTTTAGGGTTCCGACATTTATGAGACGCATGTGTTTACCATTTCTTATTTTATCGACCTGCGATGATCCCAGCCGGGTATTGATTTCACCGGGTGAAGCGACACTGTGTGGCGCAGTGCAACACTATTTCACACATAAAAATATCTTACGAACTCACACGGATGTACACATAGAATCACATCGCACTATACATGTCGATTTATCTCTATCACACTCGAACACACGTACACAAAATACAAACATACCAAATTGCACCATTTCTCTTCTGCGCCACCCTCTCCTTATCTTCCTTTTTTGTCTTCCTTTTTTCTCTGATACACAAATAGATGGCATGTCACACTTTAATATTCAGGATCAAGCAACGATGTAAAGCGACACAGCGTAAAATGGTGTTAACAGGTGTAAATGTGTTTACATGCACCACACGTAATTCACGCATCATAATAAATGCACACTCTCATATATTTGCTATACTCACACACGTATATGTTTTACCACACACTAAACTGACACCACTCACCCATTGCGATGTCATTCACGCTCACGCATACACATGCGTTTTACACACACTTGAGGTCACTTAAACTTAAATACAAACCTTAGTTGACACTGTTTTTATGTATTTTGCACATCTGATTTACATACTTTGCCATTTATACATACATAACTTTACGAACTCAGTGTAGTTCGGGAATTATGTAAAATTTATTTCATCACGATGTTTAATATAGTTTTTTTTTTTAACTTTCTTTACCAATTATTGTTATGTTTCTTTGAATAATATTTTGAAAGTGTTCGACTATCGGCCTTACGTTCTGTTGATTCTACTAAACAGTGAGATGTAATGTTTAAGTCATTGATTTTCCAGTAAATTGTAAGTGAACTTTAACTTAGGTTAATCTACATAAAAGTATATAATTATCGAATGTGAATACATTCTCAAACTTACAAACTTGTAACAGTCTAGATTTACTGAGAACCTTAAAAGTTAGACAGACTTTATATTTATATTGAACAGTTTTAATGATCTCAAAATGACTTTTAAATATAATCGACACGAAGAATTCTTGTGCATTTAATGTCATAATTATGTTAAAAAAGGCTGTTTTAAAAAATGTTCGGTGAAATAACTTAAGGCGTTCGATATTTTTTGTAAAAAATTCATTAATATTAATAATAAATGAAAAATAATATATCTAAGTCACGTAGATACAACATACACATATACAAGTCTAACACCTTTATACTTTATATAAGTGCAAATTCCTGTGCATTTTTTTAGTATACGTTTGTGGATATGACCTATGCATACGCGATGTTTTTAATCATCTCCATGCAGATGATTACAAAATGTGTGTGTGCATATGTCATGACAACACACACATACACAAACACTTAAAATAAAAGCTACACACTACCAAACGGAACTTAATAAAAAAAGTTCAGTGATTGGTTTAGTAATTTCAGAAATGGAGACATTACGTCTGGAAATTAGAAATGAAGCCGGTAAGATAACAGACAAAAGTAGAGAGAAACACAATTGAAGCTTTTTTTTCGAGTAAATGTGCAACATAACAAAGCGAGGCAAAAATGGTTGTCTCAGTTAGCATCAGTAAAAAGAGAATTGCTTTTTCGACGAGGTAGCAAGTGCGTTAATTTGCAAAGCAATCAATGTATGCTAAAATTACAACTGCCGCTGATGTTGTTGTTGTTGTTGTTGTTGTTTTTAAACAAGTTGCACTTCTGCTTAGATCTTACGATGTTCGTGCCTCATGATAATGTTGTCTGCACGAAGTCCTTCCATTTAGTCGCAGCGTGCTGTTTACCTGAATGAGTGCAGGTTTTCCCCGAGACAGCGAGAGCATCAGATCACAGTGGTGGCATGTGATGTGTAGTTGAGTACCTGTAACCCTAAATAACACAAAATAATGGCGTAGAAGTTAGATTGTCACTTTCACTCTATTGGTTTGCATTTCCGCAACTAACAAGCGTTCTGATTACCACATGTTAATGCAGACATGATCGGAAAACGAGCATCCTACAGCTGACTCCTTCTGGATTATCACCCGACCCCTAGGTAGTTCTGACGCAACAACTCGTGCACTATCTCTTCCACCTGATAACGCTAAATCTACTTGTAACATTTATTTGAAAAGTAAATATTTACTTCATTACTTTGTTGTAAACACGAAATAAAAGTATTATTCTGTATTAATATAGCGAGAGAAACATTTTTTTTCATTTCAATACAGATTCAATCATCGTTTACATGTGTACGTAAAGAAAGAAACATACAATTTCGGAGACTGGTTTATCTTTTCTCATAATGGTGGCATATATATATTTGTTCATTATTGTTACTCATTAATAGTTCTCACACATGTCATGATCCGAGAGTTATCACTGGCTATTACAAGTGGTGTTACTTGAGTCTGAGTGACAACGAGTCTTCCCAGATATCGAATACGCGTAACCTATTTCGATAACTATTGCAAATTACTTTGCATAATCGGAACAGCCACTTTTAATTGAGTTCTCGCTGGTAACTACCATTGTTTTCCTCTGGTATTTATGTGGGAATAAGCCTCCCCGAGGTCCCAGTACGCTATGTACTCTTGTAGTGGATGTCTGGTAAGTGGTCTTTCCCTGTATTTCTCAGGGATTATTTTCTAATCTTCTCTTTCATTTCTGTAGATCTGATGGTGCCTGTCTAGTTCATTTTAGCTTTTTTGCAAATAGCCTCACGCCGTCCATATATATTAGGTAGTTTATGCTGTGTTCTGCATTTGCGAAAATCTAGTCGGCATAAACTTTCTTCAGTATATAGCTGAATGTGATCATGGCAATGATGAACATTAGTTGTGACTAACAGTCCTCTTTTAATATGCCTCTCTGTATTCTGATCTTAGTCAGGTGTTGTCTCCCAGCTTTAATTCTAGTTTCCATTATGCTATTAATTTCTTAATAATATGAATGACCTGATAACATATCTAGTCCATCTCTGACCATTTTGTTATGTGTGCTTAAGGGATTCGCGTAGGCTTTCTTGTAATCAATCACCGAAATATCTATATTATTTTCCCTTGAGGTATATTTGTATTACAAGGCGTACTTATCTCTGGTAATTTTCTAGTATCATTTTTATTTATCGGTACGATTGTTAAAATAGTAGAATCACTGTTCATAAAGTTACGGTTAAGATTATTTACATTTTTAACAAACAGTTTACGATATGTAGTTGTTTAGTGTGTTTTATATAGTTCACCCAAAACAAGGCAGATTGCCACTGTAGACGT
The DNA here is from genome assembly GCA_963556195.1 of Sepiola atlantica. Classification (NCBI taxonomy): domain Eukaryota; kingdom Metazoa; phylum Mollusca; class Cephalopoda; order Sepiida; family Sepiolidae; genus Sepiola; species Sepiola atlantica. The sequence continues at coordinate 165,615,014 of OY744523.1, forward strand.
AAGGGGTTACTGAGAATAAGGGTGCTTGTTTTTGGGGTTATCCTTAGTTGGGAACTGTGAAGAGAGATGTATGTTTACATTAGTTTAACATTTCTGCATGTCGGTACAATAGGAGGAACAGGGAGCATAGTGGGAGTGCAACACGAGAAACGAAGCTATTTTAATATGAAGCACTCTGGAATCTGGGAACCTCCACAGAAGATTGGATGTGATTTAGCTGATTGAAGGGTTGGTATAGTATATTTACGTCAACGGGGGCACGGCGCCAGCTACTCCATCAGAAAACACTCCATTGAAGTACTTGAAAAACAGGCACACGAATGCACTATTTCGGTGATGGGGCAGGGGATGAAACTTGGTTCATAGTGAGGGGCCTATTAATTTAACGACTCTTTTTTGGCCTTGTGTAAAAGAGTCAGAGAAGTGGATGATGCAGCAGCCCAGGGGTGGTAACACTATTCCATGCATTGGAAGGTGGGTGCATTGTATAGATACAGGATAAGGTCACGTGTGAGAAGGTTACTCGCACGGTAGAGGGAGCCTACATTATTTTCTATAACTTTGGCAATGTATTCTATGTGTTTGTTCCAATTCATGTTATCATGTCAATGTTACGCTGAGGAGTCTTAATGTTGAAGTCCTCATGTAAGGTGTTATTTGACATGGTAAGCGGTGTTTGAAGGCGTTACTTTTAGTTATTTAATATGTGGAGCATTGTATTTGCAGCATTAACAGTTACCATCGAGGTATGCCCCTATTCCACTACATGTTGGGGTACTTTTATAAGGATTCAGCAATTGCCTCGGATGTGTGCTTACATAACGAGAGTAGAACGTGGTGTCGTCAGCAGACATACCTATCCAAGACTCAATGTTATCGGGGTAGTCGTTTATAAAAATACTCAACAGTAAAGGCCTTAGTATACATCCCTTCTGTACACCAGCATTTATGCCATGTTGCTTAAATAGAGGGCCATCAAGGACAACCTGGAGCTTTTCTATGGTGTCAAAAGATCTAAATATATTAACTATTTGCCCAGTAATATTTTATGACAGAATCTTTAAAGAAGCTCTTTGCGGCATACCGTTAAAACGCTTTGGACATATAAAGCGCTACCGCCATAGCTTCACCTACATTGTCCAGTGTATGATATATACGTTCAGAAATGTTGTTCAGATATCCTCAGTAGATCGTGCTTGTCTAAATATATATGGATGGACACTATTATCAAGTGGCCGGACTATCGGTAGATTGATTAAGGATTAGAATTCTTTAGCAAACATCAGGAAGAGACTGATTGAGCAGTAGTGCTGAGGATAAGTTCTATCACCAGACTTCTTGGATAATTGCACCACAGAAGCAACTTTCTACCTATCAGGAAAGCAAAATTCAGCAAAGAATGTGTCTAGTGTTATGAAAGGACAGGGGCCAGTTCAGAAGAACATTTGTATTACTATTGCTGGTATAATATCAGACCCACAAGATTTGGAGGGGGCCAATGTTTTAATGATGCCCCATGACCTGAGAAGTACTGATGACCAGGTGTTTAAGTCTAACTTTAGTCCGGAATGGATATTTAGGAAGAGGGTTGTTTCGCATCTTTTGATATTGAGTTTAAGGCGTTACACCCGGCAAGTTGTTCAGCTTCATCAGTTGCCGTGCAAAGAATATCATTGTGGTTTGATAGCGGGGTAATTGTTTATTGCCAATTGTGCATCACACTATTGTACATTTTCTAAAAATTGCGAATACCAAGTTTATGTGACTGAATATGTAGTTTGGTATCGCTGTATACCTACTATGTGATTTACCTATCACTACTTTATAGTTATTTCCTGACTCTATAAATGTATGTCGATTAACAGTTGACTCATGGCGGCCGAATTTACGTATGCCCTCTGCCTTTTAGCAGTAGCAGCTGCAAATTCCGGGGTGAACCATTGAGAAGAGAAGGGGTTTGCTGCAGAATTTTCGCATGCAAACTTATGCGTCAATGGCAGTTTTGACCCATTAGGTTAACTCATTTGCAAACTGATCAGCAGGGAGTATGGAGGTTTCACTCCATGATGCAATGCTGGTGTGATCTCTTATTGACTAAAAATCAGCCAGCTCGTAGTATATCGTCGTCTTGGGCAACGCCTCATTAGCTTTTTTACGAGTTATTAACGTAATATCAAAGGCATTCGTCACACAAGTATTGGGCAATGAGCTAAAAAAAAGGTCGATGATTAAGTTTACACAATAAGAGAAACGGGTCAAGAAAGCGACAGTTTGTGAGGAAAAGTGAGCTTAAGATAAATAATGCGTAGAGTTACAAGCTGCGTCAATTAGGTTTAAGAATCCCAACCAGTCACAGTAGCGTGCATAAAAACTGTCAATAGCCATGTGTGCATTAAGGGCGAGTTAGAGTGTTTTATCTATGCTCTCAGAGACAGGGTTAAGCAGAGTAGTGTTTTGGGTCGAAGAAGTAACACATATATGTAACTAACGCTGTGATGCAAGGTAAACCTTAAGCACATGCAGGCGTCGTTATCTTATTTTTATCTATATTATCTAATTTATTAATTCCTAGCCCGTGCATGTGTTGTTCCTGTGTATTTACAGTAGAGTGGGAGATATTTAGTCATATCAAACTGGTGAGAAAAGATTGAGCATTGAAAGGTGCTTTCAATTAGTGCGAGGATATCCGGTGACTTTTTCATGAGAAATGTTTCTTCTTCGTTCTCGTTTGTTCTAAGTCCCTGGATATTTGTAAATGCGAACCTCAAGGGCAGAGGCGAATATATTTTTGTTCGGTATCAAGTTAAGGTTTGTGTTTTTAATTTTGTAATAACATGTTTTTCTAGATAGAGAAGGGTCAGTGAATGGTGACTTGTTTGGTGCCAATAAGCTTACACACCCGCTCCATTAGTCGTGACTCGGTCCATTGACCACAAGAAAAATCCACGAGAGATAACTGTAACATTCCTTGGGATGTGCGGCATGTAACGTAAGTTACAAACTGTATCATACAACTGTTGATGGATCAGCTGGTCTTAACGCTACCTAAGTGTTAGGACCATTGCACTGACAGTCGGAAACAGCAGCCAGACAACCTGTTGTACCCCCAACCTTTTGGAACAAGTTCGACCCAGCCTTGTCATGTAAGACTTTGTGACGAAAACACTGCCCTCAAGTTTCCCAGATTGAGAGAAAGAGAGACGGTGTTTATTGTCTTAGTCAGGAAACAAGGTGAGACACTAGGTGTATTTGTGGCGTTTCGGCGCTAGTACATCATCGCCTGGCTGATAGACAGAAACGCAGTGCGAAGTCCTGGCGATAGAAATGTCGTATCTACTTTTTAAACGATGTAAGCTTTGCAAACCGGATATTTTGTTATAGACTCCAGCTTTTGGAAGGTGTTCGATCAAGGCAAAAGGGGACTCCCTCCCCAACGGTTCGCTGCAATAACGTCAGTGGGATGTAGCAAGGTTTTATATTAGAGTTTTTTCTCCTAGAGTTATGACCTAACGAGGTCTACGGATCCATCACACCAAAAAGAGATAGACTGCGTGTGTGTACTAGTCAGTATATCAGAGCCCCCGCAGGTAAAAAATAATGCCCTCATATTTATATATATATATATATATATATATATATATATATATATATATATATATATATATATATATATATATTAATATATATATATATATATATATATATATATATATATATATATATTGTTTAAAACGGCACCACCTAGAGCTAATATAGAATTGAAGATAGATTCCCCTCACTAGGGAAATATTAGACAGCGATATGCGGGGATTATTAGAGGATTTTTATGTTTTTAAAAGAATCGTCTTCATAGATTACAATTCGAGCTAGTGATGTAATAACACAATATACTTAACGACATCTTAGAAGATTCAATAACAGAAAAACGTATATATATGAATTAAAAAAGTAGTAAAGCAATAGCAATACATACACAAGTTGTTAGTGTAATTGTAAGAACAAAGTAATTAGCGTTCATGAGCCCTCCTGTTTATGTTTTGCTCTCACCCACTGTCTGACATTCTAACATGATCGGGTAATCACACACACCCACACACGCGCGCACACACACACACACACACACATATATATATATATATATATATATATATATATATATACAGGGTGGGCCAAAATAAGGGTCCTATCTTTAAATTTGAATAACTTGAATTTGAATAACTTCCACAAAATAAAAGTTAAACTCACCAAACTTTATGTGTGTGTAGACTGACCCTTCCGAGATTTTTTGAAATAAACAAAACAAATTTTAGCCGCAAAACACTTCTTAAAACTTACAAAAACTGAAGTATTGTTTTTTACACTGTTTTGAGTTTTTTAAGCAAAAATAATGTTTTCTAAATGAGGGTACGTTCCTTAGGGCTAATACGGCTCATGCTTGCTTCGGAAGGGGTCCTTTACTTATTCTAAAAAAAAAAAAATCAATAAATAAAAAAGTTATGAATTTTTAAAAATAGGACCCTTATTTAGCCCACCCTATATATATATATATATATATATAAAGAAAGAGAGAGAGAGAGGAGAGAGAGAATTCGTTTGGTAATCAATTCTAGAACATCTTTTTTTTGGATACAGCTTCTCAGTTTCTTTGTTAGTATTTCTATGCAGGGTAGTGAATTTCTATAACAAGTGTGCATGTAATACATTGTACCATGGCGCTTTCTATTTTGTAATTTTCTAACGATTTCTAGCGTTTATGTTTATCATCCTTCTCACATTTCTTGAAGTATCTATTTCATGTCTTGCAGCCATTGTTGATGTGTGTTTTGGTCTTACTGCTGTTTTTTTTATATCGCTCCAGAAAAGTGTGTTACTCTCGGATCCAGTTGTTCTGTTCTTTTTCTTTCTCCATATACGTTTTAGTAAAAGTGTACTCCATTGCTTTTAAAGGGCATGCTCTTCTTGTACGTCTTACATTTGTATATGCATAGTATAAGTCTTATTTTAGCGGTTGCTATATTCTGTTTAGTATTTCATGATTCTTTATTTTGTCTGTCCTTGTGAGTCAGAATTCCAATTTCCATTGTCTCCTGTTCTCATATTATCTTATTTACTGTGTTAGCTGCTTTTTTACATGTTGTGATCATGGGGTTCGGTCTTGTTTCCATTCCAACACTCGTCAGTCGATTATGTTGGTCAGATAGTGTATACATTTTTACTAATTTTGCCTCTGTATCTTATTAATTATTTAGTTCTTTGAAAGTATATATTCAGGTAGAGGCTGTTCACCTTTTTGTTTCTAATTGTAATTTCTTTCACCTTTTGTTCTTTTAAGCTAAGAGTTTGTGGTGCCATCGTTAATACATCTCTTTATGATTTACACATAGTGTTCTTCTTCGTCAGTAAGGTCTGTGATTTCGTCGCCTTCAGTAGGTTTGGTGTCAGTGTAAGTAGTTTACTAGTATTTTACTGATAGGGTTTTTACTGAAGTGTGTTCTGGATCTGTTATATCATCTATCATGTTTTATTTTATTACTTCCATCCTTGACAAACACCATCTCTTGAAGTTCTGCATTGCTTGGTATGTACTTTTTTGTTAAGTAGCACGAGTTTCAGTAGACATGCCCAATAGATGTTTGATTCGTCTTCGAAGGTTTTTTTTTGTTTGGGGTTGCTTCTTCAGTAGCATTTAATTACTATCCTGTTCTCCTTTGTAGTCCATTATTTCTATGACGTTTTCCGTGTGTGTCATATCGTAAGAATAAAAAACTTAAAACAGGAATTTAAAGGAATTATAATTGTTTTAAGAAAACTTAATTACAATACGAATGGTGTTCAATAGGTAATACCTTTTACCCATTCCCCATAGTAGTAGATCAATAAAACTTGGCACAGTTATTAGTCTTTCGCTATATAAGAACCAGATAGAATTATGCATTTCTCATATCGCTTGATGCAGCTGTGGCCACTTTTTATGTAGAACACCCCAGGTGTGTCCCTCAACCGCGTTGTAACTTCAGAAACCAAGGCTGCATTATCTGGGAAACGCTTTCCTTTCAAAAACAACTTCAGGCTGGAAATAGATACAAGTCAGAAGGTGCTGGTTAAGGAGAGTAAGAAGGGTGTGGAGGATTTAGTAGCCACACACCCGTGCTTCTGCTCTGGCGACATGCAAGTTTTGGACGGAGCGTTGCCCTGCAGGAGGAGAGTACCATTGCTTATGTTCTCCCGCCTCTAGATTTTCAAAGCTTCTCTTAATTTCATCGAAAGTGAAGTGTAATAGACTCTTGTAATTGTGGTACTCTTTGCCAGGAAATCTGTCATCACTACTCCGTCCTGGTCCCAGAATACGGTAAGCATGACCTTGCCAGCGGAGGGCCTCAATTTTGCCTACTTTGGAGGTGGTGAATCCAAGTGCTTCCACCTTATTAACTGGGCTTTGCTCTCTGGATCATACTGATGGAACCAAGTTTGATCCTGTGTATTCAGTCTTTTGAAAAACTTAGACTAATCTTTTTGGCAAATCTCCAAATCCATCCTCGAGCACTCGACGCGTTCTTGCTTCTGGAAAAGTGTGAGCAACCTTAGAATCCGTCTAGCAGACACCTAATGCATATACAAATAGTCATGGATACTATTTTCCACAGACCCTGTACTAATCCTGACCTTTTGTGCTTTTTGGTGAATAGTAATGTGTCGATCTATTAGAATGGCAACCTCAATTCAACGGACATATGCTTCATCAACGGCAGAAAAGACACTTCAGGCCATGTTTGAATTCACGATGTCAGCGTTTTACAAGGTCATATAATGAGGCATCATCACCATGAGTTTCTTTTATTTCATCAAAAATCTCCAATGGAGTGCGTCTTGTCAAATACATACACCGAATCACTGCGCGCCACTCAACTGGCTCCATCTAACATCTAACTCAGTTAAAAGACCTGTAAATAAGAAACCACAATTGGTTCAGAGATGTGTTTTGCAACATAACTGATACATATATAAATCATTACACATGACAAATGTATTCTAGATCAGACAACTGGAAATGGGTCAGGAGCATCACTTATTGAACGCCCCTCGTAAGGTAGTCGCCATTACCGCGTCTAGGCAGATCTTCTAAGCGGTTCGCTTACCGGTACTCCTTTGGTGAGGAAAAAGTGTCGACTTCCTAGTGGTCTGACGAATTACTCTTGTCATTATGCGTGAATCCGGATCAGTCCACAACACCTTCCCCTTTAAGATGTATTGCTTCCTGGAAATATATATTTTCCTCTTTTGGTCAATCTTAAGACGTTCAATTGAATTTTTCTTTTTTGTCATTGAATATCTTACTTAATTAGCAGTAGTAGTGAGGTTTTAATGAATCGGCACAACAAACCCATCGTAAAGTACATCCATGTCTTCTTCTTGTAACTTTCGTTTCTACGTATCTGCGTTTCAACTGATTTATCTGACGCTCGTGTTTCTACTTCGGACTCAAACCGATGTATATAATAGATCCAAGTCTTTTGGTAACAATACTGTTTTACTAGAACATTTTACCCTTTTTTTAATTCTTTGAAAAACAATTTTTCACCAACCTTTAAATGTCTGGTCTTACCATCCGTGTTTTTAAAAATGTTTTTTCTTCACTGGCAATAATTTTGTCAAAATGTTTTTTTTTAATTTTTCTTGCGAACATAATATTTGACGGGGACGTGGCTGCCGCGATGGTTCTGTTCGGTATGACTCTGTAAACCCTTAAAATCAAATAATATGCACCATTTGGCGGTCCAACAACATCTAGTTGTAGTTTAGACCATGGCGTGTCCACTTTCGGCAAGGATGCTGTAACTATTGGTAGTGCTTTAGCTGCTGGAGCACAACCTCTACATCTCTTAACTGCCCTCTCAATGTTCTGGCTCATACCTAGCCAAAACACATGTAAGCGATATCATTTTGCACATTCCTCTGTGCCCACAATGAAAATCCTTTACCTGTCTCTTCTGTAGTTACACTGGGATCACCACGCGCGCGACGTACATCAACATTTCGTCACAAATTTAATAGTTATTGTTTACTGGTGAATTTATATTCCCCTTATCGTGTGCACTCTACTTTATCAATCATGTGTTTAATGAAATTATAAAGTTTATATGTTATTTGTAATTCTAGCAAAGTTCGCGTACGAAATGATGTGATTACCGTATCTCCTATTGGTTCACACTATTTTGGAAGTAATCAGAAGAAGCCGTCTGGATTGTCGTATTTTGAGAAGGAATATATTCTAGTTTGAAATCATAATTTAGCAGAATAATGACTCATTGCTGTAATGTATGAACTAGGATTCCTTTCATTCTCAAAATTATCGAAAGTAATAGAGGATTATCCGTCTGTAAAATAAATTACGGCTATGAATACATTGTGAATGTCTTAAAAAAATTATGGATTAAATGTCCTTCTCGATATGGCTATAGTTTTTTTTAGTCGTGATTAAATCTCCGCTCGAATGAGCTATGGCTTATGTGCAAGTAAATTGTGTCTATGCAGTAGTACGGCTCTAATGCAGTAATAACTCGAATCAGTAGTGAACATTATTTAAAATTTCGTATCATAACACCAAGATATGCTAGTAATTTAGCAACATTTGTGTAGGGGGGATGTTAGACCATAGCGACGTCTTTTTCACCAATCTTTGCCGAATAGTGTCGTATGATGACGATTCTAGTACATTTGTCGACAATCGCTAGCAACGTAAAATTAGGGCCATTCGTAATCTTCGTCAATATTTTCGCGCTTATCTCGGAATATATGGTTGCAGTTAAGCCCTGCACAACAATTAGACATCGGAATATATCCGCAGTTCTTCCAATTTAAACTGCTGGTATACTCTATTTCTGATGTCGGCATAGCTAAACAAATCCTCGTCGTTTCTTTTTGTTAAGTTCAAACATTTCCAACGAAAGTTGAAAAGGAAAAACTTTTCGCCCAAAAATGTGTCAGGATTTGCACAGTTTCATTAAATGTAAGTTCGCCCGGTACACTTGCTAGGATATAGGGATAGTACCTATCATGGCACGTTGGGTTCAATCATCGAAGACGTAGGAGAACCTTTATTCCTTTCATCCATTCTGAACATCCTTCTTTAAAAATGTCGGCAGACCTCCGAAAGTAAGTAGAAAGAATAGAACTATTACATGGGTCATACGTAAATTCTGCCATAGAATTCGCAACCTTCTCTAGTGAAAATAATCCAGCTTCTTGTGTTCGCTGGACAACACATTTTCCAAACCTGTTCTCATTTCTTTGCTGGTCTTCCACTTTTAGTTTTAATAGTTGGGCCATAGTTTGCTGCAATTCTTCTATTTTTTGTAAAGTATATCTTTCACTCAGAACAATAGTCGTTTAAAATATGCTGTACCATTTTTATAAAAGAAAAAAATAATATGTACAGTCAAAATATCATGAAAACATAAATGTCCCATCTTCTCAAATCCTTTCAAATAAGTCAGTGTCAAATTGTAGACACAATTTGGTTGGTAATTTCCTTTGGAATGAAATAAAGGAAAGGAATCAAACGAAATAGTGTTAAGAATACTTAATTACAATAAGTTAGTCGCCATTACCGGCTCTAGGAAGACGTGTTTAGCGATTCGCTAAGCCGTTCAGCTTGGTAAGGGAAAAAGATGTCAACTTCATAGCGACCTGACAAATCCATCCTTTTACTATGGGTTAATCCGGATCAGTCCAAAACAGTGTTTTTTTCTGTTCATTCATTCTTTATTTTGTTTATTTTGTGTTATTGCTGCCCGTGGGATTACAGATTTACTTACTGGTTTGTGATCCTTGATCTTATTGTTCCTGAAATAAGATGAGCTAACATTAAAAGGACGCTGGCCGGTTAAACACATTTGTCAACGATGATACTTAGTTTTTTTCTTCCTAAATACCACGGCGTGTACATTATTATGGCACATTAATCATATTCTGGTGTGTGTGCCTGGGATTAGTTTTCTCTGTGCAAGTGTTTTTTAGCCGTACCTCAGAAAGAGTGTCTATTATCTCTTGTCATTCTTATTAAATGCTGATGTAGCTGTTTGTCTTTTAATTTTCTATTCTTGTATTTTTGTTTCGTGTTTCGCTGCTTACCGAGTTGTTTATAAGGGTGTTGTCTCTTACTGCAGTGATCAGCCTTTATGCTTACTAAGTTATGTATTTCTCCACCTCTTACGTTTTTGCCTTCCGCACAGTTTTCTATACAGGTTTTTCGCTCCAGCGTTTCTGTTCACTTAGAGTCTGCCCATATCGACTTCTGGGTGTATTGCAATAGTTGTCTAGTCTTCTAATCAAGGTGCATAAGTTCTTCTTTAGTCCAGCCTAAACACAGTACGTGAAGTCTGAATCATAATAACTGTTAACATATTTAAACAATAATCTTCCTATTTCACTAACCATTGCAAATAATTCTGCATCACCAAAACAACTGTTTTCCGCTGATTTGTCACACACAAATATTGTTATTTTCTGGAATGTAATTACCAATTAGCATCAATATAATTTTCACCGCTTTTTTATCATCTTTGACACTTCACACATATTTTTATTATCGTTATTATTTTACTACTACTTCTTCTTCGTCTTCTTATGGTAATTATTATTATTATTATTATTATTATTATTATTATTATTATTATTATTATTTTCATTATTATTATTATTATTATTATTATTATTATTATTATTATTATTATTATTATTATTTGTACTCACTAAGAGTTCTCACACAGATCATCGTCAGTGTTTACTCACCGACAACAACCAGTGGTATTTCCTGGAGTCCGAGTGACAACAATCCTCCCCGGATTTTCAGTATTATTCACCTCTTTTCGATAACGATTCGGTATCGAAACAGTCGCTTACCATTAGTTACTCGCTGGTAACGACAATTGGTCTTCTCTGGGATTTGGGTGGCAATAAACCTCCCCAAGGTCTCAGCATTATCTGCACTTTTCCAGTTGAGGTCTGGTTTGTGCTGTCCCTCCTCGGTCTTCTGATACTCCTCGACTCTCTACAAATATGTTGGCTGGTGTCAGCCTAGGTCGGCACCATTTAAAAAAGAAACACAAATAAATAAATAAATGAAATACTTTTTTTAAATTCATTTAAAAAAAAAATTGTTTTCAATTTTTATTCAATTTTAAATGTTTTTTCCTTTTTTTACTTTCATTTCCTTTAATTTTTTCCCTTTCAATTTACTTATTAAAAAAATGTAATTCTTTTATAGTTTTAACCTTTTTGGGGGGAGGGTGTGGGGAGAGAGGGAGGAGCTTATGTGTCTTTTAATTTCTGTTTCTTTGGTTCATTTTACTGTAGTGATAGCTGAGGCCGGTGTAATTCATTGGGGGGATTATGAAGTGCTGTTTTTTGCAGTTTCTGTTTCTTGGTTCTTGTTGTTGTGTGTTCGTGTGGTTTTGTTTTTCCCTGTTGTAAATTCATAGTGACTGGTTAGCCTATGTGGCTTATATTTGTTTGTTTCCGCATTCGAGGATTTTCCTTAAGATTGCAGCTGTTTTGATCATTGCCGCCTTTTGTATGTTTTCAATGGTCCCTTTGATTCCAATTTCTCCTAGTCTTTTCTCAATGTTTTTTTTTCTTATTCCTAGTGCTCTTACGATTATTGGTATTATACTAACTTTCTTCATGCTCCATATTCCTTTCAGTTCACTGGTTAGTTCTGTGTATTTACTTCGTTTTTCCGTGTCTTTGATCTTAACTCTGTGTTCTGCTGGTACGGCGAAGTCTACGATTTTACAAGTTTCTTCCTTTTTGTCTATTATGATAATATTAGATATCCTTGTTTGTATGAGTTTACCTGTTTGTATATCCATACCCCATAGGAGTTTGTGAGTTCGTGTTCCAGTACTGTTTGCGGTGTATGTTATTACCATTTGTCTTCATATTCGAAATTCAAATTTCTACACAGTTGCCAGTGTATTACTTTCCCAACACAGTCATGTCTGTTCTTGTATTCATTTTGAGCTAGTTTCCTACATTCACTTATCATATGATTTATTGTTTCGTCTCTTTGTCTACACAGTCTGCATTTATTGTTTTCCTGGGTTTTATCTATTTTAGCTTTAATGTAGTTTGTCCTAATCGCATTGTTCTGTGCATCCATCAATAAAGAGTACGTTTCTATGTTCAAGTTTCATTTCTGAGCCATGTCCAGCTATTTTCGTTAGGTTCGTCTCTTGTGAGTCTGATGAAGCGTCCATGTAGTTGTTTTTCTTCCCATTTTATTTTCTTTGCTGTTTATGTCCAGTTTCGATGCTTCCTGCGTTGTACGTTTGGGCGGTACCTTTGGCTGCGGTGATCATCCTTTCTGTGGCCCTGCTTATATATTGCTCCAGCTCTTTTTAAGTGTCGTCTACTTCTATACTTACCAGTCATCTTCCTCCTTTGTTTATCATCACGTACAGTACGTCTTTTGGATGTAGTACATTGTGCATAGTCATTGTCTAGCCATCTATTCAAGGTGGTTCAGTTTTTTTTAGTCCAGCTTATTAATGGTCCAGAATATCTTATTAGTGATAGTGGCCAGGTAGTAATTTCTTTGATTAGGGTTCTGCTATATAATTTTGTTTCTAAGACATTTCTTGTTCTTGTCAGGTATTCTTTTCCAATCTTCTCTTTAATTTCTGTTGATTGAATTGTGCCTGCTTCCAAAACTCCCAAATATTTATAGCTCTCTTGTTCATCTAGCGCCTTCATCTGCTCTTGGTTGGGTAGTTCCATGCCCTCAGTCGTCTCCAGCTTTCTTTCTAGCAATGCACACTTTTCTATTCCGAATTCCATTTGAATGTCCTGACTGAAGATTCTGGTCGTATTTATCAGCTTTTCCAATTCATTTTATCTTATTGCGAATAGCTTCAGGTCATCCACGCACATGAGATGGTGTATTCGTTTTTGTCTGCCTGTGAACTTGTATCCGGCATCATATTTCCTGAGTATGAAGTTGATTGGAATCATGGCTATGATACACAGTAGTTGTGATAGGGCGTCTCCTTGGAAAATGTCTCTCTGTAGTTTAACTCGTCAAGTATTGTCCTCCAGTTGTCAGTTCTAATCTCAATGTTTCCATTGCTTTCTTAATGAGATTAATAATCATGTCGGGTATCTTGTACATTTTTAAACCTTTAATTATCCATGCTTAGGGGTTCTGTTGTACGCTTTCTTGTAGTCAATCCATGCCATATATATTTTCTTTTTCTTGCTTGTAACTTCTTTCAGGATCTTTTGATCTATGTATAACAGATCATGCGTCCATCTTTTCCTATTTAGGCATCCTTTTTGCTCCTCGAAAAGTAGTCCACAACTGTTCAGGGAATGGTAAATTTGCTCTCTCCGTTGTGCCGGTAGGATTTCCTACATTGTCGGTAAACATGTTATTAGTCTGTAATTGTGTTTGGTCGTCCCTTTCTTAGCGTGTTTTTGCATGCGCGTTGTCCTTCCTTTGGTCATCCCCTCATGGTACGTCTTTTTTATGGATACATCCTCTCAGTTTCTGTGCTAGCCTTTCATGTAGGGTCGTGAATTTGTTGAATCAGTACGCATGTATTCCATCGTGACCGAGTGCTTTCCAGTTAGCAATTTTCTTTAGTGTTGTCTTAATAGTTTCTTCATTAATTTCTGTTTCCGTTCCGTCTTAAATTTTTAGATTTTAATATTTCATGTCTTTCAGCCATTTAGCATTTTTGTTTTGATTTTCAGCTTTCTCTTTAATCTTGCTCCAGAAATGTTTCGTTTGTGTCGGGTCCGGTTGTTCTGTTGTCTTTCTACGTTTACGTCTTTGTAAAACTGGCTTTCATTGTTTTTAAAGGTCCTGTTCTGTTTGTGCTGTTCCGATTTGTATCTGTATCGTCTCAATCTTTCTTCTTTTGCTGCTATCTATTGTTTTAGTTCTTCATGTTTCTTATTTAGACTTTCCTTGCGATTCGGATTTCTGTTCTTCCATCGTTTACTGTTCTCCTTCATCCTGTTTACCCGTGTTATCTTCCGTTTGACGTTTTGTTATCTGGGTGTCCAGTCTGATCTCCTATCCAGATTTCGTCTACCCATTTTTTTGGTTAGTCGTATTTTCTCTTTTTATTTTCATACTTATTGATTGCGCCCCCGCATATATCAAGTTGTTTAGATCTGTGATTCTGTATGTTGGTATGTACGTGAGTATTCTGTTTAATGTTTCTGTTTCAACTTTTAACTTCTACTATTCTTCGTTTTTCCTCATATAGTTCTATAGTTTCGTCGTCTTCTCCTTCTCCAGTTTCTGTTTCTGTTTTTCTAGTCTTCTTCCTGGGAGTTTTCCTCAACTGAAATGTCTTGATATGTCACGCCATTTATCTTTTGTTTAATTTCTGTTAATTACATCTCCGAGAACCACCCTCGTTTGAGTATGTTGCTGGCTTGATCTGCTATCATATTGTATGGTAGTCTGTAGAAATGTCCCATAAATCTTTCATTCGTTTCCGATATGCTCTTTTTTTCTTCTTGTTCTTTTCCTTGTTCTTGTTGTTGTTGTTGTTGTTGTTCTTCTTCTTCTTCTTCTTCTTCTTCTTCTTATTATTATTATTATTATTATTATTATTATTATTATTATCATCATTATTATTATGATTATTATTATTATTATAATTATTATTATTTTCATTATTATCATTATTATTATTATAATTATTATTATTATTATTATTATTATTATTATTATTATTATTATTATTATTATTATTTGAACCATACTAGGAGTACTCGCACAAGTCATCGTCAGTGATTGCCCACTGATAATAACCGATAGTGTTTCCTAGAGACTGAGTGATACAACCCTCTCCAGATTTCGAGTACTTTCTACTTCTAATCGATAATTATTGCAAATCACTTTGCGGTATCCCACTAGGTGTGTACCATTAATTGTTCGCTTGTACTGACCATTGCCCCTATCTGAGATAGGGGAGGCAATAGGCACCACTAAGGTCCCAGCACTCTCCACATTATTACATTAGATTTATGTTTAGTGCTCTCCATCCTCGGTCTAACTATCCGCCTTTAACTTTCACGACTATTTTGTATTGTATACATTGAAGCTGTTAACATGCTTTTGGAGTGGATGTAGGTTCATGTAATTCATTGCAGTTTTCTTTCCTCGGTGTTATGTGATACTGTTCTTTTGTAGCTAAGGCGGTGTGTTTCCGCATTCGATGGGTTTCCTTATGATTTCTTATTTATTATAATAATAATAATAATAATAATAATAATAATAATAATAATAATAATAATAATAATAATAATAATAATAATAAAAATTAAGATAATAAGCTTGATCATTGGAGAGCATGAAACTGCAAAACAAAGAGTAGCTGAAGGCGCTTGGCTAACATAATCTAATAGATAGTTGGGAGTTCTGGAAGCGGAAACCATCGAATCTACTAAAATGAAAAAGACAGAAAAGAATACCTGAAAAGAATAAGAACATCTAATAAACGAAATCAAAAAGTACACATCAGGCTAAATGAATAAAAACCTAAGCAGAATTACAAATAAGATCTTCTGGGACAGACAGAAGCTACAAAAAATAATTAGACAGCTGGACTAGAAGAGTTTGTAACTAATGACCATACACAATGAGCTACACGCGAAAATTCGTACTTATCTAATTCATTTAAAAAGGAACGAAGGAAGAAGCTTAGTCGTTAGTATGGAAGACTGTGTGCAGGCAAAAAAATGAGAAAAATAGATAATTAAGAGGAGTAAAATTAGTATCATATTTACAAGTGGCACGGCCAAAATCAACAATGCAGAAAGCAGTGAAACCAGAGTACAACACAGATGGAAAGTTAAAATGTTTGGAAATAAACTACACAGTGCATTTCTTTTAAGAATACTGCATGTATATATAAGGACAGCTGGAATTGATTGGGAGGGGTGATCTCAAAAGATCTACCAAGAGCACTTTAATGACAGCCTAGAACAAGCTACCCACACTATGTCAATCAAACATTACATTGAACACACTGCAGACTCATCTAGGTTTCCGATTATGTAATGAAAGAGAAGACACCTTAGCGCATATTGTATATGGATGCATAATGCCAGCAAACCACCAGTATTACACTGGAATATATAAAGACTCATGAATTGGACAACAATGAGAGGTTGTATGAGCATAAGCCAGAAGTGGCATACGAGAACGAAAATATCAAACTTATTTGGGACTGATAAAATTCTTGAACATTTCAAATCCGACTTAATTTTTCTAAATATACACAAGAATAATAACTTAACCATTGATATTGCTTGCCTCTTCGATTCCAGAGTGCAGAAAAAAAAAACTCGAAAGAAAAATAAATATCAATACCTAAAATTACAAATTAGTCAGAAGTAAAGAAGTAAAGGTGATTATCGTTGGAAATGGCCTGCTTTGAATCATAAGAAAAAAACACCATTAATGGCTTTAATATATTGACGAGACAATTTATTTTCCAATTCTGCAAAAGGATTGCCTGTTGGGAACAGCGAAAATGTTAAAGTATAACTTGAATGTCTAATGTCAAGGGAAATGACTTGATGTTCAAAATATTATGACTACAACTAAAAACATCCAAACATTGAGACTACGATGATAATGACGACGACGACGACGACGATGCTGATGCTGATGCTGATTCTGCTGCTGATGCTAATGATGCTGCTGCTGCTGCTGATGATGATGATGATGATGACGACGGCGACGACGACGACGACGAAACGACAACGATAACGATGATGTTGCTGCTGATGCTGATGCTAATCATGTTAATGATTCTGCTGCTGCTGCTGCTGCTGCTGCTGCTGCTGCTGCTGGTGATTATGATTATGGTGCCGATGATGATGATGATGATGATGATGATTATGATGATGATGATGATGATTATGACGACGACGACGACGCCGACGACGACGACGATGATGATGATGATAATGATGATGATGATGACGATGATTATGATGACGACGACGACGACGACGACGACGATGATGATGATGATGATGATGATGATGATGATGATGATGATGATGATGATGATGATGATGATGATGATGATGATGATGCGAACGAATGGCAGGCGCCTTGGTGAAGTGTTCTGTTTTTTTACTATTAATAAACTGTAATTTCCAATTATATATTCGAGAAACATCCTATAATTTGGTCGTCTCCGTGTTCACACTACAACGTAAATCCGTTCCCCCCCCCAAAATATTTCGAATCTCACAATATTACCGTGAAATATCGCGGAGAATGGAACTATCGAGTTTAGAAAGGACTATCAGACCGCTTCATGCATGTCGCAATAGTTAGGAGTCGTCGAGAACAGAATGTTAAATGAATTCGGCGAGAATGCAACTATTGTCAACATTGATCGAAATAAACTTATACTAGTAGAAGTGTTGTTCTTTTTTTTTTACTCCAGGGTGCGTTAACTTGTAATGATTTTTAGGAGAAAAAAAATGGGTGAATGAATAAAAAACAATTTATTATAGTGAACACAAGATTTGAAATACAATAAGTGTATTCTCGTTGAAATGCCAGTTTCGACTGATTGCAATGTTTCTCTTAAAGATTCGAAAGGCTTTCCACATATCAAGATGCATATGTTGTTTGGCTGAATATGGCCGTTTAAGCCAAATAATCTACAGTCAATAGTTGGATTGACCGCGCTACATATAATCATACCAATGAATGCGTTATAGATGGAATGATCAACACAATGCAACTACAGAAAATCACATTAGCATTAAGGTAATATTGAAGGGCGGTTTAAAATTTGATTTCTCTCTTGATTATCATGTACTTGTAAATGCCTGCATACGAATCATTTCAATAGAGAAATAATTATGTATTTATATTTTCTTGTAAAGCAGGTCTACCTTGTTTAAAAATATTATTTCTAGTTAAAAAATAAAGAAAATAAGTTTAAATTATGCGTGGCTCAATTAGACAATACTTGTAAACCGGAATCGATTTAAACGTCATGCGCAATATTTTCAGACATAACGTTCAAGTATAGGGTTAATTTGAACGTTCGCAAATGGACGAGTAGCCACCTTTCTCTAACCGATTACATAATAAAATCAGTTTGATTATATCGGTGTTCGTATTGTTCAGTCAATACATTATTATACGGAAATTTAATTTAAAAAGTTTCGTTGCCTGACTATACGAGATGAACCTGAAAATACGTATTTTTAAAACTATACTCATGCCTAATGTACGAAATTGTTGTCAATATGCATTTCCGCATAGTTGAGCGGCTACTAAATGTCATTTCGATTGATGAGATTGTGATGGTTATTTATGAGAGAAAGAAATACAATGAAATATGTTTGAATATTTAAAAAATACAAACTATAACATATGATAATGGAATACTAATAATTATCATCTGTAACATTATAATCAGTAGACTATTTTGAAAAGGCCGATGAGTTTCTAGAATATAGCAAAGGTGTGGCTACTCAATTGTATCGACTTTATTGATTTATATCGTACATAACACCGAGAGAAAAGAGACATTCTATTTTCTAAGGTCGATAAAACTGCAATAAACTACGCATAATAAAATAACCAATTCGTGATGCTCTTTGAAGCTTAATAATTCGGAAACCAATTAAGATATAAAAGATTGATTTATTTTCAAAATCAATACACTCTTATTTTAAAATTCATAACATGTGCAAATTATCTTTGTTGGAGAATAGTGTGCTTTTGGTATAAATATATTCGATATTATATATATATATGTATATATATATATATATATATATATATATATATATATATATATATACAAGAGGAATACCTTCCCAGGAAACTGGAAATTATGACTCCACAAGCAGAAAAATCATAATTGTATAATACTTAAACTTAGGTGTAGAATCCTAAGTGCAATGTTTGTGAAAATCCATTATATGATTTTGCTTCAAGAAAATGCTTCAGATTAAAGACCTACGCTTTAAAGGAACTAAATAAGACATTGAAATTGATTAATTATTGCGTAAGGGATGTGCATTGAATTTAAGGCAAATCTAAAAAGAAATGAGTTTCCACATGGGTTGGTGTGCTTCTCACAGTGCTTCCTAGAATGCCAATAGATTTTTAAACATCCATGATGTCATTAGCTTAGGAGATTATTAGACATATATATATATATATATATATATATATATATATATATATATATATTCGTGTTTATACTTGTTACATTTCATTCTAATCAACCAAAAATGTCCTAAACGTCTGCATTTCTCGCCGTTATTAAATTTCGTACCACGAAAAATGGCGTTATATATATATATATATATATATATATATATATATATATATATATATATATATATATATATATATATATGTATATATATATATATATATGTATATATATATATATATATATATATGTATATATATATATATATATATAATTTTATTTCTAGCTACCATATCGCAGAATGGTTCGTAGGTGTAGTGTTTAGATAGTATTTTATTATTATTATTATTACTAGTATTACTATTGTTATAAAGAATTTTATTTGATATGCCAATTGCCATATCACACGGTAGTCTTAAGGGTAGTATATTATTATTATTATTATTATTATTATTATTTTATGATTATTTATTTATGTATATATAAGTAACATTTTAAGCTGAATTATTTCGACACTTGATTATTGGGGAAATGGTAGTTTTATCTGTACCATTGGAGAGCCATGCATATAACTGTCCTGTTGTTAAATCTCTGAAACAGTTACATGGAAAAAGCTGATGATCTCCGTGTTAATATTAGATGCTTACGTTAAGGTCTCCTGGTTTTGTTTCACTGTTAGATACTTAATCCCCCATTTTTATTTTATTTACTTACTATTATATATTATTTATTTATGAATTTTCCAACAAATGTTGAGTCTACACTATTTTGGATTTAGTTAGTTTCTCTGGAAATTTAAACTGCATTTTCCTTTTTTTGTCTTTTTGTTTAAAATAACTCAAAGCTTCTTTAGACTATATATATATATATACATTATATTTATATAAATATATATATATATGATGTATATATATATATATATGATATATATATATAATTATATGATATATATGATATACATATGATATATATATATATATTATATACATCATATATATATATGATATATATGTGTATAAAAGTGATATATATATATATATATATATATATATATGATTATGTATATATATATATATGATATATATGATTATATATATATATATATATATATATATATATATATATATATATATATATATATATATATATATATATGAGCAAATACGTAATAGGAAATGAAAAAGGAAACACCAAAATGTGTTGTTTTTTATGCGTTCATCAACGTTTTATCTTAATTTGTAAGACTTGCTCAGGATGATAATTTTAAGAAAAATGTAATGCAAGTACATAGAAATATTTGGTTGACATGATGGGTTAATGAGAATAAGTGCTCCAAGTAGTTGCTACTACTTCTTCTAATTAACCCATCCATTAGTTTTTTGAATTGTAAAATTATAGTTAAGTTTAGTTTGATTACTTATTAATTCATTTATAAATTGTTAGCCTTCGATAACTTGATTTCTGTGTAGGCAGCTGATTGCTATCTCACTTCAACAATTAAATATATTTTGAGGGTAGAAATATTGGCTAACATAAAAACAACTAACTCTTTAGATGCTACGTTTAACTTAAATAAAAATACTTACGAACTACACCTTTAATATAACGTCAATCCAATATACGTAAACCCAAAGTCTAATCACCCCCATCCATCATTTAACATAGCTTGACTTCTATCGAACGTAGGCTTATCAATAATTCTAGCAACGAAAGAGTTTTTAAAAAATCAAGCAACATTTATAATACAGATCTTTAAAATAGTGGTTACCATAATACCGTAATTAAATATAAGAAACAGGACACTAATAATTACAACAAAATTAAAAATAAAAGAAGAAATAGTATCTACTATGAACCGCCCTATAACCAGATGCTAAAAACTTAACTGGGGAAAACAACCTGACTAAAAGTATTGTATACCAATCCACGGAAATGAAAGATCGAATAACAAGAAGTATTACGTGGGCATGACCTCTCTAGATTTTAACACAAGATATTATGACCACAAAAACACATTTAAAAACAGAGAACGTCGAATTAAAACTACACTAGCAAACCACTATTGAGACATCGCAAGAAAATTGACGGTCACTAATAATTCAATGAAAAATAATACGACAATACATGTAGAAATTTAGACGACTCGTGTAGATTATGTCTGAATGATAAATCCGAAATTCTTAACTTGCAAGACCCCCTCAAATCGATTAAACTGTGAAAGTCAGATAGTAAACAGCTGCTTACACAGAAATAGTCTAACAATAAATAAATACACAAATAAGTAAAACACTAAACTAAACTATAACTTAACAATTCAAAAAACTAAAACCTTCTCACGTCAAACAGGCCATGTGTGACCCTTTATACGATTTACATCATGTGTTCTTATATTAAACATACATATTGTGTATGCTTATTATTTATGCACGTCTTACATTTTCATATCCTTTGGAATTTAGGAGTTTTTTATGTGTTGTACTTTGCCAACTTTTTTCTCAATTTCGGTGTATCCCTGTTAACAATAATGCGACGATGATATATTTCTGTCACACTTTGTAACGTGCCTTATAGTGTCTTGCCCCGTCCTTGTTAAGATTATATACTTTATTTCTGTTTACTTAATAATTTGAATAACTCTTTGGGGAGTTGATTTATCGAGAATTGCTCAGGCCAAAAAAACACTCTTCCTCTGTAGGCCAAATAAATTCTCGTTATGTTTTGCACGATGTTTAGAGGGGTGTTTCGCGTGTGGAATTGACTATTTCTTTCGTCGAAAATCTTTGACATTATATTTTTTATAGATTCATTGAATGGAATTCCCTGCAGCTTTATGGACAATATTAACTGCGTATATTGGGTATCCCCGTTTTTTGTCAGTAATAACAAAGTTACCCGTTCTTCATCCGACCCATCTAAGCACCTTTTAATAAACATCATTTAAATTCTTCTGAATTATGTATGAAGTGGGACGACAGAATTAGATTAAGATAAATAATTTGAAATCTCTTCGCCAGAAAAAATAATGTTTATCTTCACCGGTTGTCTGTTTGAGAATGTGTACGAAACATTTCTGGTGATGCTACTCTTGGTGGTGTTGTTGTTGTTGTTGCATGCTCGTACACGGCATTTTATCATTTAATCTAATTGTTCAATATTAAAAAAAAATCAGAACTCGACACAATTTGTTTGTAATTTTGGGGGTCTAAAAGTAATATCAGTGAGTATATTAGTAGTTACAAGAATGTATTATATTTAACTTTTATCTTGTATAGTTCGTAATGTTATGGTACGGGTTCGAATTTGAGTCACGGTCCATCATAGATATGTTTTAAAATCAAACAATAAAAGTATTCTTACTGTTTAAAAACAGATTTTTCTCTGTGACAAACATTGTTAGGCTGCTTTTTAGTTGTTCTCGAAAGCACACAACTCCACAGTAATTCGTCTTTGTTAGCGCACGTGTACGTCTGTCGATAAAAACTGTTTGTCAGATGTGTTTTTTTATCCTTGTAGAGGTAAATCTGTATTTGTATTGGGAATTCGACTAGCGAACCACGTTTGCAGTTGATAGCATTAAAGCAATGTCAGTCGGATCATTTCGTTCACAGCATGACTTGCATTTATTTGCTCAAGTTACTACACGGTAAGTAGTCATAAATAACAACATAACAAAATAATAAGGTTATAAAGGGCTTAGAATAGTACCGTTCATACTAACGTATATCCTTTGTACCACTAATAGTAACTACATGTAACCCAATAAATTTAACAGAGTGCGATACGATGATCATACTACCGTTCATAGTCGTCTTTATTGCCCAGACTAGTTCATTTATTTAGTGACTGAGGGGAGGCCAGTATTCGATCACATCATACATGAATCTCTCTCCCTCTCTGTAGCTCTGTATCTCTGTATCTCTGTCTGTCTGACTGTCCGTCTGTCTGTATGTATGTCTCTCTCTCTCTCCCCCTCTCTCTCTCTCTCTCTCTCTATATATATATATATATATTTACATATCATGTTATGAACATATATTTCTCAGTTAAGCTACACAGAAGTTTCGCTTTGTATCCCTGTAGAAAAGCGGCAGGCTGAAATGCATGGCATTCCTGTACTAGGTGTTTTAATATATACACATGGTGTTTAGTCTAGAAAGCGCACCAATCATATTCATTGTTAAATGTTAGCTCGGGTTGATGTTTTGATTCGACAATGACAGGACCTCTCCCAAACAAATGTTCGGCTGACTTTTAATCGTATTCTTTTTTTATATAAGGATGACGCCCACTTTTGTGAAAGTCTCGAATTAATAAGTGACCTGTTTATCACACGATAATGTTTGGGATATTATTTTTAGTTTATGTCTGGTTTTACTTATTTTTTGTTATTTTACTTTTGTTTAGCTTACCTTATGGTCATCCTAATGTAAAGTTTACTCTGTATTGTTCGCTTATTCACCACTACTTTTCAGTAGCTTTTAGAAGTAATAACACTTAAGAATTTCAAATTTCTCATTTAGACACAATCTATTTATTTTTTCTTAATATCTACATGTACTGGGTTGTCATACTTTTTTCTACTTGATTATTGCCGCTCATCCGCTTAATTTGATCGCTAGTGCTGTTTTTATTTGGCGTTTACTTTTTGTTATTAAATGTGTTTAATTGGCGTAATATTATATTTAACAAACTTAGGAGATCACACCAGCGCAGTACTTTTTATTATTCGTTTTTGTTAGCTTATATTGTTCGCGTCTCAGCCTGTTTCTGAACATTCACTTTTTTCTCTAATTTGTTTGTTCATTTGTTTTTGTTTCATCAAGTTTCCTTTCCCCAATTGACAAGTTACTTATGATGTAGTATATATATATTTTGGGGGGGGGGGATTACAGACTTCCAGGACAAAAAATTAATCTAGTCTGGTGGAGTATCCAGCTAAGTGTTGTTACCTAAGGTAACATAACAAGAAGAAGGTGCACTATTCCGCGTATGAGCACAAGTATAGCCGTGCTGAGGGGATCTTATTTTCGATGCGAATATGATGTTGTTTTGAATGTTTTATCAGGAGTACTTGTAGGGTCAAGTATCCTCATTCCAGGCTGCCCTGACACACCCTTGTACAGATAGACCCAAGACACTCGGTGATATTATATAGTAGTTTAATATTATCTGTATGTATACGCGTATGCGTATAATAATAGGACTATATATATATATATATATATATATATATATATATATATATATATATTATATATATATATATATATATATATATAGTGGGCGTGCGGGTATGAACAATTCCGTTGGGAATCTGAGTAAGAGACGTCAATGGGCATTTAGCAAGAGCATTACTTAATTTTAAAGGGGGAATAAAGTAGACACATATTCGGGTTGTACAAACTATAATGTGTACAACCCGAATGTGTGCCTAGTTGGCTTTCCCCTTCAAAATGTGGGTATATATATATATATATATATATATATATATATATATATATATATATATAGTTTATAACATATATGCATTAATATATTTAAATAATATTTAAGGAAGAAGGATTATTAAATTGTCCATAGCATTAAGTGGCGTGTCCAATGTAATATTAAGTATTACATTTGTTTTAATTACATGTATGTGGCGTTCAATTCAGTGTTGAGATTAAGCTCTTACGTAGGTAGGCTAATCGTGTTCATCTATACTTGTGAGTCTTCAAAATCTAAAAAAAAGATTTTTAAATTAATAACAAAATATTAACGTAGTTTCTTATTATTGTCAGCCCCTTAAAACTATTTTTAATTTTGACAAAATAAGTATATAAACCTAGCAGTTACGCCATAATTTCATCCCTTAAATTGAACACTTCAGATTTAATTACCGTACGAGCGTGTACTAAAACCGTATGAACATGGTAGAATCGGCTAAGTGGATAACTTGGCAGGGAGTTAACAACGTTGGATTAAAAGACGGAAGGTTGTAAATTTGAACCGGTTGGTAAGTACGCCAGTTGTTTAAACGCTTACTTATGAGGCTCTAACAGAAGAAAGACGCATGTCTGTAGATTAATAGATGTGTTTTTTAATTTAAAGCCCCCTGAATAAAAGGGGGGGGGGTACTTTGATCAAGATAACATAATTATACTGCTACGACGGTAAAGCTATACTTTACCCTTGAATGGAAGCATATCGCTGTAATTACGTCTCAATCGTAAATATTTGCTCGGTAAGGTGTTAACGACTTTGGGAGCTTTCGAACCAGTATAAAAGTAGGCCAGTTGTTTGGATATATCTTGATAAGTCTTTAAAAGACAATACAAGCTTTTTCTATTGATAAAGAGTACTATTAAATAATTTAATTATATATATATTTCTTTAAAAGATTTAGTACGTTTATATGTTTTTTTAAATATTTTTATATACATGAATATTAATTTTAGAGGATCGCCGCTATGTGTTAGGGCCTGAAATGTGGGCTATGCCAAGTTTAATTTTGTGTTCTAAATCGGAGGTAACATTGGGATTTAATGAATATTTAGATACCTCTGATTTTCGTCAAATATTAATATTATATATAAGACATGCATTAATAAATAGTCCCTAAACTTTGATCATCCGTGAGTATTTTTATGAGTATCCAGGGCATATAATATAATATGAAAATATGTTAGATTTACTTAAAACTTGATTTATTAATGAAGCAACATTCCCCGTATAAAATGTTTAAACAACTTTACAGTAATCCTTAATTTGTTCTGGAATCAGAATACTAGATCAAATAAAGAAGTAAATGTAGGGCAGTATATTGTGTATGAATTAACATAACTAGTGAGTGTTAAAGAACCTTCAGTGTATACGATTTATACAATTTGATAAATTACGATGTGTTTTGTATGTAAGTATGTCATAAAATATGCATTGGATTAATGTTATACATTATTTTGAAGTAATACATATTTGTGACTTAAGTTAATTTTCTAACTACACAATAAAATGCGTTTCCCGGTTTATACACGTGTACATGTATTGTATAAACACTGGTACACACAGGCAATGTGTCGTTTGCCCTGCTTTGATCTGATGACAAATTTGACATGATGAAACATGCTGGACCGCCTAGTCACGATACGATGATTGCATGGGCTCGTTTGACATACATATACATATCAAGGGAGGTGTCATAACGTCGCGGTTAATCGTTTACAGGACAATTCATATAAATCTGTTAAGATGCTTTTAGACAAACAGTAATGTCATGACTACGCATAAGTAAATAATTATATCGATTGATTGTTAATAAAGTATGTATTTAAAAGTGGTATCTTAATTTTCTGGAGAATAATTTAAGCAATGGTTTGTTTACAACTTCTTCACCGTCCCCTTTATTTAGTAACACTATTTTAGATTTAGTAAAGGTATTACGATGCGTAAAACTATTATGAATATATGTACTTTATCTTTTACTTATGCAAATTTCAGATATGTATTTTAGAAGTTAGAACTATAATATTACTTCAATATCTGGAGCCGAAACAATACTATTACTTTCTGTAAATGTTTAATTTAAGGCGAGGGTAGTATATGTTATTTTGTCATACCATCCTTTTAAGCATGACCTCCTCCCTTTTTGGTGGACAAGAGTAGTATATTTTTGCGGTTATGATACAATTATCCCAGATATTAACTTCACCTCTTCTGGCGTAATGCTGTATTAGTTGTTGTGTCTTGTATAGTATAAGTTATGTTGTCACGATACCCCCCCACACAGCTTTATAATTTCCTATCATACTAGCTGAACACTTTTCTCCATACAAAGATTCGCAAGGATGAAACTAATAATTGAGCTTGATAATAATTAAACATATTCATCATTAAATAATAAGGTATAGCCCTTCTTTCGGACGAGCCATTTAAGAGAATTGAAAGTGGTTGTCTACTCAAAGCTAAATCTTAGTTCTTGTTTACGCAATTTGTTGCACACTTAGAAATACGACTTACTATGTTGTCTGCTTGAAATTACATGAATAGGGTTTATTTCCCTTCTTATGCATAGTGGTAAAGTAAGCCTAATCGATTGGAGCATCCAGGTTTGAACTAAATATGACTCGGGCCCGTTGGTTCGAATCGTACGGCTGAATCGTTATATATACACTGAAGATCCCGTAAGGACGAGACGTATACGTGTGTAGATAATAATTAAATATATATATATATATATATATATATATATATATATATATATATATATATTCATAAATAATAATAGGTAGCCACTTTACGACGAGTCATGTAAGATAAATACAATAAGCCGTCTAAGCTAAGCAAAAAGTGAGGCCATGTATACAAGATTTATTGCACATACGGAAAAACGGTTTAATGCGTTGCCCGCTAGAAGTAACATGAATAGGGTTTATTTAGTTCTATCCAAAAAACACCTGTGGAAGAAAGATGGAGAGAAGATAATGTATGACTCTTTCCAACATGTTGTATCATGTCAAGGTAGGAATAATTGCCCCGAGCCGTACCTGTCCAGATATGACAACATTACTGAAGTGTAGGACAAATCTAGCTCGTATACATGTAAATGATTGCGTAATAACGTAGGTCCTTTCTGGCGGGAAAGAACAATCAAACACTTTTTGCAGAAACTGTAGCAATATATTTAATGTAAGTTTTGAATTTCAGGTTTGGAGTAAGAGTCAGTACTAAGAGCTTATCGACGCATTCATTTTAACTGGGGAGAAATGAGCATTCGAAAGTTGGTGGTTAAAAGAGAGAAGCTTTATTCTGGAAGCGTTAAAAGTTACAAATAACTTGTCACCATATAGCACTACGTTCTCCAAATCGAAAGTTGATGTGGTCAAAAAAGAATGTGGTCATCAGTGCTATCGAAGTGCTGCCATAGATAGTTGTGTCATATACGTAGATATCAACGAATGATCTCAAGATACGATTTTGTAAGATTTTTCATGACGATAAAGAAGAAGATAGGGTCAATACTGGATATGTTAGATACGCCGGTATGGATATGTTGAGCTTCTTACTTCTGCCTGTCAACAACGACTTGAATATAGCTACCCGAGAGAAAAAGGTTCATAGTATTGATGCCACTTACAGATATTTAATGGCTTTCATGTTTTTGAAGCAAACCGTTGTGCTAAAACGTATCGAAGGCATTTGATATAGGAAGAGCTATCGCGCTAGGGACGCGCTAGAAACAAAGATCCTGTTTGCTGTTACAGTCAGTACGTAAGCCGTAGATTGTGCAGAAAGAAACCTTTATTAATTTATGAATAATAATTAGTAAAGCTCTTTGAGAAATTTATATAAATTTTATAATAAAGCAATATTGCGAAGGTTCTCGTATTTTGAAGGCAAACAAAAAACTATTTGAGACTAACAATGTTCGTAAATGTATATCGCACATTTTAATAGAACTGTCACGATAGATGAATAGTTAAACATGGCATATTGAATTATACTTCGGTTACCGGTGGTACAGTTATCGACACTTGTTAGTTACATTGCAGTCAACATATATGTGGATGGATAACAAAAATGTATTTATAAATTGTATATATATATATATATATATATATATATATATATATATATATATATATATATATATATACATCGATGTCTGTAGGTATTAAAATAATTAATATTTATTTATACATGTTATTGTTTATCAGCCCCCTCCCACAAAGGTTGGGCACTCTCGAGTAACTTTAATAACAAGCAGTGCAAGTAGCTATATGCACGATCCGAACGCCGTTTCGTAGATCACTCTATACTGCTTTTTATCTAGCCGCCGATTCGCTATTTGCATTTAAAATTCCTCTATATTTACTAACTAATTGGCTATGACAGATTGATAAGATCCTCGACTACGAATCAGTGGCGAATGTGATCGGGGTTCGCACCCACGACCGTTGAGAATTAGTTCCTACACTGAATAGTGCGTTAGCATGAAACATCGATGTCTGTAGGTATTAAAATAATTAATATTTATTTATAAATGTTATTTTTATATATATATATATATATATATATATATATATATATATATATATTTATATTGTGCTAGTTGCTATTTTTATGGATCACGCGGGTAAAAGTTTAATTGGTATTTTGTAAACTTACTATACTATTTTTTATAAACATACCCAATTTACAAGATAAACACACATCTCGAATTCGCAATAACTTTTTTTGCGGATGATCTGCTAAGAAGGCCACATGCCCCCCACACCCTCACATATACAACCAGGTGAGTAAGTTGCATTGAATAGTAAACAAAACTTACTAATCTACTTTTAGAGGTGCTGTTTAAAAAAAAAACGGGATTGTTCACATTTTACATACTCACACATACATGAAGACACGCACTTAGCCCCCGCCTTACCTGCACTACATAGTAATTAAAACGTGTTGCTGACAAATGAAGTAGTGTAAATCTAGTTAGGGATAGATTATTTGTCGTGCCTAATATATAAACAAAGATATCTATTGAGAGAAATGCATATACGAACAATCAACGTATTACACACACGCATGTAGACCTACACACTCTATAGTTTACGTCTCTCTGACACTCTAACTCACACTCTGATACACACTCGCATGAAGACACACATTATTGACGTTGACTAAAAACTAAGCCAGCCACTAATCTATCAACAAGAACGTATGCAAAATATATCTAGAGCGCACGCTCACGTAAAAACAAAGGATGGGAGATGGAGAAAGAGAGTCGATATTCTCTTTTTCATAAGCAGATTGTTTCAAATTGTAAATTTTAAATCCTACATATATTTCAATATTTTTCTCTTGTTTTTGTTTATCTCTTTGATGCATTCTTTGTTAATGGACTCTATTTAAATTGGACCCTTTTTCCAATGTTTTCAAATTCGTTCCACTTTAAAGGAAAAAGGGAAACTAACTATTGATCATTTTGTTTCATTATTCAGTGCAATAATTGAATCATTATTTTTATTTTTCTATTACTTTTATTGTTTTCTGTTCGATTTTTCATGAAATCCAAAGTATGAATTTTTATAATTGAATGCATACTTGAATAAGATCGATAATCCTTTATTTGTGCGTTTCTTGGAAAACTGGGAATTAATAAATTTCAGAAAATTCTAATTATCATGAAACTAATTAAATATATTTTTAAAAAATGTTCAAAAGGCTGCATAATAAGGTATGATGCCATTATCTTACAACTCTAACTCCAAAGGGGTTAAGTTATATATCAGTTTGCCGGTGTGTACTATTTATGCATTTATTTACTTTAAACACTCAGTTTATCATTTTTTAAATCTCTGTGCATTTTTTGTAACTGTGATTCCATAAAAGATGTTGTTAACAATGGATGACGTCATAAAACGTGTCGTTTACACTGGATACCATATAAATGAATAATAATGCCTAACGTATAAAATACAATAAAGTATATTTATTTAATTGTCATGTCAGGTATATTTTTAAAGTAAGACAACTGGCTGAGCAGCTCCATCTGCATTCCCTGGGAGAAGCGTCTTACGCGATTGGCAATAAACCGACCCCTTCTCAGAAAGAAAACAAAGCCTAGGGAACTCTCTAGAACTAAACAGAGTCATACATCAGCTCGAAACAAAGTCACTGCCTGACTCATTGTTGAGACGTATCATTGATAAGTGTGCATAACAATTAATAAATAAAACCAGAATGCACTCTCCAGCTATAATTGAAATAACCTTGTAATGAAATCTTGTTAGAGATGTCGGGGTTCAACATACCGCGACGTGTGTTTACATTTGAAAAAGACGCCATCTAGTAAAACCGTAGCAGCAGCAAGAGTCGCACGTCTTTGCATGCTACGCGAGATGGAAAAACACCGGTTGCTGTGTGTATTTTAAACAACACTAATGTGTTTTACTCTTTGTCTAGAAGAGTGGAAAAATACTGAGTTTTAATCGCCATTTTTTCAACAATGAGTAAGCAAAACACCGGCCAACAGACATTTTCCTTATTCGTACATTAAGGGATACAAAGGCGTTTCGCCAACTCTGCCGAGAACCTCACTAATATATTCAAGGCACATGTCGACCATGTTGTACGGCGAGAGATCTCTTCCGAATGTATTTCTCGAAATGTAATCCTTTTTCATAAGACCGGCAAAAGTTACTTGGGCAGAAACTTCTGGAACTCTCTTGCTTATCACTCAAAAAACCGGTTCAGCCAGGGGGTCAAGATGCCCCCACGTCCGACTGGATGGACCAGTCGTTGGCAGTCCGAACTCTTGCATCTGCTCCCATGAGTCTCTGCACCCTGCAGTGTTAAGCTCCTGCATTCTGCAGTCCTGAGCTCCTGCACCAGCACTCTCCTGTTCCAACTGCTCATGCGTCCTGCATCAGCATTCTTCAGCTCCAACTGTACCAGCACCATGCAGTCATGACTCCTGCACCAGCACTCTCCTGTTCCAACTGCTCCTGCATCTTACATCAGCATTCTTCAGCTCCTACTACACCAGGACCCTGCAGTCCTGATTCCTGCACCAGCACTCTCGTGTTCCAACTGCTCCTGCATCCTACATCAGCATTCTTCAGCTCAAATTGCACCAGCACCCTGCAGTTCTGAGTCCGGCAGCTCTGATTCTGCACGAGCGTCTCCAACTCCTTTTTTCCAACATCCCTTATCAGGGCTACCTCGACAACTACTGCGAGATGTATTTTATTTTCTTTGCCAGCCAGCAACAGCAAGGGTACCTTGTCAACATCCATCGACAGCTACCCATGTCTTCTCTCTTCAACGGCACCACTCTTCTCGTTTCACTTTGCTGTCACCAGAGACGCCACTCCCGTCTTTCTAGGCTCTCCTAGTGACGTCATTCATCTTTCCAGCCTTTTTCTCTCCAACGACACCACTCCTGTCGTTCCAGTTTGCTGTCACCAGAGACGGTACTCCCGTTTTCCCAGTCTCTCTTGTTCCAGTGACGTCATCACAAAAAACCATCACTCATTGTTATTACCATCTCTTATGGTAAAATAAACACACCTTTTTCTTGAACTGTTCACCAGTTGTTGTCCTCTCTTCTTTGTCATTGCCGTAACTGCCTGTGTCTACTTTCTTAGTTGTGAGGCCGATCAAACCCCAACGGGTCGGGCGGTCCCGCAACAAGTTAGATTATTTGTGGTGCATTAAATATTAACAAACAACGTATCAGTTCAACGCGGATTTAGATCACCTACATTTCTTACGCGTAATCATATTTAAAGATCGTTTCACGATGAAAGAGCAGTTAAGGTAATAGTGTTATAAAACTCGACGCTATATAATTTAAACACCAAGTTCTTCAGTTGTCCCCTGATGGACAATAGAGTACGGGAAATACCAAAATGAACTGGAAACAACAATTGGCAGATGAAGCTGGAAGGACGCTGTAGTTTACTTTTACTGACCAATAGGTCGCAAGATTCCAGGCTATTTATTTTAAGTCTAAGTTTATACAATTGTCAGTAAGCAATAGAACACAAAAAAACATTAATCAGTATTGATTTACTCCTCTCCAGGAGTTAGCCACAATGTCAGTTTTTATCTTACTCCCACAAGTAAGATGCGACCCAAGGTCGGGTCGGGAAAGTGGGTTTTAAAAATTGCCTTAGGCAGTAAGCAATAAACTTACTCCTCCTCAAAGAGGGGAGGCGAAGCATGGGAGGGTAGACTCCTAGAACTGCACAGGACATACCCATTGTCCGGCGTAAGTCAAGCCCCGAAGGACAAGACAACACGAGTATGGGGTGCAGTATCCATCGGAAATGATACTACACTTTGATATTAGCCAAAAGGCTAGAAACAAATAACCCATAATAAATATGATCTGAAAAAATAACAGATTAAAAATGCAAGTCACGAAGATGTAAGTATGCAGTAATATATATGGATACGATTAATGTCGGGCGGTATATGCAAAGTATATACCTTTTCAAAATCGTTAAGGCAATGACATATATTGTTAGTATCGATCGTATTCGTTTTCTAAAAAGAAAGAATATTTCAGTACAATTTGCTAAGCATTCGTTATAGGGCACGGAACTTCCAGACGAACGTTTATAGCTTTTACCGGGATTCCTATGCTTTCGAAACACACACATTGTTCCACTTCTGATGTGGAAATATTTTTTAAGGTTCTATTAAATATGAAATGAATATAAATTATAACAGTAATTATTGGTAGACTTATAACTTTCATTTTGTGATTTAGTTGATGGGACCAAGCAACTGACGATACAATTGTTATGTATCATAAAGGATGTTTAAACTCTCATCGTTGATCAACTTTTATATTGCAACATTTTCAAAATGCCAATTCAAACCGATGCTTAAAAAAACTATTGAATCCCATGATATTCCTTTGGATTTGCTATAAAATTGCTTACTTAAGAGGTGTTTTAAATAAACTGTACTATCGCCAGTACGACTATCACGGCTACAAGCCATGGGGAATTAGGTATTTGCTAAAAATGTGTTCATTGTAATGTCATAAATATGAAACTTCTTGTATCAGATAATCATTTCTGAGAAATTGAAGACCAATACAAAAAATAGATACACATATTTGCATTGTATATATAGCTTCAAGGGATTATATTGATAAACGTTATTTAATACAAATTCAACACGATGCTTCGAAGAACCATATTTACGTTATGATATATATATATATATATATATATATATATATATATATATATATATATATATATATATATATATATATATATGTAAAGATCAAAACGTTTTGAAATAAAGTTTACCAACCGAACGAAAATGGTCGTATCTTAACGACCGAAATATCTCGGTAGAACTTTACATAAGTTTTTGAGTTTATTTTTGTTAGTTGTTGAATTGCTTATTCTGTATTCCATTTTTATTTTTACATATTGTCTGAACCATTGTTTCTTTTTTCTCATATATATATATATATATATATATATATATATATATATATATATATATATATATATATATATATATATAAAAGTAGACAATTGTTGGTATATTATTGCTACAGTCCATTATATTTAGATAATACATTTAAATGATTTGCATTGCGTGTTATCCTGAATTGACGGATGAAAGCATCTCATATGAAAATACACCAATCTGCGTAATTACACAGTATATTAGGGCATTACTAATTTCCATTCATATAAGTTTAATATATTTCATACTTATACTTTTTAATATATGGTTACCGAACTGTACTACATTTCGTTGGGTATAATACTCCGAAAGTAACATTGTTTATAAAACTAGTTGTGTACCCCTTCAAATTATTGCTGTGTTCCGCCTTAGTTAAACAGTATATTGGGTATCAAAGTGTCTGTTAGATGATACGATCTTCATTATTTTCTGTGTAAAATTGTGAAAATGTGTTATAAATTTTAGTATTATCATTTTTTAAATTAATATATCTCTACCGTGAGAGAGTATATAACTTATTTATATTCAATAATTTATTTTCATTAATTAATATTCTTAGTAGGATTTTCATGATTTTAAAATATAAAGCTATTTTCCCGTCACTCTGTTTAGTCTTAATCGACAATTCCACACCTATTTGTACGGCGGTTGTTCATGTCGGTGTGCACACCAGTGTGTGTGTTTATCTTTTGAGGCATGGGGTTCAGATAATATACTTTCTCACAGTTTAACTTTAATTTTGTCCGTGTAATCTTCTTTCGTCTTGTCTCTGTGTTTGTTTATATTTCATGTAATGCGTGGGTGGTTCATAGTAACAACATGGGTGTAGTCGATTGTTAGTTTGGTATACCGGTATCTTTGCAGAGTTGGTGTCGTTCATGTTACAGTTGGTTAATGGATCGCAACTTGAGTTAGGGTGATGCTCTGCTGAATGGGGTCTAAATATTGAACATGGTATTATTATTATTACGCCTTGCATTATTATATGATTTTGATCCAATGCTTAGACGTTAGATCTTCTCTTAGTAGAGGGAATAGGTACAGTCTGTAACGAGGGTGTGTGTGATTAGTCGGTATATATATATATATATATATATATATATATATATATATATATATATATATATATATATATATATATATATATACGGTCACCTTTATACACATATGATTGTTACCTCAATCAGAAGACAATTTCATAATTATTTAATATATATATATCCCCAGCTTACAAAAAACAATTAAAACCTCAATATTATTTGGCAAAATCGAGCTTAATATATATCAATGTTATGTTTTGTAAATATTTGAATTATCCTTTTAAAATATTAAAAAATTAAATATTCCTATAATGTGATTCGCTACACCTATCTTAGTACACGTACCCAATAATGTCTGTTAGAACTATTTTTTATATCCAATAATAAAATCCTTCTCTCTATGTTCGTCACAGCAGTAATGATAACACATTTATGTTCGTGTGTCTCCACACGTTTAAAATGCAATCACCTTGCAGAGTTGGTGTCGTTCACAAACGTATTCAAGCAAAAATATATGATCTTTGTATACAATACACTTGTTTATATATATATATATATATATATATATATATATTGATATATTGATATCTCTCTCTCTCTCTCTCTCTCTCTATATATATATATATATATATATATATATATATATATATATATATATATATATATATATATATATATATATGATTCTAGTGTTGCGGTTTGTATGTTAACTTGTATCTGGAATTATAATTCTTTAATATATTGTTGAGTAGTAGCATTTTTTTAAAAACTTCAGTCGTTCGCAAGTTACCAATACTTGCGAAAATAAAATGATTTGCCAGATATATGTTGAAGATTTTAAACTGTTGAATTATCCAGCGTTAGGGGAATCTGTTATGGGCTTTACTTTAGTCGTTCTGTGCCAGGATAATGCTGTTTATCTTTTGTATCATGTGTATAACCCGCCGTCCTATTCTTTTCTTATTCCATTGTTTTATTACCTATTTAGCCTGGATTTCTCTCTCCTCTATTTAACACTTCAAAGTTTTAATTTATTTACAAACTTATTCAAGCAAAAATATATGATCTTTTTATACAATACACTCGTTGATATATATATATATATATATATATATATATATATATATATATATATAGATTTAGATTTTTCACTTATAAAATAGATCATTCAGTGAAGACCGGGGTTGTTCCAATAAAAAACAAGCTCGATGATACTCGATTACAGAGTACAGAGCATTTATATGTGATTTCATGAAGGCTTACCAAAGCATTCCTTTCAGGACACCAATGATCACCATTAAATATATTTTTTCTTACAAATACTATTTATTCAAATTAAATGTTTTTTTCCTACACGTGTTTCACTACCAAGCAGTTACTTGATTGGCAGATCTTCAGGGAAATTAAATGTCTGGAATACTGGTTTCAACTGCCGACAATACACAATGTGGCGTTGCAATAGTTTATATGTATATGCATGTTTATATATATATATATATATATATATATATATATATATATATATATACAGGGTGGGCCAAAACAAGGGTCTTATCTGTAAATTTGAATAACTTGAATTTGAATAACTTCCACAAAATAAAAGTTAAACTCACCAAACTTTATGTGTGTGTAGACTGACCCTTTCGAGATTTTTTGAAATAAACAAAACAAATTTTAGCCGAAAAACACTTCTTAAAACTTACAAAAACTAAAGTATTGTTTTTTATACTGTTTTGAGTTATTTAAGCAAAAATAACGTTCCTTAGGGCTAATACGGCTCATGCTTGCTTCGGAAGGGGTCCTTTACTTATTCTAAAAAAAAAAATCAATAAATAAAAAAGTTATGAATTTTTAAAATAGGACCCTTATTTTTGCCCACCCTGTATATATATATATATATATATATATATATAGAGAGAGAGAGAGAGAGAGAGAGAGGGAGAGATGATGAGAGAGATATATCAATGAAAGAAAGAGCGAGGGAGAGTAAAGCAAGATACTAGTCTCATACACGTGAATTTTTTTCCACTATTAGAACAGTTTCGCATCAATGTTACGTTACCTGGAGAAGATGCAAATAAAAAGACAATGATACTTAAGTTCATCTTATTGCTATCATGCTGATCAAAATGAATAACATTATTTCGATTCTGGAAATGTCTGAAATTTCAAAGTGAAGGAAAGGAAATTCAGAGAATATGTATTAACTGATGTCTGATAATAATTAGTTGATGTCTAATAACAAGTAATTGATTTCTAATAATAATTAATTGATGTCTAATACTAATGGATAGCATTTGAAGCAACTCTAATATATTTTAATTTTCAAATAAGCACTTGTTCTTATAGTATACCCCATTTTAATAGGTGTGACCTCCCAAACAAAACTGAAATGTATCAAATATTAATTAAGTGATGTTAAATATATATTGTAAAAGTTACACAAACATCGCAACTATATGAATTTTACCGAAGAGTTTACACGTCTTTTCTAACCCGATGCATGAAACTGAATTAATATTTAATTCACAGTAATCTCACTTATTTTTTATTTTCTCATAACAGTCACAAACGAACTATTTCAGTTATACATATTCGCTATACGCCGACAACAAAATAGTAACTTTTTGGAGTATTTCCTTTAGATTACATATCCAGAGCAACAACTGTAATTCGGGCAATGCACCCCGGTGATATTAGGGGCGCACACATTATATATGTCGTTATTTACATGCTTTAGAATGTTTAAGTAACATAACGACTACTTAGAAAAAACGTGTTCATTTCAGCACAGTTTAAGAACAGGCTTATACGATTGAGGATACTCAACATATACTTTCCAACCTACAGTTTGATTCGGTCGGTTCTGGTTTTGAGAACACAAACTCTTCACAATCGCCCCCTCCAAATATTTTCATTTGTATGAATCTTTGAGATCCCTTTTCTGTAATTTATTTCCATTAGATAAACATTTAACACCCTTTAAACCTGTAATCACTACTTTTCTAACGTGTCGTATATGCCACCTTAATTGGTTTACTCTACATACATTATCAAGTCAAGTCAATTACCGTGGATATACAAATGAAATCATTATTTACTAAACACAAGCGGCATTAACGTTCATATTAAAAATGATTAGTCTTAAAATGATGCCGTACAGAAAGTTGTAAATTTCACGAATTTATTCGAAAAACATACATAGATTAATAGTTACTAACTCTTAAGCGTGTTCGTTGCTTGAGTTAAAAATAAGATCATATTTGGTTCAAAATTGAAAAATCAAATGATATTTGCTGTATTTGTCTGAGTTAAAAGAAAACAGGAAACGCTATAAGGTCAAATACACTTCGTTTCCGGTCCACCCACGATTTTCCCAAAGAAAACTTGCCCTTAACGAATAGTAGCGAAACCGCCGTTGGCATTTCTAGTCTATCTTCAGTTTCGGAAATCCAAAAGAGATTCCACTGAAACGTCTTAATGTCAATGAAATCACGCTTATTAACGCGTACACACATTATTTTAAAGATAAATAAAGACAAGCACATAACTATTACTTTTGTTGTTTTAAAATAAAATATTCCTTTGTGTTTGCCTACACCTATGAATTTCAAATCCCAAAACAAAGGACGTTTTTTACATGCTACATAGATTTTTACTGCAACCTGTCATTGCCCACTATGCAACATAATGCACACTAACACTGTTTAGTTGTATTGGTATATGCCAGGTGTTGTTATTTACATCAGGAAAAAAGGTGCGTCATTTGCATAAACGCCTCGTCCTCTCTCGCGAGTTATTGCTTAGAATGATGGATGATAAAATAAGTTGATTTTATATAAATTAAGCTAACATTTCAATAATAAAATCGCTCTCATAGAGTCGATTCTCTACCTGGATAACACAATTGGTTTTGAAGTGGATGCTCCTCAAGTTTGTGGGTGTCCTGAAGAATGCGGGAATACATTGTTAAAGACAATTGGCATGTTTCAGTTGGGATTTTCTCTTTCATTGATATTTATTCCTGTTCAAATCGTGTGTGGTTTGAAATATGTTAGCCGTCACAATAACAACTCGACTTGCGTTTCTTTAAGAGAGCTTTCTAAATTGACGTCTCTCGTCATAGCAACGTTAAAGAGTGTATTAAGAATGTAATGTTTAACGTCGAAGACTATGAAATCGACAACACTGATGTTAAAATTCAGTCGATTTTTTCCACGGTCTTATATTTATATGTACGAAAAGTATATGAAAATATTCAACAACGAAATGTAATAATGAGTTCTATACCCACTGGATTTGATGACTTCAAATATCATTTTGCGTTGCTAGAAATCAGCGTTTCTATTAAAGTGTGGATGATGTTGCTCCAGCTTCTGAAGATGGCTCCACGAATTTCATTTTTTTTAAAATATTGTTTGCCATTTCGATAAACATCTCTAGTCATTTATCCTTAAAAGTGTGCAATTGGATTCCAGTACAGTGAGCATGCAGGATGCCCAACATATTGACCCCATTTTCTTGTAGAAAGGTCAAGGTCTGTCATGCAGCGTGGATTGCAGCATTACGCTGTTTGAATAACCATCCATCTCTGCACAAACGATGCCCCTCCGTTATCAACGATGCTTTTTGTAGCATGCTAACATACCCAGTAGCTGACTTCCGACACTGCAGCTCCATCACCCTTCTTCAACAAGAGGCACCCCATACCATTAGGGGCCCTCCACTACTATGGCGTGTAGAGAAAATTCCAGGAGGCATGTTTTTGTTATCGTTAAAAGCCATCAGGACCATTTAGATTGCATTTTTTTTCTCATCAGAATACAGGACATTCTTCTCCTTCTCACCGGCCAATGTTTGGTATTCACGACTAAAGCTTAAGCAGTCAACGTTCTGACGTAGACTACGCTGAGGAATGTGTGTACACTTTTTATTTACCATGTCGTCTTGTCGTAAGTGTCGTCTGATCGTTACATGCCTGCAATCAGCATATGTGACTGCCTTTATTTTACTAGAAGAAAGTCCACTGTCGTTCACAACAACCCGTCTTATTCTCCTACGCAATGCAGGATTCATTTTTACGAGGCCTACTAGTGTTTGTTTTTTTCTTTTCCAAAATGCGTACTGTTCTTTAGAAAGTTGAGAATCACAGATGACATTCATTTACCTTAGCTGCGATCGCCCGCTGTTACAAAACTTGCTTATGAAATCTAGAATTCGAGCATGCTCAACTTCGATAAGTTTGCTTGCTTTAGGCATCGGGACAACTTTACTCAGAGAGTGTTAATCTCTACCTGAACAAAACACATTAGAATGTCTATAGATCTAACAAGTTATACTCTTGGGCTTATGCTTTTTATAAAGTGTAAAATGCCTTATTTTATAAAATTGTAAATTTCCGAATAAAATGTTTGGAATTATGTTTTTTGTTTCTATTACTTTTTTAGATAATAGTATTGGACACCTTTAGTGGGAGGAGTTTAACATATATCATTAAAAAATGTTTATTATAAAACAATTTCAAGTGGTCTTAATTTTTTATCAGGAATGTATGTTACATAACAATTATATTATTTAAATCATTATTAAAAGAAAACTATAATGCACAATCTCGCATGAGCTAAATCAAGAAGAATATATGTTTGTACATATTGAGTAATATAAAACACTTGACATTGTCATTACATCTTAATATCCGAACAGTTTATGTGGGTAATATTATTTTTGTTTAGTATAGGGATGTGAATACTAATGAAACTTACGATTTCAATCATGTTATTAATTAATGGGTATAGCTAGCATTATACAGTTGAATGTTATTGTTTCCGAATTCATTTAATTAAAATTAATTAATTAAGCCGTCTAGAAAATATAATTAAGACGCTATTTTTAATGAGATTGTTTTACATTATTTTCATTGTACAATTAAAAAGGTAGCATTAATATTGACCACTATATAATCTAAGGCTAAAAGTACATATTAATGAGTTTAGTTATTTGATGCAATGTGACAAATTGTATTTATCTTATTATGACATTACAATATATATGAAATGTCTGTTATCCTCTGATAGGCACTACATTAATATGTACATTACAATTGTGTGTTCATGTGTATCAATAGAGGAACATAATTATGTTCACAATGTAAATAATTAATTTTTACAACGTATTTAAAAATTTATAATTATTGATATTTATATCAGTCGGTTCATCATGGTATGTATTATAAATACATTTTTTCATGAAACTCAAAGTAAACCACGAACACCTATAGAAAGATGCAATGCTTAAATGTTTATTTACTTTAATAGTAAACTAAACTACATGATACATTAACATATGAGAGATTTGCAAAACTAGTCGGTTCAAAGATATGCTAGGGTTTTATTTGACCCACATTGTATCGCTTCATACAATACAATCTGAATAATTTTACATGTTCGTTTTATGTGAGTAATATTAATAGTAAATCAATTATAGAAATGAAATGACTATGATGTAAGTTTTCTTTTTAATTGTCTAACAACCATGAATTATCTACTAATTGCTGTGATATATAGTTTATATACTCGGTGTACACAATAAAATAACTTATTTTTGTTTAATCATAGTTGAACACTTTTTCTTACCTATTTTATTATTTATTTACAAATAAATTTATCATACCCAGCATATTTGAAAAATAGGTAAAGAATAACAGCATCATGTGATTAAGAACATTTATGCCAGAAAGGAAATTTGGCCTGGCAACATAATAACCATAGTTCTTAAGAAGCTTGACCTGAGCCATCTGAATACTTTTACAAACCTGATCAATTCTTGCTTAAAGGAAGATGCTGCCCATAAAATTTGAAACTGTGTCAGTCTGCACATTATTGTAAAATACTGGAGGGCGCTCTTTTGAATCTCAGTAGATACCAATCAATCTATTGCACGCCATTAGGAAGTTGTTTGAATTTGTGAGCAATCAAGAAGATGTCAAGCGCCTAGGCAACAATAATCTACTGGGTGACAAACTATATGGATTTCGTTCTGCAATAATGATTTAATTGGGGGAACTTCAGAGTACACTTTTTAGATTTAATAATACATAAATAATCATAATAAAATGTGACGTCGAGAGCGCGATTCGAACTTGAAACATTGATGTATTTAGCCAACCAGCTAGTTTATCGCTATATCAACTGAGCTAAGCTACCAAAGATAATTTATGCCATTTTAATAAATATTCTTACCGACTACAGAAGGTTCAAAACACGAGGATGTGTGTTGCAAAACCGTTTTGTTTCAATGATGTAATATAAGATGTACTTGTATTTACAATTATAGAAACATGATGAAACAAATCCGTGTTCTTTACGTAACAAACAGTACGAGGAGAGTAGTGTTGCCGTCAAAAGATTTCAAACTTCAGTCAGCCATATGCAATAAAGTGAGCAGGTAAAACAATTTATATTCTATTAAAAAATGTATTTTTCTTTAACAAAATTAATTTAAAGTAGAGGTGAGGACACTATTCTATATAATCTTTACGTAAATGGAGCACCCACTTCAAAACACTGAACGTAAGTTCAACAGCTATTTCTTGAATATTTTGTTTTTCACATGTTAGATAATCTAACATTAAAGATACATATTGGATTAAAATAACGCCCCCACGAAGAATATTGCCCCACAATGTGTTTCGTAAAGACACCACCAATTTCCCATAAAATGGGTGCTCAATTTACGTTAAAATTATATAAAATGTGATCCCCCTCTCTTAAATATAAAATAATAAAATGTTGATCTTATCTTTGCGTGTATTTATGTTTAGTGTAAGTTAAGTCATTTATTCCGTTGGAACTGAACGGATCGACACCAAGTTTGTTTTGAACAAACACACTGTTTACATGAGTTGACACACACATACAATTATCTATGTTAGTAGAAGAGTAACTAATATTGCGATTTTGTAAAATATATTCTTTGCCTATTTTTTCCCTATTTGTGCTGTTAGCTATCGATAAAATGTCCGAAAAATAGACCCAAAAGATGATGTTTTTCGAAACATCAAAATTTGAAGTGTTCTATCAATCATAGTGCTTTCGCATATATAAAAAAAAATAATGCATTTTAAGGTTATATTTAGTTTCCATTTAAAAACAATTTACCAGCAAGTTTAAATTATGAAATATTTTGACTGGTTAAACATAAGAACCGGGGAGACTGCGGCGTTCGGAATTCGGAATTGTAGCAAGCTGACTACGGTTCGATTTTTTCATTCGCCAATCTTAGTTATAATAAGTTAAATCACAAATTAGTTATTTGATAGAATAGAGGAGGCATTCAGAAATAATGACGCGTTTGGTGTTGTTACCGGATGCATAGCTTCTGCATGTTAAACTTACATTTTTGAAATTAAATAATAATTATTTTAAAAATATAATTACAGATTCCGTGTGACGTCATAGATGTATAGTTTACGTTATGTTTCAAAACATAAGCCATTATAAAAAACACACATAGGTAAACATGATAACTAGCGTTGGAAAGTAGTTCTCCATTAATGTGAATACTACTTTCATTTAAGTTGAATTCTTACTTGAGTCACGTTAATTATTTGGAGTAAAATACTCATAATCAACTAATATTATCATTTATACACCGTGTTTGAGTAAAAAAAAAACAACACCATATATTTAATATCCTAAGTGATGTAAGTGTAATTGTACACGGGAAAACGCCGAAATGAAAATTATGTTGAAAAAAAAGACAGAATACATAGGTTATTTTAAAATATCGTTGACTTTCGGTCAGATTTTAGATAACATTGAATTTATTATTTATTATGATGTTTATTTTTGCATGTATATATTAGTCAATTGCTGGATGTATTGTGTATATTTTTACTTTGAGTTCTTATATAGTGCATTGTATAATTGCTATTAAAGGTGGTAGCCATGTCGTAATTTTGCGACAGTCGCAAGAAAATTAACTGTGACTCTGTATGTTCTAAAGGTGAGTAAGATAGTAAAATACCAATAATTTCCCGTCCATGTTATATGTCGAGGGTTCAGTATCTGAAAGGGTCAGATGGTATACAACCGAGTATGAGGATTAA
Source organism: Sepiola atlantica (assembly GCA_963556195.1). Classification (NCBI taxonomy): domain Eukaryota; kingdom Metazoa; phylum Mollusca; class Cephalopoda; order Sepiida; family Sepiolidae; genus Sepiola; species Sepiola atlantica. Next base: position 165,659,350 of record OY744523.1, read on the forward strand.
AACATAGTAAACTGAAACCGATGCTGCTATTACGTTATCAGTGCGAACTATGATAGTTGTTGTATAATGAAGTTAGTTACATAAAGACAATACCGTATGAAATAGAACATACCAAATAATTATAACGATACCTTATCAGAAAATAAATGACAACATATTAAAATTTTACAATACACTTTTGTCTCATGAATTGTACACTGCAAATATGCTTGTTTACATGTGTTTAATTTCAGTCTGTTGCAGATATCACAGCTGGTGTGCACTAAAAGGACATCATACAGAGGTGAAAAAGCGCTACCCAGTTATAAGTTTTCCACATCGACTAAGACACCATCAATTACTATGATCTACTAACCTGATTTATACGGAGAAATGAACTAAAATGTTGTTAAACGCAATGCATTACTTATAGTAAACTTTATATAGTCATACACACCAGAGAATTATTAACTGCAGTAAGATTATTTTACCTTAAACTTATATAAACATCCTTATAAACGAAGACATCTCACAATTGAGAATGTCGTTTGATAAACAACTTAACATCTAACATCACGATATATATTCAATAATAATTTGTAAATATCATTGTTTTCAATGAATACCCGAATTGTTTATCTGCGCAAAACTTCCTAGTATACGTCAGTGCCACATATAATTTATTAGTTTAAATTGTTTTTTTGAAAATATATATAGAACTATTTAATTTAATTCAATATTAATTGTCCCATGTAATCAAAACACACATCGTAAGCATAAGTTCGTTCATTTCCAGATTTTGTGTATTTCTGATATTTCTTGAGTTGCAATTTTTTTTTTTTTTTTTACATGATTCACCCCAAACAAGGCAGGACGCCACTGTAAACGTAAGGGGCTACTGAGAAAAAGGAAAAGGGGAGAAGGATTAGTGGTTCAGCTTAAATTGGGATCTGAGCAGCGAGATGTCTGTTTACATTAGTTTTAAATTTCTGCATGTCAGTACATTCGGGGAAACAAGGGGCAGTGAGGGAGTTCCAGAGGCCAGCAGCACGAGGAAAGAAGCTATTTGAGTAGAATGCTCTCCGGTATCTGGGGACCTCCACAGTGAATGAATGAGATTTAGTAGAATGTCGAGTTAGTCTAGTGAATTTACGTCGAGGGGGCACCAGAGTAGCCAACTCATCGGAGCATAATCCATTGAAGTATTTGTAAAACAAACACAAGGATGCCACATTGCGGCGATGGGACAGGGGCTGGAGCTTAGCTGACAGTGAGGGACCTATTAGGTTGACTACTCTTTTTTGGACTTTGTCAAGGAGGGAGAGACTAGTAGATGATGCACCAGCCCAGATGTGGCAACAATACTCCATGCATGGGCGAATGGTGGCTTTGTAGAGATACAGGATAATGTCAGGTGTGAGGAGGCCACTAGCACGGTAGAGGGAGCCAACCTTCTTTGCGGCAGCTTTGGCAATGTCTTCAATGTATGTGTTCCAATTCATGTTACCTGTGAATGTTAGGCCAAGGAGTCTGAATGATGAACTCTCAGGTAGGGTGTTATTCTGTATACAGACACAGTTCCATAAGGCGTACACTGAAATAATAAGCATTTTCTTCATCTTCTGTAAACTAACACATTTTATGTGGGTACTTATATCGATCCTGACCCAGTTTTCGTGAGGTTCGACTCGGAAGCGGTCGGCTATCCTACGCAAACGCCCGCGTGTTGAAGAGCCGAATGGTACCAGACAACTATTTTGATACGGTGTTGCGTCCTGTGATTGTAAGTTATATTTTCAATACATTTTCTAAAAGAAACAATAAAAACAAAACAAGCCAAACAGCGAAGTTACTGTTATCAAATAAATATTGGTTTTTATTTTGATACGTTGCTGCGTCCTATAATTTTTAGTTATAGTTGCAAGAAATGTTTTACACAACAAAACAAAGAAAACAAGCAAACACAGAGCGACATTACTGTTATAAAATAAATATTTTTAACCCTTACTCTAAACGCTAACCCTCACCCTAAACCCTCACCCTAAACCCTAACACTAAACCCTAACCTTAACCCTAAACCTAACCCCTAACCTCTAATCCGAACCGTAAACCCTAACCCTAAAGCCTAACCCATACCCTAACCCTACATCCTAACCCTAAACCCTAACAACAACAAAAAAAACAAGCAAAACATTATGATCATAGGACGCATCACCGTATCAAAATTGTCGTCTGGTACAAATCGGCTCGTCAACTCTCGGGCGTTTGCGTAGGACAGCCGAACGCTTCCGAGTCGAACCTCACGAAAACTGGGTCAGGATCGATATCAGTACCTTAATGTGTAACAATCATATCAAATTGTGTAACAATTATCAATATCTTTTTTCCTCGAACATCATTGTTTTATAAGGTAAAATTTAGTAAAATTTTTAATATGATTTCTGATTGTATTATGCCAATATGTTTTCTGTAATCAAGTAGTCTAACACATGGTGAACAGAGTATTTGTCTGTGAATTTACTTCTATTATAGTACTTTTTAGATTTGATTTGATGGAAATAAATAAATTATTATTAGTTGCTTGCTAATAATATGTATAGTTGCGTATTACTAGATATATAAAGAAATGTCTTACCAAACGTTTTTTTCTGAAATAATTATTTAGTAGATATTTTGGTATTTACGTATCCGCCCCCAGTCGTAGGCACCAGTCGCATAGTTGACAGGTCTGTATTATCGGTTCGCTTTGATGCAAACGCATTGCATGAATGTTTTACTAAAAGCAATTAAAACAAAACTACATGAGACAATGGTAAAGTGTTCAGAAAAAAAATGCGTTTTTTTCGGGGTTTAGCTTTCTTCTATACATATAGTCGTATGTAAACGCCTCGACCCATCCCGCCTGGGTGTATTGTACCGCATTAGATATACAGGAACTTTCATTTTCTAAGCTGCATGACAGAAAGGGACATTGCTCAGCCAGATCTACGAACACATGTTTATTTACGGTATCTGGGTATCCCACATGCTTATACATTAATGTCATTTGAGGTGTATGCTGCTTTATTTCTGGTTTCTCTGAATATCACTTATTTTCAACGTGAATTTTCGGTGGAGCAAACTACTGTTACTACTACAAATACCAACCCTAAAACTAGTACTATTACAACTACTGTAGCACAGATTGCGTATAATAATGTGGAGATGAATAACATTATACACCAGGAATGATGCCTTTGTTCGAGGAATCAATTAATTCTGAAATGTCGAGAATTTTCGCATCAATAAATGGCTTGAACAATGCACATCTAGTGGTTTCATTCTGCAATTATATTAAATAGCGTCTGGCTATAGTTATTTATATTAATACTTAATTTCAATGCATACGTGACGCGATAGAATACAGGGACAAATAACACATTTCTTTGAGTTCAGCGGTTTTCTTGAATAAATTTACGAACAAAGGAATCATGTAGTATATATATATATATATATATATATATATATATATATATATATATATATATATATATATATATATAGTGAATGCTTTTATTCAAACATGTACAAGGTCTGCTACACTGGTATGTCGATGGTATCGATCTACAGCTCTCAAGATCTGAGGTCTCATCAGGAAGAGAATGTTTTATTATGATCCAACCTGGTCGCTGAATTCCAGGAAGAATGAAGTCAAACAAAGAAGAAGAGGAGAAAGAAATACAAGTCATGTGACCGATTTTAAAAATATATTTGCCGTTAGAAATTCATATTTTCATTTATCCAACGCTGAGCTGGGGTAGAAAGGGGAGGGGGGCGAGGAAAAGAAAAGAAAAAGAAAAGGAAGAAAAATATATGTGTCGCTAGAAAAGTTTAATTTACAACTATTTGTAAGATGCTATGGTCCATACATAGATTTGGCAAAAAAGAAAATTAGGCACTTTCCAAAGCATATTAGCAAACGTATACTGATGCATAGTACAGTGCACGTGACACATTATATTGACAGGCCCTATATGCAAAAAGACGACTGCTAAGTTCAAAAGACTGTGTGGAAGACAAAACAATTGTTGGATAAATACATATCTCGAATACGGAATAGCTTATCACTGCAGCACAACACACTGTCAAAATAAACACTCCAAAGAAAACAAAACCAGAAACAAAAGATAAAGAAAATAAATGAAGAAAATAGACAAGTGCATAGGCGATTTGTAAGAATAACAAGAATAAATACCTACGAACACACCTAAGAAACATCCACTAGACCACTACAACAGAATTGTTATTGACAGCTGCACAGAATAATGCGATAAAATAATTACATTAATGCTAAATAGATCAACCCTATAACAATATAAATGTAGACTCTGCGAAGGAGGAGACGAAAAAATAAACTGTACCTAAGAGAACTGAAACAACAACACACGCTATAACATCATCTGCCCCCTTGACATCTGGCACTGACGTGGCCTGATGCCATACAACGTAAGAAAGCATGACCGATAGGAGAGAACGCCAATTAGACCCCCACTAGAAGAGTATCAGCGTACTGGAATCTTAGAGATACACATCGTTATATAATGTCTCCTGACCTCCCCACTTAAAAATATAGTGACAACCATCTAGTTTGAAACTACGCAGAACAATGTTTAAGGAGCATAGAAGGATTCATAATGTAGAACATTATCCTTCATAGGAAGGATGCGGATATTACTGGAATATTCAGGGAATATTATTTCTACTGAAATTCCAGAAAAAAGCAAAGCTCCTTGTCAGCTATAAATCAATAGTTAACGACTTTTGCTATAATGGAACCTCATTTGAAACAGGTGTAGAAAAAGGCAGAAATTGCTAAACATATATTGAAGAAGCCATTTATTCACACTCCGTGATTTCCATGGAAAAATCATTCGCAGGACGCATATAAAAACTTATAGTACTTATAAAGTAAAATAACACATATGTATGTGGGCGACTTAACACTAATCTACAAAAAACAACACATAACTATATAATATAAGAAACACAGTTAAAATACATAGCTATGGCATTCGAAAGTAATTCGAAAAGGAAACTGTTGTAGTTATTGTATGAAGCAACGAAACAAGCAGAAACGACAGAACTGATATTTTCGTTTTGATAAAGGCACTTTGCAAACCAAACACACATTAATAGTATAGCTGGGTGTTCTGGGAACGGGCATTATTAACCGACAGATTATATAGAAAAGAGTAGAATAGAATATCAGACCCAAATTATATAAAAGAAATCTAATAAAATAAATACATAAAGACACTCTCACTTGAGTCTTTATCAGCTGGAAAAATAGGACTTTAGGCACGTGTACCAAGGAATAGCATAGCTAATGGTTGTAGATAATGCAATGTAAGTGAAGAATAATTTCCACTGTCAACATGTTAAAATAAATAATCTGGAATAGGTATGAAAGTACTAGAAACTGTATTGCTTATTCGTAAAAATAAATAAAAAATGCAGGATTAAAAATGAACAAAGGCTCGTTACCACTGTAAACACACTGCCATCATGAATAATTTGTTACTTTTTAGGCAAAGAGATTACACAGAAAACCACATAATAAGAGCATGCAAATAAACTAACACAAACATAATTCAATTATGACATAACTTCGGAATTGGGTATTCTTGGAAAAATGCAAACGAATGCATTTTAAATATGTGTACACATCAGTCACTATTCGAAGATTAAAAACATAAAATGGGATGAGAGAGAGAGAGAGAGAGAGACACACACACATCGAAAAATTAATCAAAGAAAAAACACAAGGTTTAATAATATTTAATAGTATTAGATTTAGCCGTCTTTGCTGTTCACAAGTAAATAAATGGCACTTGCCAAATACCTGAAGCGAATTTGGAACATGAATAAGTATGTGTGGAAGAAGTTGATGCATTACAAAGAAACTAGAAAAGTGACTCGTAGCAAGTTGAATGAAAACAGTTGACCTATTAAGTAAAATCATCGGGTGCGGAAACAAAGCACAGATCAACTGAAATAGAATTACACTGCCCAAACACAACTAGACTTCTGGAAAATACATTACACTAAACCGAGGGTCGTAAAACAACCAGAGTAGGTAAGATAGGTTACATAATCTGTCTCGTCCAAAACGCTGTCACCAGCATCGGTTGATACAATGAAATTGTCATGAATAGCCAGATAGGGTTGAAGAAAAAGAACCACACTCCAGGCATCTACTGGAAAGCCACGGAAACTGCTGGAATCTTGAGGAGACATATTGTAACTCAGTTTCCAGCTAAACACTAAGGGGCATATTAATTGTAGATTGCTGATAGTTGAACACAAATTTAAATTCATGTACACTGAGGTACCTTTTATTTTTGTCTCATAATTAAAAATATTTGTATCATACATTTCGAGAAATTATCCATTATTTTTTCAAAACTAATTATGAGAGATCTTTACACTCAAGATTCAATTAAAAAATAATGATGTGGAAATATATATAATAAAATAATTCCATAAAATAACCTTATAATTTTATAATGAGAGAATATTATTTAAATGCATACAAAAACAGTGTAATTTAACAAAAAGACATTGTCTTTAAACTTGCGATTCACCTAGAAATAAATTTTATATGGATTAATTTGCCTTTCTCAAACTGATATCTTTAATGTGTATCAATCTAACTTATTATGGTGTTATCACTTCGTAGATACGTCAAATTGTTATTATCATGTTCTGCATTGAAATATTTTGGCAGGTAAATAGAATTCGAGGATAAAAAGAGTTCTGGAGGTCAACCGTTTGGAGCAATGTCGGCTTGGAAACGAGACCTTATCAGGATAATAGAAGTGGCATGTGACATACAGATTAGAGATCGTAGAAAGGATAGTATGTTTCGAATAACCGTAATGACCTGTCTTAAAATCAGTTTATACGAAGCTTTGCGCCTCTAAGAAAGACAACATTCAGCTCCCTATTCACGCCACTCCATTGTAATACGACAAACAGAATGTAAGCTTAATATATATATATTATTTCCGCATAATGAGTGTATGGTTGAATAACTGTCATAGGGCTTGCTGTAACAGGCTCCATGAATAGATTGTCCTAGGTCGCGAAAATCTATACGAGAGCTGGACCGTCGAGACGCCGGGGAAAAAGGGGATATCGTTTTGAATAATAATGATTTCGTACATATGTAAGTGCTCGAGTAACAATAGGAGTCGGTATCACTCAACTTCCCCAGCTATTTAACATATGTATATAAGAACATTATAGTATAATTTACCGTTATATACATTGAATACATACATTATTAAAAGTTGGATCAATTTTTTTTGTGGGAATATTAATAACTTCACGCAGCAGGGACATATGCGATAACTGTAAAGAAACTGTCCTTACAATGAGAATGTAATATTAATTTCTTAATGAATAAACTATTGTGAGAATCAGAATCAAATTAAGTATAAATATTCTTTAATGCATTTCGTCACATGAGTCTTTTCAAAAGAAAGAAAGCATAACTTGTCAATTCCTGCGTTTTAATTCATATATACAATCTACGAGCGCGTTGTGAATGTGTATAACCTTTACAACGTATTCGCGCCATTTTAACTCACTGTCTAATATGATGTTTTACTTGATAAATTATTTCACGTGTGAATACACTCTTTTGCATAATTGATGCTATAAACGATGGCATTTACCCTCGTTTAAAGTGTTAAGCTGCATATCTACCAATAATGCCTCAACAAGATATCTCGAAAACAACCTCTGCCGCATTCGTCGCTTTATTTAAACGATTAAGACGCTAAAATCATAGAATAACGGCCCATAAATGTGTGCATTCATTACACAAACCGATAAGATAATGCCTACCAAATGAACGGCTATAAGAAACCATGTTGAGCAACTTTTCAATTAATTGCAGCTATTTATAGTCAGAAAAACTTATAAGCACAAATGTTAGTAATGATATCTAACACGTCTACTTCATTTATTCATTAGTATTGTTTGCTTGCCTTTTTTAATTTTGTCTCTCGTGCCAAAGCTTGAATAAAGATCTTATATAGTTGGACAGTTTAAGCCATCACACATATATTATCGCTTAAAAAAGATGGATCATCAGGTGCGCGACGTATACCTACGTAAATTATAATTCATATTATCGCTATATGTGTGAAAATAGAATTTGCCAAGAGTCAAATATAGAAACCCAGTGACATAAATAAACGTGTTTACATTGCCTTACAAATGCAGGAAAACAATCTAAACTGAAGTTAATCAAAAGCTCTTAGAGTGTGTGTCAGCAACCACGGTAATAGATTCATTAAACAAGGGGAGTTATCACGTTTCTCAGGTTAAGGTGTTATTATAGACACACTCCTTATCAAGTCAAGTGTGATAACGCATATCGTTGCAAATATTCTTACTATGTGTGAGGAGTTCTTGATTATATAATATCAAGTGGCTGTATATATATATATATATATATATATATATATATATATATTTATATATATATATATATATATATTGGAAGGATAGTAACAGTATTACAAAGAGAAAAATAGCGTTTATGTATTTACTATAACTAGTAATTTTTAATTGTGGATATTTTATTACATACTTTTTCAATAACAATCGAATCCGAACTTAACGAATTATTAAGTCGGATAAAATAAGCTGATTTTCATGAGATATTTAATAGAAAAGAGCTAATGGTGTAAATAATTTGTAATTGATGAAAATGTAAAACATGAAAAGAGGATAAGAAATATGGGGAAGAGAGAAAGAGAGAGTGAAAGAAGAGAGGAAGGAAAAGAGTGAGACTTTTATGAAGTAAAAGGGAGTGCGGACGGGTTTAAATGAGTTTCATCAAGAAAAAAAAAATATTTACTTAAGATCGATGACGAAGATAGATTAACATGTCTGCGATTTAATAAACAATAAACCATTTTGCGTGTTTTATATTTGTAAAAGTGGGTAAACGAATGTAAGCAGGCGATTGTGGCGTTAAAGACAAACACTTGCGGAAATAAAGCATCTTTCACGTTTATACATTAATTAAAACTGTTGAGATGATTGCTGTCTTTCATGTATAATGATATGTGAGCAAGCCAAAGAATTGCTTAAATATATTTAGTCCTTTCAACAAACGAGAGAAAGAAAATCGACAATTTGCAACATTTTTATTATAAATACAAACAGAGAAAGTGGGGTTTAACAACTTATCTTATGATAACTTATTCGCCACATCGAACTTTTAAAGTAGCCCGGCCATCGTATGGTGAGTGTTTTATTAGCAGGATGAGAAAAAAGTGAGGTGTTTTTTTTAAGCGACCTGTGTTCTTTCACATAAATACCATTTAGATTATTGCTGGATTTCATTCAAAATTTTCTTCGACTTACCCAATAAGAGCTAAAAATAAATGTAAGTCTAATCAAAAAACGAGAGAAACAAAATCTACAATTCGCAACATTGTCAGTATAAATGAAAACAAAAACTCAGAGAAAGTAGGTTATTATAACTTCGCCGTAAAAGTGACATGGTCAATGTTTTTCTTTTTTAGCAATTCGAGAGAGGAGGATGAGGCGTTTGTTTTGTTTGGCGACCAATATTCTATGAAGAACATATTCTACATGCATACATCATATAACGCGTTGAGATTATTGCTGTCTTCTATTTTAAACTTGATTTTACTCAAGCAAGCAACAACTAAAAATACATGGTGGTCTTATCAACACACGGGAAGAACAACATGTTTAGTATCAATCCATACAAACACTCAGAAAAAAGTAGGTTTGAAAAACTTACATGACCATATTTTATTCATTAATATACACAATTTACTGTAGAGGCTATGTATATTCTCTATAATTTTGTATTCGTCCTACAAATTGTCGTTGTCGTACTTTTCGTATACTGCCAATAATACACGAATGGGTAATGTCTTACTGTATTACATACTTATGTTAATCATTAATCTTACTTTTAATTGTAAGGAATCATCCTCTGCCTTAACTTGAACACAATATATAGTTATGTGTATACCTGTCTTACGCAGTATACATGTATCAGACAATATGCTTTTGGAAATTTTAATCCAGACTATTTTTCATGTAGTAGAGATTGCGTATCTTCTGAATTACCTACAAGTCATTTACATATGATAGAAAACTGGTGATTAATATACTATTAGATTCTCAATATTCGCTGAAATCATGCATTCTTGGTAGTTTTTCCGATAGCGGGTTTCTCTTAGCGTGTCCATTTAATAGTGATATATTTTGGTGAATGCATATTGCCTTGTAGGAAGAAATTGCCACTTCTGTTACATTTAGGTTAACAGCGAGAGTTGATATTTACGTATTATCTATAAAAGTTGGATTATTATTCAGAGATTATCTTAACGCATGTCAAGAGTTACTTGTCAAAACAGCTCGTAAGCACAACTGTTTATGCATTGAGGATAATAGTTAAATATACTTTCAGTTTGACGATGAACGCCACTAAGAGTGTTGGAATCTATGGAGGAATAAGCAGAAGATTACTTAGGAATAATTTATTATCCAGGATGAAGGCTCAACAAGTATTTGTGTAGATTAAACTGGAAGAAGACCATGTCGTAATCAGTTCGTTGTATTTTGTTCCGCATCTCGTATGTATTAGTACGGCACTGTTAATTAAAGTTCCGTTTTGTTTTTGATACAGCGAAACATAAGATAATGTTCATAACTGTGGTTATATCTACGTTATTTCTTGCTGTAGACGTTTTTTTAGGTTGAAAAGTATGTTTTATCGCCTCTCAAGGTATTAACACGTGCACCAATCGGCACTCTCATATATATAACACTAATACACAATCTTATGGTGTATATGGATGTTATACAGGTAGATAATTGATTTAAGAGTCAAGGATTTTATGGGGCAATTTATTATACACAGCTTCCATTTGATATTTGTAGTTACAGCCATTTCATCAGAGCCTCTAAAACCTGTATTTGGAAATGAAAACTACTTATTTAAACTAATGAAAAATGAGTATTCGAGCGATAGTGGTGAGAGCGGAGAAACTTTAGATACGTTAACAGTAACTAAACACGCTGCCCGCTGCTGTACAACGTGCCTCACATGCTAAGAAAGAGAGAGAGAGAGAGAGAGGAGGGATGCGAAAGAGCTTGATCACTAATGCTCGTCGAAGTGCTGCCATACATAGTTGACACAACTGTATAGATGTCAATGTACATCTCATAATATAATTTTTAATAAATTTCTATGGAAACAAGGACGTAGGCTAAGCCGATAATTAATGACGCATTGATGACATGTCATGTGTGCCGAACCCTATTGAAGGCTTTTTATAGTTCATTGATAGATTAGCAAATATTGTGCGGTATCACAGTCTTTGCTACACTTGTCTACAAGTTGTTGATTTATTAAGGATTTAAGTAACTTTGTCATGACGGACAGAACACTGATCAGTCTGCACTATAATCCAAGGTACTGATCTCCAGTATATATTTATACTGAGCAGAAAAATGAAAGAACGAAATCTTCCAAAGTTATAATAATCATATATCCTTTGCGCAACGATTTCACAGGTGTGCAAAGAATAAGAGCTATTAACGGTTGCAGAGTCTTAAGTACAATGACAGGAATTATGTCGAGGTATCAAGGTTCTAGATAAGTATAACACCATCCTGGACACTTATTCAGATGTTGCTTTCAGTTTCTACTCGGTCATTGATGGCCATTTTGGGAGTAGGTTGCCGTGATGGCAAATAGTTGAAATATGCCGCCAAGTTCTTTGCAGAAAATGGCGACTTCATCATATGAAGAAATGATGGTATTGATTGTGATAGTACATCTGTTCAGGACCCTGTTTTTATCTTCCAAAACTCATTGGAGCTAAGCCTAGTATATGCCACTGTAGGAGTAATGCATTCAGCATAGCACACTTTAGCTTTTTGTATAAGGATTTTGTATCAATTTTAGGCGGTCTTCAACATGCCTTTTGTTTCAAATCATCTACAAGTTCGGGAAGAATTGTAATAGTGATTTATGTGAGCAATAGCAGCGGCATATTGAAGGTTGTGTCGTGGTTGGCTGTTTCCCTTCTGTTGGAATATTTGAAGGCGTATGAAACCCTCAATATAAACGGCCATTGGATGCATGACACATTAATTTTTAAAATGGATTAAACTGAGATTTAAAATATGAAAGGTCGTAAGCTCTTATAATAAATCTTTCAATATCGTTAAAATATGCGGTGTATACAGACATGCGGTGTTAACTTCCTGTTCATACAAGAACACAGGACAGTGGATATGCACACTTGCAGATATGTTATGAATAAAAGATAAATAAGTATTGTATAATTTCGAGCAGTATCGGGTACGCGTGTGGGCTTGTCAATGTGAATATTTATAACATTTTAGCTGCCCATTACTGGTGAAAATTACGATTTTATAGCGAGCCATTCTTCTTCAGGTCGATATCTTAGATCCCATCGTGTAGTTAATTGTGTCTAGAAATAAAATTAACCTCTTCATCGATTTATATATTAATATGTCGTGGTGTATTTTTTATGAAGAATCAGCAGCCAATTTGCATACAGCAATGCCAAATTGTATTCAGTGAGTTTTTTTATAATATATTTATCAATAGCTACCAGATCATGTTACATCTGTCAATTTGTTAGAATATAACGCCTTCTCCATCCGCATTGTATCATTGAATCTCAATGTGTCGTATGATAATATCATAATTACTTCGTAGCAATTTGAGTTATTCATGTAAATAATTATATTTTCTTAGTTTGCATTTTTCTAGTGCGTTCTAGACTTTACACCTTCGTAAATCACAACATACATTTAGTTTACTCATGTCTGGTCTATCGATTAAATATATGCTTAATGATTATGACAAATATACATCATTTTTAAGCTATGATTTACTATTCGGCGTCAGCCGACGCTTAATTTAGTTGACAATGCATCTTATTAATGAATGGTAGACTTTAACACGAATATTTTGCTCCCAACGTTGCAATTTTTTTTCTTTTGCCGATACTTGATATATGTAAAGTATTCCGTGGATTACGTCTATGTATTGTCAGATGCGCGTTCTTTCATCACTCATTGATGTACTCATAATCATAACTTGTCTGTGATTTATGTCCGTAAATGATGGTTCCTCCATGTTTTATTCAGGAGTATATCACGGACACTAATAATACGAGCCGAACAACCAGTAAATACACCACATATTTTACCATGTCTAGAATTGACCATTGAATTTAAAAAATAAAATAAAACCCGCAATAAGTATTTTCTTAATTTGATTATCTTTGTATTTAACCTATTTAAAATGTATATACATCTACATAAATCATGCATATCCATTTAAAGTGCATTAGTGTAACTATAGATATCACATCGGAATTAAAAGCAAGTCACAGGTGATATGATAAAGCTATCGCCAAATAAGTGGCAAAGCTGTAGAATTACTGAGCAATCAATTATTTATTACTAAATACAGAACAGTGTATTTACATTCCGAAATTTACTTACTTAATATGCTGTTTTACAGAGGTATAAACGATTAAAACTGGCCATTGTTGTTCAGTTTATGAATATCATGTGACAATTAACGGAACATTTATAGACAACTAGTGATATAAACAACGTGGTGTCCTAAAGTTATCATCAACCCTACATGCCTTTGGTGTATCAGTCTATCCGTTACAAATAGAATTAATGAGTAATGCTAAATATATAAGTAGAATATATTAATTACTTGATTTTGCGTAACTATATTCAATGGTCATTCATTTTTATTTAAAATTAATGTGGAATCTAAAAATGTATTCTCTGTAATTAAGTACCTTCTATACAATCATTGTTTGAGGTTAACTTTAAATCAACATACTGTTTCCGGATGTAGAATGTTTAGACTTAACGTTTAAAAATTAATTGATAACCGCAATTGTTATTCTATAACTGTTATAGGTTGCATTAATGTTAGCGCACGTTTCTGTTGATGAGTCTGTACGTAGCAGTGAATTGCTTGCATGTGTGATAGACATCGCACGGAAAATGATGTAAGGCACGTGATTATAACAATAAGAAAGGAAGACACGTCGCAACGTGAAACACAGACAGACGAGCCGTTGACTTGATAGCGCCACGATGGTGGGTGTCGATGTGTAGAGATGGAATGTACTCTGGAGACGAACACCGCGTTAATTGACAGCAGAAGTGGAAGCTGGCCACATTCTTGCTTCGTTGCACTAGTGGTAAATTGTTAGTGGAAAAACGGATACAAGGCGAGAAAATCAGGAAGCCGTTGTATTACAGTGAGTCAAGAATAGAGATAACGAGGGAATCACCATAATTATTTAGAGAAAGTCGGAAATACTTTTATAAAAATATCCAGAGCGTTTGAAGTGTCCAATAATTATTTGAATCTAGCTCAGTCTTTCACTATCTATCTTTTCCATTATTCTCGATACTTACAGTAATGTCTTTGGGCAGATAATGTATCAACGTTTGTATTAGAAGTAAATGAATTATGACTTCGTAGGAATTATACGGAAGGCATACCTTCATATTAATGTGGTTCTCTTAAATATATATATATATATATATATATATATATATATATATATATATATATATATATATATATATATATATACATATATATATGGGATATGAGAAAGGAACAGTTAAGAGATATTTTTCATATATTCATAAACGTTTCATCTTTATTATAAGACTTCAACAGGATGACAATTTGCAGAAAAATGTCATGTAAGTACATAGACATTTGGAGTTGACATTATTGGGAGATTAGGAAAGTAGTAGCCGTGGCTACTGTGTGCGCTGGAAGAGAGTCCAGTCCATTTAACGTCGGATTACGTTGGATTACTCTCATCCTTCCTTTCTCATATATATATATATATATATATATATGTATATATATATATATATATAATGTATTTAGGCAGATATTTTCATGATCATAATTAATTAAAGCCATTGTCTTTTCAATCTATTTAATTGAGATATGTAATACCATTAGATTGTAATAGAATGTGCTGGAACAGCCGGCGGTCATTTCGACATTTAGTTAGCAGCTTCTGATTATTCGGACGCACAGCAAAACTTATATTTTAAGAAAGAGAGAGAAAGATAGAGAAAGAAAGAGCGATAGAGAACAATTGAATAGCACAACTTGAAAAAAATATGCGATCGGAGGAAAACAATATTTACTAATATATAAAATTCATAGACATTTGTTGTAAACAATTCTTAATAAATGAACATTATTTAATTTGTAATTTTAATTACCATATATATATATATATATATATATATATATATATATATATATATATATATATATATATAAATGATTACACAATACTAAGCGAACGTAACCGACCCAGCAACTTAAAAGAAACACTGAGTTAAGTGAGTTTTACCAAATAAGTTATCTGTTGAAGTTTCCTATTGTAACTTTCACGCGTATTTTCCATGTTGATCGTTTTCTTTTCGTTTTGCAAGTGATGGCAATCTCACTATTAAAAGTCCCTTCCTCAGAGAAAATCTAAAAAAATAGCAAATTTAAAAATTTAAATTCACCCTATGTGTATTCAAATCCAACGAAAAAAACATTCGATAGGTAAAAAACAAAACAAAATTGCACAAATTGTGTTTTCGGTACAGAACAATTTCAGTAATTGTTCCGCACCGAAAACACAATTCGGCTACACGTCTCGATTTACAGCTGAATGGGTACAAATTGGGTGTTCACCTGTACGTGAAATTTATATTGGAAAGTTAACCTTTACTTTAAGATCTACTTATTTTAATAAAAAAATAACAGTGAACCGCTAAGTAAGTCTCGTTATCAATAAACAAAACAGTCGCTACTGAAGTGTTGGTTGATTGTTTTTTTTTATATTAAACAGCTTTTTGAATAAATAATATTTTAAAAAGGGTTTTGACTGTTAACCATTCCGCACTTATACAAAGTTATCCAATAATTATTTGAAAAGGAGTGATTAAGATTCAGAAAATTATATAATTAATCGCCCTTTACATTATAGGACTGCGTTTTCGTTATTATATATATTTAATGAATACATGGCTCACAGTCATCATCAGCATGGACAACTTAGACAATGATCGAACCTTCGATATTGATGTCTATAGCCCAGCGTTTTACGATTGCACTACAACGTTCTGCCTGGAAACATGCACGATTTGTATCACCAAACCTTCTATGGTATGCTCATGTAATTGTCTTTATTGGTGATTGCAGTATTCGTGGGTTTTGACTATTTCAATTGTTTCACTTTCATAGTTATAAAGATGAAGAAAACTGCATCATTATTATCCCTTACATTTATAGGACGTATTTTCCGTTTATATATATATATATATATATATATATATATATATATATCATATCAATGCCGTCATCAGCATGGTTAACTTAGGCAAAGATCGATCTTTCATTATTGATGTCTATATGCATGCATAAGGATATGAAACTTAGAAGGATATACCTTTTTCGATATAATATATATTATATTTCAGTATGAGTGTGTATAATGTTTCAAGTTGTATTTAGTAATGTTTTTCTAGACTAACACACTTATTTGATTGTCCATATTCATGTGAATAAATGTTGTTTGACTTCGCATTTAGATTTTATTATTTAATTTACGGGTATAAGTTCGTTTATATTTGAATATATATGACGGTGTGTGTATATATCTATGAGTAGTATATAGATATGTGAGTATGTATATATATATATATATATATATATATATATATATATATATATATATATTGTGTATTTAGGCAGCATTTTTTCATTAAGGCATGTGTTATTGAAGACGACAGAAATCTTCCGTTTAGTGATTTCTTTTTTTATTTTTTCCATTCGTCGAATGATCTTTTTGACGTGTAGATGGAATGAATTGATGAAGGATCCATATATATATATATATATATATATATATATATATATATATATATATACGTCATATAGTTGGCCTTGTTAACGGTTAAATTTGTCATTTTACGAGCGCACGAACGCATTTAATTGGACTTAAGAGACGTTGAAGATGTTCTCGAATGGGCGTGATAAAATGTATAACAATTGTAAAGCGGTAAACATACTAAATAAGCTTTACTGCTAAAAAGTAAAGGAGGGGCCTTAATGTGTAATAGTATAAGCATCTTTCCTGTTCACTTATACAGCCATCGAGTCTAACCCGAGGGAATACACCTAATAAAGAAGTGTGTCTCTCGAGGGCATTAATGCACATATATAACTGACAATAATTGTATAAATCAGAATGTGTACGAAAAAAAAATCATTGCTTGTTTTTGAGCACTTTTTTTTATAAAAAAAACATTAGTTTCATTGGGTTAGCAAAACGGGCGCGTACATATCCGACGCAATGGCTGAATCCTTAGAAAGTTACTACAAGGCTATAGTAGATGTGAAACAGAAATAGTTGGTAACGCTTAATGACGCAAAGACAACATTCCTGTATTTCAATACCTACAAGAAAACTCTTCACCCACCGATTGCCATGGCACATAACACCCTACCTAAAAGTTCAACATTCACAAGTAACATGAATTGGAACAATACATTGAAGACATTGCCAAGTCTGCTGCAAAGAAGGTGGGCTATCTCTACCGTGCTTGTAAACTCCTTACACTTGACATTCTCCTGTATCTCTACAAAGCCAGCATCCGCTCATGTATTGAGTAGTGTTGTCACATCTGAGCTGGTGCATCATCCACTCGTCTCTCCCTGTTTGACGATATCCAAGAAAAGTCGCAAACTGAATGCGCCCCTCAGTATCCACCAATCCCCGGACCCTGTCCTATCGCCGCAATGGTGTATCAGTTTGCTTGTTTTACAAATACTTCAATGGATTGTGTTCCGATGAAGTAGCTGCTGTATTGCCCCTTCGATGCAAATACACTAGAATACCCCGATGATCTGCTAGGTCCAATCCATTCACTGTAGATGTCCCCAGATGCCGGAGAACCTTTCTACTCCAGACGCTTTTATCCTGGTGCTGCCGGAATCTGGAACTCCCAGCTCTCTGATACTTCTACTATACTGATGTGTAGAAGGGTACAACTACTGTAAAAAGATATCTTGCTGCACAGTTTCCTACTTAAAATATCAACCAAAACATACTCCCTAGTTCTCAGTACGTTTTACGTCTACAGTGCCGACTTACCTTGTTTGCGGGTGAACTATCTTTAAAGGGTAAGAATGTGTGTATTAATCGAGAAAAGAATCCAATGTGAAAAACTAATCTTTTTCAAATTGAAAAAATAAAAAAATCGATATTTAAACTTGAATACAATTTTTGTATATGTTTTAATATATTAATTTTATATATATTTATATATATATATATATATATATATATATATATATATATTGTTTAATATAAGAGACAGACAAGTCATGTCTAGATATCCTTTGGTAGATCCTTTCAATTGTCCGAATTATTGTCCGAGTTTCGGAGCGAAGTTAGCTGATGAATTTGCCATGATTTGCATTAGTCTCCCAAGTACTTTGTCCCGTAGATAAACTCAGATGGATACAAATGTACTTGGGCGACTAATGCAAATGATGGCAAATTAATCAGCCAATTCCCCTCCGCGCCTAAGATCCTAATTCGGACTATTTAAAGGATCCACGAAAGGATATTTAAACATGAGTTGTCTCTTATATTCAACAATAGTTGCTTGCAAGAGAAGATGCTGCCTATATATATATATATATATATGTATATATATATATATATATATATATATATATATATATAAATTTAATTCCCGAAACAGTTTTTCATGGTAAACAACTGATGATCCCTTGAATAATGTTAGAAGCCAACTAATATAATAATTGAAAAAACTAACTTGACTTACATGAGTGATTTTCCACTGAACGACTTCGGACTTAAGGTTTTTTTATTTTTAATTTAATTTTAATTTTTTTAAATTTTTTAAGTTTTTACAGTTGAGCAACTTCCGAGACTATATATATATATACATATATATATATATATATATATATATATATGGTGAGAGAGAGAGAGAGTGAAAGAGGGGGTGATAGATTTATATATGTGTGCAAATGTACGGTTTTTATCACCTAAATATTTAATGCATTTTATGTAATTGTGTTTATTGTTTGTCCTAGCCTTTGTTATATTGCTTGCTTATATTTTGGTTGTTAACTTCTTAAATGACACAGGTGTATGACGGAAATTGTATTTTCGTTGCCCTAAACGTAATAGGATGCATTACTTGTTTATGTATATATATATATATATATGGCCGAATTAAAAACTATCGGCGAAGTACTATACGGATTGCCACCTGAAACCAGAAAGATGGCTCGACGGTTTGAGAACCTCACGAGGAAAATATACACACGCGAAAGTTCTGTGATGTTAAACTACGCTTGCTTCGATAATGACTTGCTGTTTAAATATACATATATAAAACTCTACGACCCAGCAGCACACACGGAACGACTCACAAGCGACTTCTGAAAAGGCCTCATAAAACGGCAAATATGACCCGCCAAGGAAGACATAAAAACCCTTAACGACGAACTAAAAGCAACTGCACAACTACTTAAGGAAGCAACAACGGAAGAACTCCTCCACATCATACAAAGTAAAATAAGGGAAACCCTTCACCCTGAACAACTACAACAAAGACTAAAACTAAATCGAAAACTACACCAATTATACAAAAGTCACATTTATCTTCACTAGCAACGAAAAATACATCAACCTCTCTAAAACACTACTTACAGAAAATCAAAAACGATTCCTCAACCAAGGACCAAACTGCCACCTCTCCAGAAAATACAGCCAAAACATTAAACAATGTGAAATCGAAATTCCATATCAACAAATTCAAGACTTAAAAAATAATGACAAAATCACCACACATCCTAACCTTAAAGACCTACTACAAGCTGAAGGCTTAAAAAAACCGACATAATCACATACACAATCCTTCCCTCCTAACTCCCGAATTAAAAGAAGCAGCTAACGAACTCTACAATAACAAAGGCATCACTATACGAATGACAGACCCATCCAACTTGTACGCAGTCCTTAAAAAACAGACTACAACACTAAAATAAACAACATTTTCAGCAATAAAACAACCTTTAAATTACTTACGAAAAACCCTACCGAACAACTAAAAAAGATAATTAACCATATAATCACTGCAAACAACGCAGAAATAGGAACAATAAAACTCAGTAAAATCATAGCAGACTATACACCTGGCTATATCTACGGAACAATAAAAACACACAAAAAAGGATACCCCTGACGACCTAAACTCTCCCAAATACCTACACCAGTATATCACATATCAAAAACTATCAATAAAATTATCCAACCATATATACCACATAAATATAATATAAAATCTACAACCGACTTCATATACCTACTCTAATCACAGTCGCCCCAAAACCTCATAACCGTCCCCTTAGACGCAGAAAACTTGTTTACCATCGTCCCAATAAAAGATACCATTAAAACAAAGTCTACAAACACAGCACCATACCCCCTCCAGAAATAAAACCTACAACCCTCGAAAAACTCCTACTTACATGCACCAAACAAGTCCTTTTCACAGACCCCCAACTGTAAAATATATATACTAATAGACGGCATTTCGATGGGATCCCCCCCTAGGCCCCACCTTTGCCGAATATTACATGACAAATACAGAAAATACAATCTTCTCCGACCCAACATCTAAACCTAATATATACACTCGCTACGTAGACGATATCTTCATCGCAACAGAATCCCAAGAAACTATAAAAAAAACTCAAACAAACACTCGAAACCCACTCGGTACTTACATTCACTACCGAATTACAACATTAACAATAACATCCCCTTTCTCGACGTATTAATCGACTTCAGCAATCCTACAGAATACACGACATCAACATATAACATACCCACAAATAACAATCCGAGCCTCCTCAACTATCATAGTGAATGCCCACAAAAATATAAAATAGCACTTATTAAAAAATCTCGTTCATCGCGCACACACTATATCCTCATCCAAACGAATATTTTATAAAGAATTAACCAATATTAAACAAACATTAATTAACAACAACTTCCCCAATAAAATAGTCGACGAACAAATAAAATCATATATAAACTCCATACACGACAAAAACTAAAATAAAACCCATAACAAAAAAGGCAAAATCAACCTCTATTACAAAAACCAGACGCACCTTAACTACAAACTCGACGAAAAAGCAATACTTCACATAATAAAACGATACACTAAACCTAGCGACCAACAAAAAAAGATCAAACTAATAATTTACTATACAAAATTTAAAACAAATAACCTAATTATTAAAAATAACACTGTCAATACAACTCTCAGTCAAACTAACGTTATATACATGTTCTCATGCCCTTTTAAGGAATGTCTCCTTACAACCCAAACAGAACAAATACATAACACCTATATTGGCCACATTACAACAACTCTCTCTCGACGCCTAACTTACCATTTATCCGATACCAGCGCCATCCAGCGTCACATTACTACACATAACAAAAGACTACAGTCGGCCGATATACGGAAAATATTAACATCTAACACCAAAATAATACACACAAATAAATGCACAAACAGACTTAAAAAACTAGAAGATATATTCATTAAAACTAAACAGTCTAACATTAATAAAATAGCTTTCAACACAGGTACTAACATATTAAAATTATTCCAAAATTAAATGAAAATTAAGTAAAACAATATAAATAAATAAATAAATTGATAAATGAATAAATAAATAATTGTAATAATTGTAATAGGAATAAATAATGATGAATAAATAAATAATAGCAAAAATAAGTACTAATAAAATAAATAAGTAAACAATAAAACCAAACACACAAACTATAGAATAAAATGGACTCAACCACACACCCTATTCTCTATTTCATTCTCCCGTAACGATAACTATTAAACACTAACTCCAGTCTTATTAAAATTAAAAAAAAAACTATCCTAAAGACGACTACGAAAGTCGAAAGCGCTCGAGAAAATGGCCGAATTTAAAACTAGCGGCGAAGTACTATACGGTTGCCACCTGAAACCAGAAAGATGGCTCGACGGTTTGAGAACCTCACGAGGAAAATAGACAAACGCGAAAGTTCCGTGATGTTCAACAACGGTTATATATATATATATATATATATATATATATATATATATATATATATATATATATTAATTCTTACGCACATAAAAGTAATACATGAACACTTGTTACTGACTCATATATATATATATATATATATATATATGTATATATATGTATATATATATATATACATACACATGTACATATATACATACATATATATATATATATATATATATACGTGTGTGTGTGTTTGATGATATAAACAAAACTGTATTAGATCCTATCTTGATAGGTTAGGATCACTATAGTAGATATATCACTTATATTCGGATAATAGAGTGATGCCATTGATAAAAGTTGCATCGTCTACGAGTTTATGAAATCATAAAGGTTATAAATGAAGAATACACTTACAAGAATGACCTTTAAGACATGGTTTCTATCGTAAATAACACGTTCATTATACATATATATATATATATATATATATGTATATATATATATATATATATATACATATATATAAACAGAGAGATAGAGAGACAGATACAGAGGGAACAATATATATGTATATATATATATATATATATATATATATATATATATATATATACATAACGTGTAAAAAGAACTTATCAAAATTGGCGCATAGAAAATACCTTGCACACAAAAAAATGCTCTATATCTTTCTAGATAAAGCTGTATAACAATAATAATGAAATCAAATATATTACATAAAATTGTCAGATGAAGTTATTTGTTGTAATAGTTCATTTCAAAATGGTGAAATTCTCTAAGGGATACAGCTTTTCCCAAAAGATATTCTCACTCGAGGGCTATAAAACTAGGAATTCAAAACGAAAGAAAACCGTAATTTAAGTGGCAGGTTAGTCTATACTTTACAATGTTTTACTGTTTTATTTTTTCAATGAATGTTTACATCGATGTGTCAATTCTTTGAGTAGTGTCATAACCCTTTAGACGACAGTAAACTGTTTTACTATTTAAACTTGTATGTTACTTATATTCGATTTTATTTTATCGTAATCGAATAAGGGTGTCAATATCACCCACCATATTTGTGTTTTCTCTGCACTTCTTCTATCCTGATAATCTTCTCTTCACATATCGCAAGATATATCTGAACTGTTATTATCACCAGCTCTAAAGACGGTGTGACTTACTTCCTGATTTGTACGACCTTCATCAAATAGCATACCTACAGTTTTTCGTAATAGTCATATGTTTGATCAAAACGTGATATTTAAGGTCAGTTGTGTCGCTATTGGGCTGTCTTACGATGCCATTTCGGTTACCTTTACCATCAGAAGTATTTACAAAAGCTCTTTAGATTTTGTAGATTTTTCGGAGATTATCTCATAACTTCTGAATACTTGTTTTTCTGAGCATGGTTCTCTTAAGCTGTATATTTTTGTTGTATATGTATTAGTGACACAGCATATTTCCTTTTCACTGCTCATTTCTTAACATTGCATTGATCGTAGGCGTGGACGTATTAGTATTGTCAATGGAAGATTGGCTTTTGAATTACATATACGCAGTGTACGTCATGAACACATCTGAAATATACAATTTGCTAGTTTTCCGTCTCCATTCAGAAATATATGCGGACAGTTGTATGTTATAAAGTCAAGTGATGCTTGAACATTTTCTGTATTGATCTATGATCTGAGCGAAATATACTTAACATTAGGAAACTCTAAAAATCCTACATCGACGCTCTTAATTATTTATCAGCCAATATAAATTGAAATTCGAACAGTATTAGAGCAGTGTCTAGCCGTGCAAGTTCATACTTTTATACGGACAATTTAATTGTTGTAATTCCAAATAAGTAGATACTTTTCACTATAAACTGACATCAACTCCCTATGTTTAGAGAGGAATGCATCTATGTATCCTCCATTGATATAGAAAGAGGAAATCATTGTTTTTCTACGCCCCAAGTATCCATACCTAACACTAGGCTGAGTAGCTTTTTTAATGCCAACTTGATGCATTAGTCTTGTGTTTACAAAGTTGGCTCCAGGTATAGTATCCACTTAATGTTTTATTATTTGTGGCCAATGGCTTTGTGAAGCATAAGGATTTGTGATGATTCCGACAGTGTTTATTATTTCTTTTCTCGGTCCTTCTGTCAACGAAAACTATTGTAAGTGTCTTCTTGTCGAATTTTGTCTATTTCCTGAGCTCAATTATAAGTCATTTATTTATAATGATAGTTTTTACTAATCCATTGTTAGTTGGAACTCTTCCATATTAATTGTTACAGCATTGGAATTAGTCTAGTCCGATGTTTCAGGTTTGGGAGAAGATGACGCCTTAATCGACCCCACTTTTATGGTAATGCCCGAACTTTTCCGCGGCGCTGGGCATGAAGTTTCAATGGTGAGGCGGGAAATGAAATTACAATAAAAACAAACCAAATAAGTGTGAAACAATGTCGAAATCAAAATGAATTCGCCTCTAAAACAAAAACGAATACCAATAACAATAATAGAAACAATAACACGAATCTTAATAGAAAACTAACAATACCAACGAAATAATATACCTTGTGAATTACTCAGCACAAAATGTAACATATTAATAGAAAGACAATCATTAATAATGTACGACAGGCTATTATACTGTCATAGGGCTAAAATAGTAAAGCGCATTCAATGGCAATAATATTGATAGCTATTGTGTTATACTAATGATTCCAATATTAATTATAATAGCTATATACAATGTTCTAATATTTGAAAAAAGATATGGAGTCGCATTTGCGAAACTTCAAACAGCCGCAATAATGCTGAACGCTTAAATTAATAGCGATCAGACTGCTCTAACCAATATTAAGTAAGATATTATGTTAATTAAATATACATGTTTTTATAATGAAAGACATCACTTTCACTTCACATTTATAAACATTTAGGATCTTACATATAGAAGGATAATATTACCGAGATTAATGGTCAATTTTTGTAATAAGATTAAATGCCTAATATAGGAGAGTCTAGAAAAATCGAACGTGTCTTACTGTCTTATACAACAGTATAACACGTTAGTATATTGGCTTGTATCTAGGTTGTGAATTTGGCATGCGTTACGATAAATGTGTTTTTCTTTATTTGATTAATAGGCAACAGCATAGAAATATTTAATATGATCATAACTGGTGCAGTCTACATATAATCCAGAATACTTAAGGTATTTGTTATTTTTGTTGACGAGAAATATGAAAATTAATTCTATTAAAACTCTTACCTATCAAATGCTTATGATTTATTCACTAAACCGTGTCGATATGGAAATTAGTTAAATACTCAATATTTTTTATTGCTAAGCGATATCCCCTCAAGATAATAAAAAGCAAATTTTCACATAAACTTGTTACATGTTTAACTCCCGACAGACATGATTTTTTTTAAAGGGGTGTTCTTCTTCTTTTTTTCTTTTTCTTGTTCTTGTTCTTGTTCTTGTTCTTGTACTTGTTCTTGTTCTTGTATCTTGTTGTTGTTCTTCGTCGTCTTCTTCGTCGTCTTCTTCGTCCTAGTAAGCATGCTAAGAGTAGTCTACAAAACTCGTAACTTATGTCCGACTCTCCGTGAGGATGTTTGACTGATATTCAATTAATTATTTTGTTTATGAATGTATGTGTCGGTATCGAGCTGACTACTTAAGCAAGACATCCAAAAAGTAAAACATGAGAATAGCAGTATTACGTGTGACATTCGTTCTCACAAAGTTTAAAGTGCGTACGAGTATTATCAGGCACATGGATCTGCCATCTATATTCACATGCGTGATACAACTATTTGTTAAATAAACTATTCCTATCAGTGTATTTTCTTACACAGTGAATTATTATTTTAATGCCATTGAAGCGTTACTTATTAATCATTCCCGACTTAGCTTATGTAGGGAAAAGCTTCGAAAATAACCAACTGAAGAATTTAAACGATGAAAATACCCCATCATGTTGAGTAAACGTATTTTTGTCTCTCACTCTATTTCTTAAATATAAAAATCCGATGTTCTACGTTTTTCTTATTCATCATTTTGACGTTTCATCTAAAAAAGTAAGACGATAAGGACGCACCTTAAGTGTTTCCATCGGCTCATCAATTTGTCTCATTAAAATAAAATGTTTCATCTTATATATATATATATATATATATATATATATATATATATATATATATATATATATATATATCGTTATTTATTATTTCGAGGACATGGTTCTCCATACTGTGTTAAATTCTATACTAAGTCTGCTTAGTAAGTAATTATTGCGCTACTTGTTTGAAACGTCTTGCTCTTTTACCGTTCTTCTCTATCTATAGTCTTTACTTCGTCCGATAAGGGTAGATGGTTTCCTTGTACGCTCCATATATGATACGGTTATAATATATATATATATATATATATATATATATATATATATATATATATATATATATATATATATATATAGTATGAATTCTACACGGATTTACATCTACATAAACTAATACAATTCGTGTAACATATACAACTATATATATAGATAGTAAACAATGAAAATATATATGGCAATCAAGCTACACAGAGGCTCCCGTGTTTCATCCCCGTGTGGATACATGAAGTACTAATATATATATATATATATATATATATATATATATATATATATATATATATATATATATATATATATATATCTATATTGAAGTGGGAGAAGTTGGGTAAACATACTCCGGAAAACCAGCCCGATCTAATAGATAAAAAGATACACACACACACAGACACACACACATATATATATATATATATATATATATATATATATATATATATATATATATATATATATGTATATATATATAAAGCGAGAGATATATGTTGTAATAGAAGTGATGATGCATAGTGATAAATACAGCGACTACACACTGAAAAAAGTATAAGTGTAATGCTCCAAAAGGTAATATTAGAACTGCCCGCAAAGGCCAGTGACGCAGTTTATATTGTAATAAGTTTAAATTAGTTCTAAGTGATAGTAATCTGAAGGTTAAAGGGTCAATCTTCGGTTCAGGCGATACGAAGAATTGCGAATTACTGAAGACTTTTACCAGTCATGGTTGACGGAACAAAATCATGCTAACCCCGTGGATTGAATAACGGGTTCCGTTCGAAATTCCGTCCACATTCCCGAGTTGGACATAAATATTCCTGAGTTTGAAGAGATACACCTCGGTTCCCGAGGTAGTGCTGAAAACACTCAAGGTGAGAAATGTATACCGAATAACCAAATTTATAAAAGAAGGTATAAACATCAAACTACATTGAGTTACAGTTGCCAAGTAAATGGGTATTCTATTCGCTAGCTTATATTTATGTAACCTTTTTTCGTAACAAATACAGCTATCTTGATCGTAATATAGATTACTAGTTTTATATTATTATTATTTTAATTATCATTATTAATTATATGGATCTAATCATTATTAGTATTATCATTGTTATTAGTATTACTTACACTAAAAGGGCTTGTTAAACTATTTCGTTTTTAACTTTAAAACTATGCGGATATATGTTTGTATAACATATGAAAAAATTGACTAACAGGCTTTATACTTTTTTTACGTTTTTTTTCACTTTAGGTCTATTTAACATACGTCGTTTCACGTATTTACATGTTCTCTTCATAATGTGGTGTGGCTGTTAAGTCACTGTTTATATGTTGTAACGTGTATCAGTGTGTATATTGGTGTGTACACATTACCTTTAACGTATAATTCAACGGGTGCGTATGTAAGAGTTACGTGTGTGTACACTGTCAATCATTAGCTACCCATTGTTTTTTTAAGTGTATCTTTCTCTTTTTTCGCTTTTTACTTATTGTACAAATGCTCATTTATAATTTAAACATGATGTACATTTGTTTTCCTTCTTTGTACTTTTAGAAATGTGTATTTACAATTGAAACATGATTTAC
Source organism: Sepiola atlantica (assembly GCA_963556195.1). Taxonomy (NCBI): domain Eukaryota; kingdom Metazoa; phylum Mollusca; class Cephalopoda; order Sepiida; family Sepiolidae; genus Sepiola; species Sepiola atlantica. The sequence continues at coordinate 165,687,615 of OY744523.1, forward strand.
TTTTTCTATTCCTCGTTTTTTCGTTCACCGCTGCCGGGCCACCGTAGATATGATGTATTCTCTTTCATGCCATCATACCTGATCGCCATAGTTGTTACCGGCTCATCAGTGTATTTAATTTACAAAACTGTTTCTATCTAACAAAAGAGAGTTTCGAGAGATCTCATCATGTAAATTATATCAGTATAAAACAGCCACGTAAAAGAAAGATGCCGTCTATCTTATACCCTAGTTCAAACTGTTAGGTTAATCCAAACTTACTAGATGATCAAATACGAGGTCGCGGACGGACAGGTAAGGATTTTCGCTTTCGGCCTAATACCGACATGTAGGTATAATTTTCAGAGCATATGTTGCCACGTATGTAACGTGTCAGATACATGAACGGACTCTCTAGAAAATGTCGTTTCTCGTCAGCGACAAAATCAAATGATCGCACTCTCAACCGATCTGCTTATTGTCTCTGACCTTTATTGACTCGACTGTTCTGTTCTATTGTATCTTAAGTTCACATATCTGTGACTCACTTGTTGGAAAACATATTAATTGCCCCAAAGATAGTGTCAGCCTTACATGCACTGAGCAATGCCGATAATGAGCTCAGTGCCAATGGGTACTAGCTTAAGTACACGTTTTCAACAGAGCTCCCCTATAATCCAACAGTTTCTCCGCATCTATTAGTGTGTCTATATTTGTTATCAAACACGTTATTGTACCTCATTTGTCTATGGTGTTATCAGTAATCTTAGACAGACGAATGAGCTGCTCGAATATCAATTCTCAATAAATCAGAAAATATGAATGTTTTTACCAATTACAATAAAAATTGTAATCTTTATTAATTCGCAGCGTATATCATTTCAATTTGGAGTTAATTCCACGAAATGTTAGATATATGGCATTTATGTGGGGCTTGCAGAACTAACTTTGACCTCACATATGATCGTGAACAGAGATTGCAAAGATTCTATAAGAAAGGTGATATTCTACAATCCTGTTTTAATGGATGGAACATAATAACATTCTAAACAAAAAATCCTTAGATCCAACTTTCGATTATAGTAAGTTTTGGTCGCTTGTTGCAATTTAAAATATGCTCTTCAACGCTAAACACTCATACTAAATGGAGGAATAGTATTTCAGATGCGACTACGTATCTATCGTGCAATGCACTATGTCAGGCGAAGGTTTAAAATAGCACGTATTTCGGTATATCGGTTTTTAACCTCGAATAATATTTTCGTCGACGTGTCACATTTGCACTCACTTGCACTCACATATTCTAGCACCTCTCTAAAAGCATATGCCCGATTTCGCATGCTAAAGTTTTAAATAAACTTCATTGTTATACGTGCAAATTGAATACTCATGATTAAACATATCCGGGTTTATTTTGATATCTATATAAAACACATGTGATGTTAAGCCTGATTAAAAATATACATTATAATGATCTCAGAATATGTACTTTTACTTACATATTCTGAGATCATTATCATTGTACGATGTTAGCCGAGAATTGCCATTTTTTCATTTTCATTGTAAAGCCAACCGCTTACATAAGAGAAAGGAACTAATCTAGTACCATTTCACCAATGGCGCTGATTTGCCGACTTTTCTTTTCAAGATAAGCGGCTGTAGTCAATAAGGCGATGGTTGACCCAGTCGGACGCCCACTTGGAAGCTCATATGTCGATGATAATAAATCCAACTAAACGAAGCAATCTTGTACATGAATCAAATTCAATACTTCAATATAACTCCGATTTATAGCGAAACTGTATTACCCAACGAGGCAATCATTCGCAGAGAATGCAAGCCAGGAAATTGGTTTTCTTTGTCTGCAAACACCGTAGCAATTTGTTAAAGTTAGGCCAAGCGGAACTGGATGTAATCAGCCGACTATCAAATAAATCCATTCATCGTTATTCATCCCTAGGCCAACAATGCGTCGATTAATGTCTGCATAGACGAGTATCGACAAGATAACAGGCGGGGCGAATGCTGTGTAGTTGATGCCCGATATTATGTACCTATATGTTTACCTCATGATTCTCATTATTTTATTGTCTATCTCAATGCATGATATATCAATTGTAATTTTGTGCAATTCATGTAAGTAAGGTTTGATGTCTATTCATTTAGCTGTGTGAACTATGGTGTCTTATTTACTTACTTATATTCTGACCTAGTTGCATTTGATATATCGATATCAAAGTAGCTTATCAACTTAAACTCAGCAGAAGAAGTTGAGTCTATTACCGTGGTAAAATAAAGTATACTCGTTCATATACACACAACCTTACAATTGTCATACACATAAAACTACATAACCGAACGGTCGTAGTAATATTTCTATAACAACCATGATCCGGTTTAGTAAAATTTTGTTTTAGTGCCTTGGAAAAGAGCAATTCATACACGTTTTATTAGGAGGATTTACTTGGGCGAAATTGATCATTCATATACGTTTACTAATGTTGTTCTTGTATGAATGACTGCAATTGTTCCGATAGAAATTTAAGTGTGGATCATGTTTCCATAGTCATCTACAAAATTGGTTATAGCAATGACGAACACCACTGATATTCGAATCAGTGTAAATGTTTATAATTTTTGTGTGTGTTTATTTTGACAAACGATACATGTATACACATGCACACCACTCCAACTCCACAATTAAAGACAAAAAATACAATTCCTATATATTTAACGATATAAAATGTTACTGAAATATCCATAAGAATAACCGACCGATTAAGTAAGACTACACTGAGTTCAAGTCGTGCGTAATTCAGTGGTTGTTTTATCTCCAACGGTAATACCTTACAACTGATGTCTACATTAAAAATATATGATAAAATGTATTTTCAACTTTGAGTATACGAGTTTGATTCCCGGAAGAAGGCACACAGGTTGAAACTGATATTTACACTGATGAAACTTTCCCATTCTATGCGTCTTAAAACGCCAGTATCATCTATATACTTTACTAACTCGATTATCCGGTCACATTAAACGTAAATAAGATAGTTATTAAATCGTTCATATTCTAATATGTTTCGACATACCATTAGGTTAAGCCGTCATGCGTGAGTATCGAATTCTCAAAAAATAAACATTTCAAATATACTTTTTACTAGCTATAATGTATCACCTCTACCTAAAACACCGGGCCCGTTTTTAATAGAAGATAATATTGGTTAAATCACCGTCATTATTTCATTTTGTGTTTGTTTTTAATATTGCCTACATAATTCAACAGCTTTCAAATCAAAAGTACAATTTATCTATTTCGCCGATTAACATATTTAATTCGGACAATGTCAAGGCATGTTGCTTATACGTTATTCAAGCAATCTGATTAAACAGATTTCTGCTGAATGAACAAATAAATGCCAGCATCTTTTTTAGACGTCATTACATTTAGACGTACGAAGTTGCCTCAGTCTACAAGTATGTATTCTTAGGTTTAAACAAAATCTAATTTTTCAGGCATATTCTTAATTAGACACGTTTTTAGCTATGTTTTCGATACACAATATATAACCTATATTTTTTAACAGGCAATACAACATAATTTGTTTACTTACCTTCTACTTATGAAAAAGTGTTAGACTATTTACAAAACTAAACTAAATATTTTTACTATTATTTGTGGAAAATCCAGTGCGTTAATTGAAAATAAAAAGGTTGTCACAGTCTAAAACAAGTTAATTCTGAGCGTGATAACACACAATTTCTTCGCGAATATTATGTATTGGCTACGATATAAAAAGAGTATTAACATTAGAAACAATTTCAAAAGTGTTTTCAAGCATACAAGAACACATTGATATAAATTAGATTAATACATTTGTTCGATAGAACATGTAGAAAATCACGCTTTCTAACAAGATAAACATTTCCTCAATCTATAAGGATGTCATCTCAACTGACAAAAACAATTTCTTTGGAAATATTATGTCTTGTCTACTTCATTGAAACAATAGTTTCATAACAAACTAATGATAACGTATAAACAATCTTTCTCTTCAGACAACATACAAATTATCCATACCGAACCAACTCACTGTAAGTAATTCAGGTAGTTGAAATAGGATTTAATGATGTTAGCCACCATTTCAAAGTATAGAAAGGGAGCCCAGTCACCCAACACATTTATTTGATTTAAAAAAAATGGAATACTTATTAAACAAATCCTATTTTAATCAACGACATTACTCACAGTGAAATGTTTTTTCATGAGTGTTTTTATGCGAGACTCTGAAATTCGTTTTCATTGAATTTAATCTTGATAATATATGTTCACCAGTCGTATAAATATACAGCAAAACGATGACTGACAAAAAACATTGAACTTCCAAGGCATTATATCGGAATTAAGAAAATTATTTCATGACAATAATGCCAACTTAAGTCAAATAATCAATGTTTGTACAATTGAACAATGTACTTATATCACAGCACCAAACGTACATAATTTTAGTTGTGTTTAATGGTATTGTTATACTAGTGCTCGATTGTTTATTGAAATAACTCATTTAAATTATTTGGTACTTTTCTTACATGTAAAACAAAAGAAACGAAAAATAAAGTATATTTCTTTTTTTGTTTTGTTTAGTCCCAAATAGAGAAAACAATACATGGAATAATGACAAACACACATAGATACACTTCCACCGCCATGTAAGATTAAGGGGGTGGGAGTGTATTGTTTTTGTCTTCATCCATATTGACCCATTATTGGCGAGTTGGATTTAAGCCACGCTAAAAAAATCGGACTTATGTCGAACTCTGACCTCGAGGAAGCCAAATAAATAGGGAGTGTTACTTAGAAATTATGCTTAATCGACGATACTCACGTGGATTGAATAAAATTTTCGTTCGAAATCCCGTAAACTATTTATATATACATATACATTTAGTTTTGCATATGAATAGGAAGGTTGCAAGTTTAAATTCAATTAATTTCATTCAAAAATTTAAAAAGTGTACAACATAATTGAATACTAGCGATATACATCTAGACAATTGTCTTTTTGCTCCCTCTCTCTTACTCTCTCTCTCTCTCATATGTAATTAGTGTATGTGTTGGATGTGACGGTGGATGGGAATATCGACACGGACTGAAGACTTCGGTGTTCCATGTTCGAATCCAGTCGGTTCCACAGTTCCACTTTCATTTAGGGGTGTTGCCAACCTTCTCGTGGTATTCACCGTAAGTGCCCGATGTCTTTCCAGAAAATGTATAACTAGAAAAATATCGGAAAAAATAATGGCAACACCAGAATCAACTGATTCATACGAAATAAGAAGTATATGTGTGTTTCCCTGTACGCTTTATGTAAGCCTTAGCCGTTTGCCCTCTTCTTTGGTCGCAACGTGATGTTTTTCTCGCGCGATTACATTACCGTGAGGATAGGCTCGAACTTTGGAGTTGTAACATATTCAACCTTAATATTGGACGCAATAAAAGTTCCATGTAATAATAACTAGACCAAGAACAAGAACAAGAACAGACACCAGAAAAGTATACATTTTCCAGCGATCTATTAAAACCACCTTCTTTGTATTTAAGTATTTATCTCCCACAGGAAATAAATGTCTAATGGCCTGCAATACGCATCATTTTACGTTAAATTTTTTCGAAACTGATCAGCCACTTAAAATTCTAAACTAACAATTGTGCTCTACCTTCGTTTGTAAAAATTATTACGTCGTTCAAACAAGGATGAGTTCACTTGTTTGTAATGCGAGGATGCTACGGTGGATGTGATTCTACAATATACAACAACAAGTAATAAATCAAAACAATAAACTGCAAAGAGACTTATGATACATGTCATTATACATGTTAATGCTGAAATGGAAACTCCCACTTGATTTTTAAGATAATATTTTAACTTTTAAATATATTTAACTTATTAGTCTTCAAGCAGAGAATCATACTTACCATCAGCCTTTTCATTTCGGCGCTTAACTTGTACGATTACACTTGTTATTACTTACTGTTTTAATTTGTGTTTTTACTAAAACAGTGGGGGAGTAGAAATTATTACATTGTAAATATGTTGGCTGAATAAAATAGAATAAAGTAAATATTTAAATAATTTATACAACACAAAAATAACCTAATTATATAAAATTAGTCTCCGTTAATCAATGGCAGTGTCTACTTCAGCATAAGATTTAACCAGATTGAAGTGTACGATGAACAACACATTGACATGATTGGAAACATCACCCATAAAAATACAGAATCACTCACAGCAGCCATCCGCCCATACAGGTATTTTATAATTTACAAAGAAGATTCATTTCGCATTACATTTATCATAACATGTTGCTGTTTTTTTATGGATTTACTGGATCAATAAAAGATAAGTACTCTTGTAAATAACTGTTGTGTTGCAGAGTTTCCTTATCAAATATACTTTTCCGCGAAATGTCATGCCACGGGTTCGGCTTATATCATTTATTTTCGTATTTCATATTAGGATGATAAACGTGATCGGTATTTCCGAGAAATCACACCCCCAACTTGAGAAAAGAAATAATCTGCCAATACACGAAGCATGTATTGCGCACGATTGATAGAAAGACAACTGATATAAATTGAAATAAATGTCGGTAAATTTATAGTATTCAACTTGGTCATCTTCTTTTTGAAGCAACATTTGTGTTCCTGGAATAATGGAGGAACGGTGTGCACCGTTGTTCCAGCCTATAACCCCATTAGTGTTTTACAATTTTGGATTTTTATTTTTTAATTTGTTAAATATTCAAGTAATATATGAAATCAAGAAAATCATCGAAGTTAATGACGAACAAAAACCCAGCGATAATGTAGTATTCTCTTTGATCAAAATGAAATGTGTTAGCTGACTAACCTGTTTAATTAAGGTTAAGAATATATTATAGTGATCTAGATCTACCTTCAAAGCCCTATTATAAGTTTCTGAACAAACACATACCCTCTCAGGATCTACAACTTTCTCTATAAATGTTGCGTTCAGAAAGAATCGGGATCCCCGCTGTATTCGGCACAACATTAAAAAAATGAATGAAACATAGTGTTACCTTAAAATACGACGGGGTTTAAAACAACAGAAATTAAAAAGCAAATGTATGCACTTGGAAAGAAGAAATGCCATGTTACCTACCTTTGAAATATGACGTGTGTTCTAAATGAAGTAAGACAGGCGTTTTGTTTATCTGAAGAATCATGGGAAAACCATATCCTGTATGTTACGAATTTAACGTTTGCTATGCATTTTTTGAACATTATGAACATTTTTTATGAATACACTTCAGTTAAATCAGGATTAAAAGTGCATCCATCGCAAAGTATGGGGAGAAGGTCACTTTTTAAGAAGTTGTATTCCTACGTCACACAGGCATAGTTACATTATTACAAAAAGTTCAAAATTTTATGAATGCGTTGTAAGCTGCTCGTTTGTGTGTGCGCCCCTGCGTGATTAAGCGTCTTCGATCTGAACTAAAAGGTCCTTATCCCCTTTAAAAAGTGAAACACACGCAGGATAAATTTATTCTATTTAATATTTGTTTAAAAAATTGCCTACATACATTGACCGATAATCTCAGTTGAATTATATTTGGGCAGCACATCATGGTGGTTCATGTTTTAACGGTTTGTGTTTCCAATGAACTAACTTATTATTTCATCGCCTCTCCCATTGAGCAACTTCACACCATGTATTTTCCACTAGTTCCTACAGTATAACACCCCCTTACATAGTGTTAATCATGTCTACATCGAACGAATTCCCACTTAATGTGATCTACAATCACTGAATGTATATACTCGTGGGTAATAACTCTTAATATCTAACAAAGTTTACGTTAAACTAATACTTATGATTTCCCGTTGACATAAGTTATTTTCAGATCGTTTTGGTAAACATGTTCTTTTGTATCATACCCTTAAGTTTATACATATATATTCTAAGCCGCTTGTGGTGACACGCCTCCTTTACTGTAGCCTGCTAGTTTAGGAAACTCAACGTGCAAACAACTTTGTCCTCATCAAGAAAAAGAGGCAAGTCGAAACAAACCATTGAAGACAAGTAGAGGTGTATTCGCTGGATCGTGTGATATTAATCACTGATCAGTTAGTCATATGGCCGTATAACAGAGATTGAGAGGGGGGATAGCAGTAATTACCAGCGAATCATATCTTTATAGGACATTTAAAAAAGAATATGTTCGCACCCTTAAACTTCCGATCGAACTGCTCACTTCTCACTTTACTCTTTCTTTGATCCATGTGTTTCTATATCTGTTTCCAGAACACATATGCTCGAGATGGCATCTGTTTGTACAAGTTGACCATCCAAACCAAATGTTCTGCTCTACGTGCTAACCTCCTCATAGGAATTTAAGTCTTAAGAGATGTACTAGCGGATGTCTTTAATGTTGTTTACATTGGAAAACCAATTTCTCTTGAGATGTTGATCTATGTCGTTATGAACTTTGTAAAACACTGATTTATTAATTATGTATTTGTTTATTTTCTGTTTAATAAAATCTAAAATCTAAATTAAAATGTGGTCGACAAGAAATCGTGCAAGTTATGACATGTAAGTGCAAAACCTGTCAAGTTATTCATATGCAAGTAGGGCTACGTGGCACGCCTCGGGGTCATGATTTCTGTATATTACAAAGATTACAGAGACACCAAACCTTAATATCTGATTCAAATTTAAATTTAAAATGTCTAGGTACACTTTAACACAAAATATGAATAAAGATATTGTGTTGCTGTCCAGATTCGAACTAAGACCATATGTATACACGTGCTACATAGGTAACTTACTGTTAATGCGATTAAAATACATAAATAGAGTATCTTCAATATGTTATCCTCCTGTCCATCCCGCTCTATATTTCTCTCTCAATCTTTAGAGTCAAATGCCCGTCAGCCTAACGCGACACAAGCCAGGAGATGAAACAATGGAAAAGGGAAAAAACAGAAAATGTTATTAAATTATGTTGATCTACTCGGCAGTTATTTTAGGGTAGCAATATTAGCACTTCTTACTGTGAGTGAAGCACAATTATGCTTTAATTTATAACTAATAAACTAACAAAAAATATTGATCAAAACTTTACACGAAAATCGATAACATCAAATGAATATAATTAAAAAAAAACGAAACATACCAATATTTGCCGTGAATCACTGATGCTTTTAATAAAGCGTGGCGTAAGAAAAGTGTTTTATTACGAATGTCTGGAAGGTAGGGGCGACTTTACTTAATATATCATTTAATAGACTGAGTGTTCATTAAGTATCATAACGGGTTGTCTTTATATCATTTCGAATTATCATTTTCATTATATTATTTTGTTTTTTATCCTTTATTGTGCCAATATTTGTAATACTTGATTACATAAATAACATTGTTTTTACAAGTACAGATTAATTATCAAATTGATGTATGATTAATATGTTATATTGCATTTAGTTACTTACGTATGTGTGTAATATTTCATGGTAACATTCAAAATATATAATGAATTAAATGGCAGATAACATAAAACGTTTGCTATGATGATTATTCATTTCAGAGAAATTTGATTTGATAAATATTGATTCAAGAGCAACAACTAAAATAAGGTGCGATGATAGTAAACACGACAAAGTAAAGCAGAACGTGCGAAAATGCGATGGAACCTGATCTAAACAGAATGAGAGAAAACAAGAGATGATTAGACAAACACAAAACTAAACGACTCTTAAAACAACGATATGCGCCAAATTAATTCCAAGTGATATGTAAATAATCAAAAGTTGAGCAATCACTATATACAACTAAAAATTGATGCCAGAGCCTAAAAAGACGTTCAGTTTATTAAATAAATAAATGCACTTAGTAAATAGCAGAGGAGAAAAACGTGATAATTTTCTAGTTGTGTCGCTTGTTTAATTTAATGGCGTCCAGTTGAACGGAGCAATTGCATGAGACATCAGGTATTTAAGCATGGTTTTATCAGAGTCTGTCTAGGAAATTACGACTACGCCATCATGGCCGCTGTCACAGGTACACGGGGCAGATAGCCTGCTAAATCTTAACGAATGTATAATTCTGTCGAATTATGTTCATGGATGCACTCTATATTTTGAGCATGAAATTGAAATTAAATTGAACAAAAAATCACCTAAACGAATGAATAGGAATGATAGGACCATTTTCTGAAAAGTGAATTAATCTTTACACTATAGAGTATCATCACTTTTCAATAATTGTAATGTACGTGCGATATCCGCTAAAATGTTTACTTATTTGTATATAAGTTATAGTGGTTATACATTGAAATAATCAATTATTACTTGTTATTTTTTTTTCTAATTCAATTGTATTTATTGTAATGTAATAAATAGTTCTGTTTCGCCATATTGGTTTTAGATTTCATGTTGTCTAATATGTGATTAGACAACATAAAACCCAAAAGCATCAATTTATTTACGTACACATTTACAAAGGAGAAAATAGAAATACTAAAATTACGCCTAAAATTATTGCCAACTCCGAAAAGTGAAATCACGAAACTATGGAAGACTCTTAAAGAACTTGAACGCACATTTAGACATATAGGAACACTAAACAATAACGAAAACAAAACAGATGATAGATTAGTGAGAAACAAATCAACATATTTCCCTAACAAACACGACACTACGAAATAAATAAAAACCTACTTTTAACCCACCCCCCCGGAACATCAACCCTCAGAGTCATACTAAACCTACTAATAACGTAACATATGAACAAAACCAAACACTAAACTACAACCAAAATGGTAATAAAATAATTATAAAAGAAGCACTCAAAGCAGTAACTCATCATTGAAAAATACTATACATCGAGAATTATTTCAAAAAGCACAAAAAACAAAGATTACTACAAACCAATTACCACCAACATTGACAACAACGCCATTTCAAAAAGCACAACACTTTTCATGGCATTATATAAAATACTAACAAAGAAAGTAAAGGATTTCCTTACAAACTCCATGATGAAAACAAACAATTCCTACTGACTATTAAGATACATAAAACAGATGAGATAAGAAATGCCATAAACACACAGATATCAGAATATATTAGTGCCCCAAATCCCGGTGACCTTACATGTATACCTATAGTAGCAGATCTCTCATGCCCAACAATCAGACTGAGTAACTTAATTGACATATTACTACAACCATTCACGACAACGTCAAGAGCTACATGAGAACAACATACACTTCCTGGGCTCCTTACCACACATAATAACTCCAAGGACTAACTTACTTAGTGTGACGTCAGTAGCTTATATAGCAGCATGACCCATGACTTAGGTAAACAGGGGATATCATACTGGCTTAACACACACCTACAAATACTACACCATAGATTCACCAAACACATCATTCTCGACAGCATAGCCAGTATTCTCAACAATAACTCTGTTGAATCCAATAACAAAAACTACATCCATATTCTAGGTACAGCAATGGGAACCAAAATTGGCACCAATATATGCCAGCCTAACATTGGCCTACTTATGGCAATATCTTGTATGACGATATAGAAGAAATATATGGACAGATTATTGAAACTCTCTTCACAAAATCTTGAAAGAAATAACCTAGATGATTGGTCTATCCTCTGGGAACCCACATGGGGGTCATCAATGAATTACACAGCATACTACAACACCTACGCCCCAACATTAACTTAACAATTGAACGCATGCACACAGAACTACCCTTCCTTGATGTACTAATTAAAATTAAAAACAATCACATGATCAAAGATATCTACCACAAACACGTTGACACTTAAACTATCTCCATTTAAGAAGCCATCACCCCAAAAGCTGCCTTAAATATACAAGCTGGAGAAAAGAAGAGACTTTCTAAAATTCAGTAATAACGTTGCCGTGAAGTTAGTTAGACTCAAATTGTTAACGTGGTTCCTAAAAATAGCGATTATTTAAAGGAACAACGTTCACAATTACCATTTTGGGGCAGAATAAGCGTCACAGTATACACTCGTATATCGTTAATTATTTTAAATGATGTTACTAATTTAAATATAATCTTATTAATTATGGGTTGCTTTAAACAAATTATTGGAGTTTTTCAACTATTTTTCAATTTGTTGCGGAATGTATTATTACATTACTCTAAAGCCCCAAGTACCGTGTTTTACTGCATCCTATTTGAATAAAACAACAAATTAATATCGCTCAAGAATTAATTCGGAAACATAACGTTGAACTTCAAGAACATGAACTCAAGCTGGAAAACCTCCACATGAACGACAACGACTTGCGGATATTATTACAAATTGCGAACACTCTTACCGGATTCATAAAAGGGATCTATTTTATTACACACGAAAGACTACGTTAATCTATCTGATCTCAAAATTACAGAACCCTAAATATTAAAAATGACTGCCACTATTTTTATCGATGTAACGTTCAAAACAAAAATAAAATATTATATGAAAACATCACTAAACTAGAAACAGAAAATGTAATTACAACATATCCTTACTTAAGTTATCTCCTAACAGCAAAATCTAAAAAAATTAGACATGATATAAAAAACAATCTAAGATATTGTCTACTTTTAATCAAAAATCAGCTAAGGAACCCAGCACCCATCAACATCTGATTCATTCTGTCTCAAAACATCCACGGCTTCAGACCGTCCAACATCTTTCCATCGATTCGACTAATTGCAATCCCATGAAATATTTTATTAACTTCAGCGATGTGCATACATTCTATAATTAAATATAAGTTGAAAGACAGCACAGAAACGTGTTAAAATCACCAGAGAAACGGATCATGTCGTGTAAACAGTGGTTATGACTGATTATATAGCGCGTAATATATATATATATATATATACATATATATACATATATATATATCGTGTGTGCGTGTAAGATGTGTATATATATATATATGTATATATACATATATATATATACATATATATATATATATATATATATATATATATATATATATATATATAAATATATATATATATATATCAGTCTGTAGTGTTAGAATGGTTTACTATTTAAAACTTTGTCAATTCATTTTTGATATTTGCTGTTGGGGGCATTTCCAATTAATCTCTTTGTCGATGCCTTTAAATTATTACGAAAGTGACATTACATGTATGTAATCATTCCGTTATTACCTTCCTTATCGTTTGTGAATTTGCGATAACGAATCGTGAAAAGCCAAGAGCAGTAAAAAATAAAATACTACGTGGAACGATTCTGAAGTTTGAAACTTGATATTATTTGTATTTATGAAAATCGAGTTAGAAGTGCAGTCGTTCGTCGAGCGTTAGTCATGATTTGCCATCGAAGGTCAACATTACATTGAAGTGATTTGAATATGGAGTTTTATTAGAGTGATTATATTACTAATGGGTCTATTATATGTGCTCTTAAAACCACATACAACAGAAACGGATTTTCTGACAAATTACCTTCATAATCTAACACATTGCTGACGTCATACGGTACTTCCTGATTTTAAAGGACTAAATTCAGTTTAATGTCCTGATAATATATATAATTAATGCATAATATAAACGTTTATTTAAAAGAAACATATATATTATGTAAATAAGAGAATTACACGTAGAGAAATAAATATCGACGATAGTCGTTACCAATGCTTAGACAGATAATGATATAAATGTATTTATCCCCAGCATATCACACGCATATTGTAGCAGCCATCATTCATGCTCACAGGGAAAAAGAGTAAGGGTTCCGCCGTGTATTGCCCATGGGGGATTGAACACAGAGTAGTCCGGTAAAAAATAGGGCATTGTAAATATTGTAATGCGACCAGAGTACACATATGCACATGAGCCTTGTGTTTCATGAGCTTATTATCGTATTTATAAAATAAGTATACATTTTGTTCCGGAAAACGGTGGAACAAAGTTGACGTTGTGACTACATCGAGTGCTGAGGGAAAGAGAAAGAGAGAGAGAGAGAGAGATTAAGAGAAAGAGAAAGAACAAGGAAAAGGAATTCAGTTTTTGACTATACGTTTGGTTTTTAATGCCGTGTCATCTACATTCGTGTTAAACTGTAGTTGGTGAAAACAACTCAACACTAATCAGGCGCCCCGTTTTAGCTAATTGGTAGATCATTCTTTAAACTACCAGCAGTGAGCTAAATACATATTATTTTTCTGGCATCGCTGAAGTTCTCACAAGAAACACAATTTTTCGTTGTGTGGACAACTCTGGGACACCTACCAGTGTTGGGTTGGCTTCGTATGGCAGGGGGTGTAATAAAACGCAGGACGAATGCGGTAACCAAAGAGTGGCACGATCAAATTAGTGATAGCCATAAGTCAGCTACTAATAGATATATATTTGTAGAGTCAAGAAATAATTGCAAGGCCGTGATAGGTGAAGCGAAGAGAAGGTATAATGAGTTAACAAAAATACGCATCCAGTCACAGAAACTAAGTATTCGTGATGTCTGGGAAATCTACAATAGTGTAGTGTATAATGGTCAATCAACGATTCCTCAACTATCAAACCACAATGATGTCGTTTGCACGGCCACTGATAAGGCTGATCTACCTGCGAGCGCTTCGCTTTCAACTCTCCTTGTGACTCAGATAACCACCCCCTCCCCAAATTCCCTTTGCGGACGGAAGCCACGCTTGATAACCTGGTCATCACCCCATCCCCGGTCAGAGACACTATACAAAACCTTGACATCTCCAAAGCTTGTAGGCCTGATTGTATACCTGTAATAGTAATAAATAAATGTTCTGCTGAACTAGCCTCTTTCCTCTCCAAATCTACAATAAATGCCTAGATGGATTTGAATTCCCCGATAGCTGGAAAATTGCTACTGCGGTACCAGTCTACAAGAGTTCTGGGAATAGAACCGATCTTAAGAACTATCGCCCAATCAGTCTGCTGCCGTTCTTGGCTAAAATCATTGAATCCTCAATCGATCAAGCAATCGTACGGCACTTAGTTAATGCTAAACTTCTATATATTGATTTAGACAAGCACGATCTACTCAATTCATCCTCACGGTCATCTCTGAATGCATGTATCATACACTCGACAAGGCAGGAGAAGCTAGCGCAGTAGCGCTTGATATATCCAAGGCCTTTGAGGAGGTTCTCTTGAAAATACGTTCATACGGTATTACTGGGCAATTACTTAATATAATTAGATCCTACCTTGACAAAAGAAACATCCAGGTTGTCCTCGATGGTCGTTCATCTAAGCAACATGACATAAATGCTGGTGTACCCCAGGTATCTATCCTTGGACCATTGTTGTTCCTGATCTATATAAACGATATCCCTGATGAAATAGAGTCTGAGATTAGTTTATTTGCTGACGACACCACACTTCACTCTCGTCATGTTGGCAAAACCGACGCGATCATATCCGAGCCATTGGCTGTCTCTTAATAAAATAACCTCCAGGCGTTAGTGGATTGGGGTCATAAATGGTTGGTAACAGTTAATGCCGCTAAGACAAAGCTCCTTTTCTTCAATAACTACAAGGAACCTTTTCAACCACCGATTGTCATAGCAAATAACACCCTGCCTGAGAGTTCATCTCTCAAACACCTCGGCCTAAACTTCACAGGTAACATGAATTGGAACAAATACATTGAAGACATTGCCAAGACTTCAGCAAAAAAGGTTGGCTCCCTCTACCGTGCTAGTAAACTCCTTACACTTGACATTATCCTGCATCTCTACAAAACCATCATCCGCCCATGCATGGAGTGTTGTTGTCACATCTGGGCTAGTGCATCATCTACTAGTCTCTCCCTCTTTTACAAGGTCCAACAAAGAATCGCCAACCTAATAGGTCCTTCATTGTCAACAAAGCTATAGTCCCTGTCCCATCGCTGCAATGTAGCATCATTGTGCTTGTTTTACAAATACTTCAATAGATTATGCTCCGATGAATGTGCTGCTCTGGTGCCCCTTCGACGTAAATTCACTAGCCTAACTCGACAATCAACTATATCTCATTTGTTCACTATGGAGGCCCCCAGATGTCGGAGAGCCTACTACTTAATAGCTTCTTTCGTCGAGCTGCTGGCCGTTGGAACTCCGTCCCTGCTCCCTGTTTCCCCGACAGTTCAGACATGCAGAAATTTAAAACTAATGTAAACATATATCTCGCTGCGTAGATTCCAATTTAGGTTTACCCCCCAACCTTCTCCCCTTTACTTTTTTCTCAGTAGCCCCATTACGTCTACAGTGGTGATCTCCCTTGTTGCGGTGAACTATGTTTAAAAAATTTTTTTTTTTAAATATCCTAAAATTCGTGGGAAAATTACCACACTAATAAATTTAAAAAAAAAAACATCTCTAGAATTGAATGTATTAAAAAAAATGTTGGTTTCCCTTTCTCCCTCCTCACCCCTAAGTTGACCCCCTTCCTGTATTCATTATTTATACACAAGCGACGTTCGGTTGAATTAGTCCAACAATGACTAACGCGTAAAATAATAAATCATAGCTAAGTGTGCTTTCTTTAATTCATACAAACGAAGATTAGTGCCTGAACCCCACTTTACTGGCTCGTGAAATTTCTCCACACTAAATTTGACATATAAAAAAGAACCGCATCTCATATTTTCTATAAGTCAGAGATAAAACCTGTGATACTGACTTTTTACTTTCTTGGTAGCAAACTGCTGGGAGAGGGAGGCTTCCTTAGTACTTATCGAGAACCTATCTAAGGCTGGAATCTCAAACAAAATATTCGGTTTGCAAACCTAAAATGTATTAAGGAGTATTTGAGATCTGCTTGTCGTCAGCCTTTTCCCCTCCTTGTTGTCATTTTAACCAGAGAATAGGAGCACCTAAAATACACATGGTGATTGGTCTTGTGTTATGACTCCTTTTCTATCGATCTAGGCAACTTGGGTGGGGGGCAAACTCCGATTAAGTCTCGCATGACTAGTTAGTATGGCTCTTTTTTCGGATAGGTACAGGGTGCATATTAGACAACTTGTCTGGCTAGTGTTTCGCACAGGTAGTGCAAAAGCCATAACTCGTAAGTAGCGCTAAGAGCGGTGCTTTATCAACAATTGTATAATATCGTAAGGGCACTACGTGTCATGCCGCGTCTATAAGCGGGCCATAGTTATCCCTGGTGAGATGTAACGATGTCAAAACCCCCATGATTATGTCTGGACTATTGTTATGTGTGTGTGTGCTTATTGACACCAATCAAGTACTTATTTATGGTCTCCACTATATTAAACACCAAATTGGCACTACAAAGAAAAATAAATAAGCCTAAACCAGACACTCACTAAATAATATATTTGCCTCCGCTATTGAGGCTTAGATTCACAAATATCCGAGGGACTATACACGAACATTAATGACGTAGCAACCTTTCTTATAGTAAACTCAGCTTATATCCAAGCACTAATGAAACTAACCTACACTCGTAAATCTCCACATACAATTTTCACGTGACTGAATACTCCCCTCTAACGTGAAGTCTTTGACAGACATATGCACGGGAAAGGAGTGTATGTTCGGAACACCCTCCGCTCGACTAGATAACATAGGCTAGTATCATATTATCAAGCCTACATGTGATTTAGATAAAACTACAGCACGACGTTAGTAACTTATATTTCGTACATCGTTCTCTTTCGACCAGAGCTGTCCCCTGCTTACCTAAAAGCAGATATATATACTGCTCACTTGACTCAAGTGCCCAAATTCATGTATTGAGAGATTTTAATGTACATAACCGTGACTGGCTGGGATTTACCAGCTATACAGACGCAGGTGGTAACTTCACATATAGCATAGCGCATCCCATCTAAAAGACTTACACTTTCCCGACCCGCCTCCCGAATCGTGTAGACCAGCAAGCCGTACTTCTCGGCATGTTCGTGACCTTACTGCCCGAGGCTGGTGTGGAACAATAATCATCTTGTTGTCGTGATTGGCATCACACTTAAATCTCGTCCTAAAGTCGATAAACCGTTCCTGAAAACGAAAAGATACTACAACTGGAATGCATGGAAGATCACATCACAGACGCCTGATGGGGGTGAAATGTTCTCTCTCTGTGAAGCAGTGTGCAAATACGTTAACTGAATGAGAAAAAGCAGGTATTGGAGCACATACACACAGGAGATAATTCTACGGCAAGCCCCACTCACCAGAATAGTTAATTCGAACTCTAAAGCTGATATTGCTCAGAGACAACAAACATTCTGCCTAATAAATCACCATAAGACAACTAAAACAGAGAGAACCGTATAGTGTCCAGAAATCATTGTAATAGATGAACACAGTAGAAGTTATACAGATGACAAGAAGCGCGCATTGAGCTGCAACAACTAGGTACTCGCGATTTCTGGAAAATCTTTAATTTTGTCATGAACAATGAGCAATCAACAATTCCCCTGTTATCAAACCACCATTATTTCATTTGCACAACAACTGATGAGACTGAACGACTTTCCCAGCGTGTCGCCTTAAATTGACTTAGGACTCTTCAAACCACTCTCTCCAAAACGTCCTATTGTAGACTGTACCCAAACTTGATGACCTAAAATAACCCCATCTAATGCCCAGCGCGTCCAGAAAAAATTGACACCTCAAAAATATGTGGTCATTATCTTATACAATTAATAGTAATAAGAGAATGTTCTGCTGAACTAGCACGTGGGGTTTCTAAACTCTACAACAATACCTTGCCGAATCTTTCGTCCCTGACAAACTGTATCTGTTGTACTAGTCTTTAAGTATATCTGAGATTAAATTGACCGTCAGAATTATTGCACAATCAGTCTAGTTTACGCTATATATTTTTGATTTTTAATCGCTCTAGCAATAGCCCGTAACCTGGTGAATCCTGACTTTCTTTCTGACAATCAGTGTGAATTTAGGAAAGCACGGTCTACTGCGGAGTACTAAGGGCCATCTCCGAACGCATATATCATAATTAGATGAGGCAGTTTAAGCAAGAGCGTTAGCGTGTGTATATATCCAACACCTTTAACAAGGTATGGCATATAGGTATTTTCATTAAAAATTAAGTCAAATGTTATTACTAGAATACCATTTAATTTAAGTAGATCCATTCTTATCTAAAAGAATAATCCAGGTTGCCGTCGATGGCCGTTCATCCTAATACAATGACATACATCTTAGTGTGCCCAAAGTGTCGGCCCTTATACTCCTTTTTTAATTTATTTTCATGAACGACTTCCCTGATGGCATTGTGTGTAATATGGGTATATTTGCTCATGACGCCACGCTCTAATCTCTTCATGTGGGTAAAATGGAGGCGTACATATCCAAGGTTAGTGCTGAATGCTTAGCAAGTGAGCTCCGTCTTTACTGAAATTAGGTCATAAATGGATGATAACATATTATGCGGCGAGGACAAAGCTCATTTGCAACTACAAGAACCCTATTCAATCAACGATAGCTATAGAAAATGACACCCTACCTGAGAGCCCAAAGTTCAAACTCTTCGGTCTAACATTATAGGTAACAGGGATTTGAACAAATACATACGAGACATAACCAAGACTGCTGCAAAGAAAGTGGGATCCCTCTACCGTGATAGAACACTTCTTACACCTGGCAGTATCATATATCTCTCAAAAGCTCCATTGACCCATGCATGGAGGATTGTTGCCACATCTGGGCTGCTGCACTATCCGATAGTTTTTCCATTTTCGACATGGCTCAACAATGCGTACTTAATCCAATAAGTCCCTTCCCTATCAAAAAAGCAAAAGCGCTTGTCCCATCGCCGCAATGGTTTATACTTGTTTTACAAGTATTTCAATGGAATCTGCACCGACAAACTTGTAGTTTCTCTAGTCCCCTCATCGACGTGAATACACACGACTAACGTGCCACTCAGCTTAATTCTATCCGTTTATCATAGAAGTCTCCAGATGTCGTCGCACAACCAGCCTATGAAACTTCATCAATACTCACTATAACCCCCGACTGCATTTACATGCATACATTTAAAACTGGTGTGGACAAGCATATCGCTACAGGGCTTACATTAATGGTGACCCCCAACTCATTCACCCACATTCTCAGTAATCTCTTACGGCTACAGTTGCAATTCGCCTTGTTTAGGGTGGCTAACTTTTAAGAAAAATCATATATTTACGTAAGGGGAAATATATATAATATTGCCATGTATATCTTTTTATTTATTAAACTAGTGATTTTTTCGTGGACTATAATATCGACTATCTTCGAGTTTTAACTGTCTTTCGAACACAAGAAGTTTGGAACGTGTTCATCTTAGATTAATGACATATACTAAATCTTTAAGTGTATGTTTAATGTAAGGCAGTGTTAAATAACTGACAGTGATTCACATTATGTGTAAAATCGAAATCATTATTGTGAGAATTTGACTGATAATTATCAGTTGGCAATCGCCACGTCGACTACATCATACATTTCTGTTAAGTTTTACATTGAAATATTTGATTTTTTTTAATGTTCGAAGCAGTTTCTCCACTTAGCATTCCTTTCAGTAAATATCAACTTGTATTTCCCCATTTTATGTTACACTATTGTAAAGTGTACGAATATATGCAGGCACAAAGCCTGTCCAAACAGTATCCGACCTAAGGCCAGAAAATATTTCAATAATGACGGCGTTAGGACCCTAACAACTTTCAATGTAGGCCCCTTGTACTTGCACATACTTAGCCTACCGATCCATCCACTGCTGGAAACACATCTGGAATTCTTCTTTTGGAATTGGTGTTTTTCTCCGCCATCGGATTCCGCATTAAGCTTCCTCGTGCGTCTACTATTTTCGAAAAAACACGAAGTCGCAAGGGACCATGTCTACGGAGTAATGACGTTGGAGAACGACTGGAATTCCATGTTTGCCCAATAAATGTTCAATAAATTGGAGTGAATGTACAGTGGCGAAGTCGTGATGCAGTTGCTAGTTTTATACCGTCTACATGGCTTGTTTTTTTGCGCCGAACTGCGTCGCGGAGACGCCAGAGAACATCTTGATAGTACTCCTTTGTCTCTATCCTTCCGGTGCGAATTCGTGATGCACAATTCAACAGATATCAAAGAAGACAGTCAGCATCACCTTAATGTTTCATCGCACCTGTCGCGCTTTTTAGCCTTGGAGATTCGGGACTCTTCCATTGCGATGACTGGCTTTTTGATTTTGGGTCATACTCGTACACCCAATACTCATCTCTAGTCATCATTGTGTTCAGAAACCCAGGATAAGTGGGCTATTTCCCGAAAATCCCGTGCAACTTGAACACGGAGGTCATTTTGTTCCTTCGACAACAATCTAAGCACATATTTCGCAGCCACTCTGTGCATGTTCAAATAAGGACGCAACATTTCATGAGCGAAATCTTTACTCTCCTGGACGATCTCCCACACAGTTGAACAACGATCTTCCATCACCAAATTTCGCACTCTCTCAACAACAGCTTCACTCGAAGCAGTTTGAGGCCTATAACAACGCTAGTCACTCTCCGTTGATGCGCGGCCATTTTTGAATCAGTTTTACTACTCCTTAATTTGTGCTACACCTATCGTATCTTCTCCAAACACCTGTTGAATCTTACGACTTGTTTTGCCTTGCGAATTAGAAGGCTTTTGACGAAATTTGATGCGGTACTTTCGCTCAACACGTTCAGTCATCTTGAGAGAATCCGTAATCTGACGAACACATTGTGTAGCACCTCACTCAGCGACCGACAGGCAGCGACTAATGCGCAGGAAGTCGGTAATAAAATTTACACATGCGCATGTAGGTGCGTTTCTTTCACTGTGTAGAGTGGCGCCGCCTTACTGTCTGTATTTTGCACGGAAAAATAAAGGGCGGATACTTTTTAGACAGGCCCTGCATATCTATAAAACTATTTATATAGCTATATACATGAATACATAACTGTATATATAAATATTTTGTATGTTTCATTTATTGGGAATTAAGCCTATTCTCTCAGTATTATCCTGTTTTGAATGGATATGACATTTGCTAGAGTTGCATTAATTAAATCGTTATCATTTTATTTATTTTCATGAATTCCCTTTTCTTCGATCACTAACCGGCGTCATTCATTCTTCATGAACGATTCTCATTCGTCCACTACAATACGACATCGATTACTATGCTAGCATATATGTATTAATAGAAAGCGATATTTATTTATGTTTGTAAAAAGTCATATCGAAAGTATTCCCTCTTGATTTAAATGTATAATGTCTGAGCCAATATCTTTATTGGTAAGGTTTCCTGTCTATAACTCCATATCAGTATACATGATATAAACACGTTTAGTTATGCATACATAATCCATCCAAAAAGTACCTATATTCTTTGGTATTAACTAACATGCTAATAAGAGGTGTATTTTCCGGTGCGTTGTTCTGTTAGCTTCTGTTCTATACGCAACTGAACACTTTTAAATATTTTCATCGATATAATCGCATAATAAATATGCGCATATATAATTGGCTCGTTGAAGCTACGTAACGACAATCATTATAAAGTAAATGGAATATACTTTAAGCTCTAGAGATTAAAATGATCCATGAATAGTGAGTGAGTTATTTCAATATAACTATCATGGGCGTAATACGCGTTTAAATAAGTGAAAACAATAGAAATATTGCAAGAAATTATTCACACACGTATGAAATTTTAATAAGGTGGGGATACACATGAAAAGAAGACGTATGAGACAAATATGTATGCATGCCAGACACACGGATATATTTTTTAGCATAACAAATCACATCATTTGCATACCTTTAAATTTCTCGTACCCTCTATTCATTCCCAGTCGAGTGGAGTGGCGTTTTCCTACTTGTCTTCTGAAATGCCGTGAATATCGCCGCTACAACAACACTTCATGACGGACTTCGAAGACAAACAATCTTCTTAACTTTCAATTTTAATTACAAGCGTTAGTTATTTAATCAGGTGGGGTATATTCACTATGTCGAGAGAGAACGCAAATCACTTTTTTATCATAGTTACTTATCAAATAAGTCTTAATCATTCGTGGAGGGGGGAAGAGATATTTCGGCTGTATTTTCTGATGGGAAATATTTCCCTTAATCGGTTGTAGACTACATGCTATAAATAACGTTTCATAGGTTCGCCTCCCAAACCTAGACTGACTAAAACTCATTTTTCAGGAAGAACGAGTGACGTTACGGACCTCTCTGTTTTCCAAGCAAAGCCATGTGACGTCACAGAGCATCTCGCAGATGCACATTGAACCTTTGATCTGGGATCTCGTCACGCGGTGACTTTGTCACATCTGTGATTTTCGACTGTGAGAACAGGCCCTATTCTGTACTCGACTGCCGGATCATCCCCGCGTTAATTTGCGCAAGTAAAACCAACGATGTTTAACGGATACGTCCATCCTCATTGAACCATTATCTAACATATTCATATATATATATATATATATATATATATATATATATATATATATATATATATATATATATATATAAGATTAATACAACAAAAGATATAATTAGTAAACATCCGGATAAAAATAAAGCTCAATATACTGGATGGAGCATTAATAGCAATAGATGAAGTGAAAAAATAGAATAATGGGCGAATCAAATTTTATTACAGTTCAATGTTCAAGCAATCTAATGTTCAAGCAAAGTTGAACATTGAACTGTAATCAATGTAGGCGCGAGAGCGCTCTATCCATTAATAGACTTCAAAAACTGCCTATGCTAGACATATAATTTCTTTGATCAATCATAGCTCAAAAACAAATAAATCAAATTAGTTAAAACTTTGCACACAAATATCTACTTTTCAATTGTAACTTCAATGAATACTTATTTTAGAACAAACTATTAATTATAATAATGTGACAAAAATGATAATAATTAGATATGTAATTATAAAAATAACGTAGTTTCGACGATCATATTTAAACGCGTACACAATATTTAATTAATGTAGACATTATTCATTTCATATGCATTTTAAATGTTAACAAAGAACAAGATAATATATTAGATTACTCAAAGAAAGAAATATGAATATAACCTTATTAATTATATTTGAAACAAATAATAAAATGTCTGAAAACAGTTGAATTGTTTGTATATATAATTAGGCATAACATATTTTTCTAGAATTCATGAAAACACTTTAAAACCTCGCATAATTGAACGCGTTATTTACTATATCTATCTATCTATCTATCGATATACATAATTATATATATATATATATATATATATATATATATATATATATATATATATGTTTGTGAAAATATATTTGTTAGCATATACTGTAAAACCCATTATGTGTATCAGCCTCTTAATATTTAATATTGATGATAGTCCACCAGAAACAACTGAGCCTATATAAGTACGCCACGTTCATTTATATTTCAAAATTACATTAGGGTATTATTCTTACAAATATTTTCAAAACAGATACACCTCAATGCGAATAATTTTACGAATCGTTTCGCTTAAAGTAAACCAACCATCGTTAATAATTACTATATATAAGTGTTTAAAGTGAAACTTTTAAGTCACATTCAACCTTCAGAAGGCACGCATATTCAAATCAGTATTCCCAGTTTGCAATATGCATCGCACAACTTATTATATCAATTTGCATTTAGTTCTATTTTTGCAAGTGGTGCATAATGTTTTCTTATAAAATACATAAATTAATTAAAAGATAATTTTCATTGCAGAACTTACTTTATTAATAGTTCGAGTATTCATATACTTTATTTAAATATATAACAAAGCGCAGAGTTAATACACATTCTGTATTCCATTTGAATCGGGTTATTCTTCCTTATTCTATACCATTTAACTTAGTTAAAATATCATAATGGATCTTATTTAAAATAAACTACTTGCTTTACTTTATGTGAGCAGTACACTATATAAATAGTATCTCTTGTAAATAAGGTATAATTTTCAAATATCCAGATTCTAAAATAAGAAATATCAGTTTAGGTATTTATGATATCTCCAAAACGAAACCAATCTATTTTAGATGTTTACCTTGTCCGATGCCGTTACTTACTTATAAGTAAGGTTTAAAGCTTCCCACATGTATTGTGATTGTTAACTTTGAAACTCACAACATTAACATTGCATGATATAGCAAGGTTCCCCTACTGCTTGCGTTGATGTATGTGTTATAATTCGTAAGTTGGTGTCGGTTACAGACTATGTTTATGCTTCATCCAGAGCTTTTATAGCAGAGGTATAGTCGCTTGTGTCAGTGAAAATGTCAAAACTTGTGCCGGTATGCTATTTATCAATGTATAAAAGTCTGGTTGGTTCAAGTTTATTTGACGCCGTTTACAAGATGAATACAATTTATGAAAGTGAATTCCAATGTTTGTATCTTTCTACATTAAGGAATGTAGTCGCTGTGTCAGATCTTTTTCGAACGTGCGTAATTAAAATTGAATTGACACAAAGAATAATTGATGGGTTTTATAAATAATGTTTAATAAAGAATACATTAAGCATTACATTGTGGATCGTCAAGTCATTATGAGCATCTGACCTTCTTTTTCAAATTAGACTACAATAAATATTACATGTAGATAATCTATTTTCTGTATTCATGACTATCGCCTCACATAAATTGTTCTGTATGTGTTTGTAGTAATTCCAATTTCATGGAAAATGATCTAAGTAAAAGAAAACACTTACACATACCCATGAATTTAAGGTCAACAATTGGTGCATGTATAAATATGAGAAACTGATATGGGCTGTTTTCAATAGAAAATCTAAGTAATTCATAAGTTGAAAAAAGTAGTTTTGATTAAATGTCTAACTCCCATCGCTACGGACGCTACAGAGCCTCAATAATTCTAAAACACTTTATTATTATGGAGTCATAGATACTATTAAATTGATTAGTAATGTATCCTTCTATAAGTTTCAGGCATTAAATTCAAAAACTGATAGAGAATATTTCCCTTTTCTACATTTAAAAGAGTGATCCCCAGAATTGTATTTTTCTTTGTTCAAACTATACAAAACTAGTTCTATTCCATGGATGTGTAGAGTCGTAGATAAGGAGTTATCTCGAGTAATCAGTAAAAAAAAGTGTTATCCTATGTTACCCCTAACCTACTCATTGGAGGGCGAACAGTGAATGTGTATATATATATATATATATATATATATATATATATATATATATATATATATATATATTAGAGCAGATTCAAGTTATACCTTATACCTCTCTTTATAAAGTCAACGTTTAAGTAGAGTTTCTATCATACGCTGGTTGTAACATCGTTCAAAGAAATCCCTTAGTTATCTTAACGGCCAAATGTACCTTATTCAACTTCCAGTATAGACCACACTGGGATGTTACTCCTCGGTCAGTTGCATATGATTAATTTCTAATCATGGGAAAGAGATGATTTTTTTTCGAATCAGCCTTAGCAATGTAATCTATGTATTTGTTCTAATCTATGGTGCATGCACATGTTAGTCCAAGGAGGTCTGACGTTAGATATTCTGGTGGGGTCTTTCTTTCTATGACAATCAGTGATTTAAGTGGTTTCTTGATTTTGTGGATAGCAAAAAAGCTGGCTCTTGCAGCATTAAATGTTACCATCAATTCATGGCCGCATTTCACTACAGTATTGCGGTCACTTGCTATGAATTCAGCCATTCTCTTTCATACGTGTGTGTCTGTTTTGCCCACATGACGAAGGTGGAGCGTAGTGTCGTCAACAAATATACCTACCTCAGACAAAATCTCATCATAGATGGCGTTTATGAAAAACAGGAATATTAAAGGGTCAATGATCAATCCCTGGTGTATACCTGCATTTATATAATGTGATTTGGATAAAGGACACCCGGGGACACTTTGAGTATTTCTTTTGGATATACATGATCTTATTTTCTTAAACATATGCCCGTAATTCTTTATTACGTCCCTTTTTGCGAAAATACCTTTATGCCAAACTTTGTAAAAGAAAGTGGATATACCAATCGCTACAGTCATAGTTTCACCTGCCTTCTCCAGTATATTTTATATGCATTAAGAGATGACCGTCAGGAGGTCTGTAGTAAATCCATACTAGTGGTCCGAAATAACTTAAGCATTAATATGGGCACTGAATATCGTTAGATTGATTAAGAATATGAGGAGACATATATAGCCATCATTCTTAGGGTCAGAAATATCTCTAGAATTTTTAAGGCTGCTAACACATATATAATTGCCAAGCTATCAGGGAAGCAATATTCGGCAAGGTATTTGATTTTGAGTATAGAGAGAGCAGCGACTAGTTTAGCAGAGTATTTCTCTATTAGATCGGTCCTTATGCTTTAGAGATCTCAAGAGTGTTCATGATGTCTGGGACATGAAATCAGGTAATGCCCACGTCATCATGTGTGGCTTCGGTTCGCAGTGGGAAGTTTTAGAGAGAGTGGTGTACAGAGTCCTAACTTGAGTTTCAGGCGAAACGCTGAACAAGTAGTTCAAGCTTATCAGTTACCTTGCAAACGACATAATTGCGGTTGGATAATGGGGTAATAGTGTATATCTCATTATTCACCACCTCATTAGACACTTCCCAGGAATCGCGAGTACCTACGTTGTGTTACTCAATGGTCTTTCTGGCTATATTTGTATAATTCTTTTTACTTTATATATTACAGTTTTACAATTATTTTTTACGCTATAATTTTCTATATACTTCTAGTTTTCTAGTGGCGGTTTCATCGTCGGTGGGAGTGTTTCCTCTAGGGAATAGCAGTTGCAATGTTCGAGGTGTACTATTGTGGAATGTGAAGTTTGCTGCAGAATTCCGCATGGAACCATATAGGTCAATGCCTGTTTTGAGCCATTCAGTAACTGCACTGCTCACTGATCATAAGTGAAAGTAAACCTGTCACTCTATGGGGCGTCTTTGATTCGATTACTAATTATCCTGCTTGTAATATCACCTTTAGAACGATATTTTACGGTTATATAACTCATCGTCAGTGTTCCCGAGCAGGCTATAAACATTCGTCGCACCTGCCTAAAGCAGTGAGGTCATAACGGGTCGATAAGTCAGGCTTGCTGATCTCCACAATCAGGGAGGCGGGTCCGTAAAAAATATGGATACTAATATATAACATTTATATTATTCACCCTTTTAATTATGAAACAGAAACCACATTACCAACTCTCAATACATTTGAACCAACAATGTAAATAGCATTCCATTCTGCGAGAAATATATATGAGTCAGTTTTCACCAAAACACACCACTTTAATCGTAAACAAAATAATCAGAAAGAACTAATCTATAACAACTTACATCAAGAGAACATCATCAACACGTGTCGTATAATGTGGTTATATTTCAGAGTACTCCGTATATGCAGTCCGCAATGATCTAATAACGAATGTAATACCACATAATCGACACTTAAATTACAAAAAATTGTTCTGTCACAACACAAACACTAACCCTCACGCAAAAGAATTACTTTTCTCCGCTTACAACTGTATTCAATCTTACACAAACGCAGTTTCAGAACCACTGAATTCAATCAACTTAATATCAACAACGTACTCAACAATTACTAAAACAACGCCGGAATATACATCACATCATGCCGTGACTTTAACCATATGTAAATATTCAGTTCACGCTCAAAAGAGAATCCATAAACATAGCACGTCTATAAAATTCGGCAACAATTGAATTTCAGTTGTTTTACATATGCTTCCCGCAACAATAATTGTTATACTTTAAATCCGATACCACTAAACTTGAAGACGGTACCAAGCCGAGCTAGCTTACAGAAAGCGATCTAATTTTTCAAAACAAATTCAGAATAAACCTTTCGACATCAAAGTGCAAACAACTCTGGTCGAACAAAAATGAATCAAATATTTAAAAGAATTATTTGAAAATGGCAATAATCTTGTCTTCCCTGCCTTCTTATACTCTCTCACCGGGGCCCCTTTATTTTTATACACGGTCAATAATTTCCCTTCTTCCTTTCTTGGGAAATACAAGCACCAGACCTACTTCCACCGCGTTCACCACCACCCCGTTATCACTACTGTTCGTCCACACCGAATAAAATATATAATTCCCACAAAAGACGAATTTATCACAACATGTTTATTATTTATTTTAATTGAAGTTGATTAACTCTGTTAACGTTGAATGTGATGAGTGTAATATGAATTTAAAATCATTAGAAACTCAATAAATTTTGTAAGGATATTATTACAAAAACACTGAAATAAAGTCTACTATATAAACTTAGCCATACACTAAACACCCCACACACGCATATATTTATATATATATATATATATATATATATATATATATATATATATAGAGAGAGAGAGAGAGAGATATATATGTATATATATATACACATATGTACATATATATATATATGTATATATATACATATATATGTATATATATGTATGTATATATACACATATGTACATATATATATATATATATATATATATATATATATATATATATATATATATATATATATATATATACATACTATACACATTTTGTTTAATACTAAAGTGTCTATTTACACCTACATACGTTTCAGGTTTTTCAACCATCATCAATGCAGAATTGGCGCTTGTAAGCGTTCGCATAGGATTAGAACGCAGTTTGTAAATTCAGGCTAGAATCACGAGTCACACGCTCAGAAGTAGATGGCCGTTGGCAAACGACGCAGACAATAATTGAAGTTGAGATCGAATTACGCTGAGCCTGGCAGAAAGAAGTGTTATTGATTCCTACAGTGTTCAACGCTCGGGTGGAACAAATTTTTTGCAGATGACAACAAACATTTTTAATTGAACGGTGCTCTACTTAAAAGTCTATTACATCTTTATCAGGGGTTTTAACACAAAATATATATTTTAAAATGCTAAAGTATTTTTCTTTCATCATCACTCGATTCCGTTTTTTTTTGTAAAACATCAGTGCAGAAGTTGCGCTTGTAAGCGATTGCATGGGATTGAACGCAGTTGCTACATCAGGTTAGAATCACCAGACACACGCTCGTGAGAACACGGCCGTAGGCAATCGACACAGATAGTAACTTACCCGGTAGGCCATATATATATATATATATATATATATATATATATATATTACTATTTCATGTATACACATATCATTTTAAGAGATATTTTTTTATGCATCAGTTTAAAATATTAAATTCAACCGTGCTCCGTACGTAAGTAGAGCCTGGTAGAAAGTTATAAAAATATAGCTCCACAGAGCCCCCCGCGTTTCATCCCCTTGAGAATCCCCAGGATTAAATACAATAATGAGATTATATTAGTTTGCTTCTAACATTATTTAAGGGATCATCAGTTGTTTACTATGAAAAACTCTTTCGAAATTTTAATATTTATATATATATATATATATATATATATATATATATATATATATATATATTAAATAGACATAGTTTGAGCGCCGGACAATCGTTTCAAGGCCTAGCCAGCTTCTTATCAAGGACAATAATAATTGAGCGCTGATAGGTAAGTAAATATACAAAGATACATTCTGTAAAACTATTTCGACATATAGCATATAATCATAAACGATTTGGATAAAAGTAGCTTATAAGTGATATTTAAAAAAATAAGTTTAATTTCCCCAAATTAATAATAACAGTTTATAAGATAAACGTAATTACTTGATGTAAATTAAGTTAAAATTAAAGAGTTTTCATATATGTAAAAAAAGATAAGATGGAAAAAATAAAATAATAAAGAATAATATTATCTAAACGCAGCTTAATTTTATAAATTATAATAAAAATGACTCTAGATAAATAATCTAAATTCGCCTCGTAAAAATATATCTTTATACCTATGATATTTTATTAATACTTGACAATAAGAACATATAGTTATTATGTGTATATGTGTGTAAGTGTGTATATGTGTGTGCATATGTATATATATATATATATATGTATATATATATGCATGTATGTGTATATATGTATATAATAGTGTGTGTGTCCGTGTGTTGTCTTAGATCACAGAAGTAAACTGAAATCATTTTGTGTTTTCCCCGCTTTGGGGATGGCTTTGTGTTTTGACACGCTGAATTTGGCCGAGTTATCTGTAATATGTCAGATTTGCTTTTCCTTTCTTGTATCCTTCTCTTTCCCTCTTTGTTCTCTTTCTTTTTGTTCCTTTTTAGTTTTAATTTTTTTCGCTTTTTCAACTGGCGAGATACTTCAGTATTGCCCTTGATAAGAACCTGGCTAGACTTTTAAACAATTGTCGGGAGCTCAAACTATGTGTACTGTAATATAAATAGCTCTAATATATATATATATATATATATATATATATATATATATATATATATATATATATATATATATATATATATAAAGGACTTTTGAAAACTATTTGTTTTGTTCATTTTTTTAATTATTTGAACTGAATTTATTGATATATATATGTATATATATATATATATATACATATATATATATACATATATATATAGCACTACTACTGTTTTGAACTTTATGACTTAGATGAACTGTATAAGTTTAACAAAAAAGTATGTTTTGGACCAATACATTTGATGTTTTATATACTTTAATGTATTTTATATATTTTTATATTTTCAAAGTTGACTTTTATTACCTGCAGTAATGTCATTGCGGTAATGGCCCTCTGAGGAGAATATTTTATTTGAAAACTCAGCAATTAAGGACTTTAAAGTACTTTGCTTGAACTTTTAATTCTAATAAAATTTGATTCGCACCTTATTTTATTATTTCACTTCATCCAGCGCTATTAATTTACTATCCAATATATTGAGCTTCATTTTGATCCGGATGTTCATTAATTAAAGATATTTGTTGCCTCTTATATCTTTTGTTGTATTAACGTTATATATATATATATATATATATATATATATATATATATTCCCAGTTATATATGGTTCCATGTGTGTATGATGTAGAATTATGGTATTCGTATTGTTGTCCACGTATATACTTTAACATTCAATATAGGATAGGAGGCCACGTGCTGCTCTAGTAAACTTGTCCAATGCGTGTTGTTATTTGTTCTCGATATATTGATATTAACAATGCGAAATTAATTTGTTCATCAGGACATTTTGGTTAGGGAATTTTTTGATGGCTGAATTATGAGCACATGTGTTTTCTCTATTTAAAATTGATATTTGTCACAATGTATACTTGTATTAGCATATAAGTGGTATGTAGATACAAGAGATTTAATACCACACTGCGATCAATGTAGCTTAGAGATACAAATTATAGCATGTTATGTTAAACGTTCGACCACTAAGAAGTGTTTAACATTAATCCACTGCGAATTTAGAAAGTTTAAATTGCAAAATGATAATGAATGAGAATTAAAAAGGTGTTGACTAACTCCCAATGCAAAATCTTCAACTCTGGAGAGTTTAATACTGCAAAATGAGCGGTAGTTGGTCCGTAAAACAATTACACAGGTATTTTACCAAGTAAACTGCAGATGATTATATTTATCTGAATAATACAAATAATTCAAATATTAAAGGGATATGAAAAACTGGCGTTGTTTTCGTAAAAAAGTTACGTACAAGTTTGTAACGATTATAGCAGAAGAGAACAAACCTATGTTAATCAGATTAATCATTGCTTCATTGTTCTCGAATTGTAAGAGAACTGAAAGGGCCGACATCTTGTAGCAATACCGGTCGAGCCTATAAAATCATGTCTTGTATTTTTTCTCTTCTCTTTGGTTAATCTATTAGAACACTTTGTAGCACAAATCACCCCATATTCTTGTTAAACATCAATGTGTCCAATAATATGCAATTCGTATGTACGTGAATCAATTACAAAATGGAAAACTAACGGTGAGACAATATAATGCTCATACACTCAATATGTCCGCATCTTTCTTTACGTGTTTTCTTCTCTCTTTGCAACGCTTTCATGGCGTTAAAGCAATTATCACATATCGAAGGCATTCGTTATTAGGAAAACCGCATATTCCTAGGCATACCGCTCTTATGTTTCCCGGGGTATTACAGTGCGTTCTGGCAATAACTGGCTTATCAGTTTGCATCTTGTCATCGTCACTGGACTGATAAAAACATCTGCTTCGTAGAAATCAGTTTATATCTCTATAGGAAATCCTACTAATGTCATGAAATAATTGTGTTCTTATGAATCGCAATTATTTTAAGTACTGCAGATTAGCCAAATGAATCTTTAGTTCATGAAGCATGGATGATTGTGTTGTTTCGTTTGAATCAGATGAGTCTGGTGTTGGCATTAGTTTCCCCGATGTTTTTTTTCTAGTTAGAAATTTTTCTGGAAAGACATCGGGTACTTACGGGAAGGACCACGAGAAGGTTGCCAACATCCTTAAATAAAAGTGGTACTGTAGAACCAACTGGATTCGAACTTGGAACACCCGAGTCTTCAGTCCGTGTTGTTATCCACTTACCCACCGCCACCTCCCAAGTATGGATTATTTCCCTAAAATTACATTATCCCCTACATTTTGTCTTCTCAGAAAATTCATACACCTTAATAGTAAATAAGTACGCAATATAAAGTATTTGCATCTTGCGCGCAACTCCAGAATATATGATAGTTTTAGTTGTGTATACATCCATTAATAAAAGACCACAGAGAACAACATCTCTTTTTTTACTTAAATAATACATTTTTAAAGAGATATCTTACTTATTTAATCGGACTCTTCTTATTCTAAGAGTGCACCCTGATTATAACGCTTCGATGCTTCTATTTAATAATAATTTGCTTGTAAAGTGTTTGCTACCACGTAAAATACTATAAGCGACACACACACACATATATATATATATATATATATATATATATATATATATATATATCTATATATATATATATATATGTGTCCTAGATGAAGCCAAAGCTGTCAAGAACACTGATGCTATCAAGGCAAGTGTTCACAATAACATTCCAGTAATTATATTAAAAATATGCAACCGAAACTAATTCCTACTTTTACAAAGCCGTTCAATCGATGCTTAAAGAAGAATCGTTTTCATCATCTTGGAAAAATTGTAATTGTGTCCAGTGTCTATGAATACTGGAAATCGTTACGACAAATACAGACCGATCAGTCTCCCCTGTGCTATACATAAGTTTTCTACCATCTCAACAGAACATTGAAGGAGCACACACAATGCAAGCTCTCAGAATATTCGGTTTTTATTGTGCCGGATTATTTTCTTATATCTTCTCTTCACACACAAAATATTAAACGTTCGTGTTTAGTAACATTAGCAGTGGTTGTCGCCTCAATTCAAATAAGTTGCAGCATAAAACAGAATAATGCTGTCGACGACACGCGCAAAATACCTTAGCTGCGTCGCTTCTAAA
This sequence comes from Sepiola atlantica, assembly GCA_963556195.1. Taxonomy (NCBI): domain Eukaryota; kingdom Metazoa; phylum Mollusca; class Cephalopoda; order Sepiida; family Sepiolidae; genus Sepiola; species Sepiola atlantica. The sequence goes on from OY744523.1 coordinate 165,722,159, forward strand.
AAAGTATTTTCCTTGAACAAAATTGACATACTTGTTATTCAGATCTCTCGGCATTGTAAAAGCGCTTATTTAGCATGATCACGCTCGTTGAGTTTAAAGTAATAAGCTTAGGGTTCATTCTCGCGCGCAGCTACTGTCTATTTGAAGCGGTGCAGGCTAATCAAGCCCGCTCATCTCTTGGTCTCTCTGCTACATAAACACATACGGGTAATATGTAGTTTGCACTGTAAGATCAACAGCTCACGTGCCTTTCATGATATCGCATTGGATAAAACAACATATCGACGGAGTCTTTGTTTTTCGAATGGTAAACTATAGATCTTTTTAGAAGCGTTTAAAGTATAGCCCATCTGGTACTGTCCTTTCAACCATCAAACGTGTTCTCTCTTAAAAGCTTATAAAATTAGCTATGTTTTACAGTAGTCAGAAACACACCCAACTAAACAACTATGTCATACGGACCCAACCGTATTTCTTCTTTTTTCATCTATGTTTTCCAAAAGCATATGTTGAGATTATCTGCTTACCTCTATTAAGACGATACAACAATGTATTGCAACACATAGAAGCGTATTGTCGACGAAGACCTGGCGGAGTCTCCTTCTGCTGACCTGCATTGTTGTGAAATCGGTTAAATAATCTTTTTACCATCAACCGTCTTTCTTTTCACCAGCATCGAACGTTATAATTTAATTGATCTCTCCACGTTAAAAAATGAACGGTTATTGTTGTTTCCTTACTAATAAAATAGTTGTCAGCCGAAATACGCAAGATAATGTAAATTATAGTTCATGTATTCTTTCTCTATATTTTTTCTTTTTCACTTTCTCGCTGTCTGTCTCTCTTTCGTTCTCTCTCTCTCTCACAGTTATAACTATTCTGTCGATTGTACTTCGTGTGTCGTGTGCTCTTTACTTCTACTCAGTTTCTTAACATTTCTGTTATAGAACCTTACCTATACACCCTACTTTTACTCTTCCACTGGGCATAATACGTTAGGCACATGCCTCTCAGTTGTGACGCAAAACATTGTATACTGGCAGTCAAGGCAGACGTACAACCACTCCGAGGTGTATTATACTTTTTGCACTACACTCGCTTTTTTATAAACACCGAGTTTGTGTGTTCCTTTATACGCCCACACCAACTGGCGATGGGGTACAGTAATGGATTCTTGAAATTCTGAAAATAGGTCTTACCACAACTAGCGACAAAGTATATTACGGTTTTGTTTAGAACCTTCCAAAAGGAGAAACGTAGAGAAATCTACGGCAAATTCACACAACAAGGTCCTAGTTCTAAAACGTGGTTTATCGGCAGATCAAAAGAAAAATAAATCTCGTAAGTTTTATTTTTCCGGCACTGTGTCATTTTTTGCCAAAGGTATTTATTATATTTTCTGTTTCTCTACAGCCGTCGAAACAAAATCAAAAATAAACAATTTGTTATTATGTTGACTAAAGTGCTCATCGTAACTTCTACGGATACGTTGAGAGCGTTCTAATAAAGTGATTTTCTGGTTGAAGAAAAAAACGGGTTTATACTTTTCACAACTAAAGTTTGGTTAGTAGCGTAATACAATGCAAACAAATGCTAAAAGTTGTAGTCTGTGAAGACACATGGAAAATTCTAAATCAACAATAACATAACTTGTTAAATACAAACTGCAGCAACAAATAGAACGAAAATAAACCGATGAAAGTCTAAAAAACTTCAGAACAATTTGAAAAGCTCTTACTATAAGAAAATCGAAATTGCTGGAAAACAAACAACCCGGCGAAAGGCTACAAAAGACAGGATAAATACTTCTATAGCAAAAAAAGAAAACTACTGTCAAAAAAGATAAATCAATCAAAAGATAATGTATTAATCAAACAATGTTGAATAAGATTAAAAGTTACGAAATAAAAAATGCTTGTTCGCAAATTCCGTTTGGAGTGGAATTGACAATTTCACTTATTCATCACACAAGGATAAAACATGAGCTTTACATTTCAGAAGGTATGAGGATCTATACAAAATATATTGTGAAAATTAGGCAGACTTTAAAAAATAAACTTACTGTCCTAAGAATTAGACATCACCGAGAATACCTAATTTTTGGAGTATATTTTACTACGTAACACTGCGAGTTGACATAGGGTGAATCTGATAAATTTGTAGGATAATTATTCTGCCTTTAGACTTACTTGTTCCACAAACGGCAGGGCTATAATTTAGTCGGCAAAGACAACGAATGCAAGTGTTGCGTAATTATTAATAAACAATATGTCGGTTTAAAATTAGCTGAATTTAGCGCGGATTACTTTAAATGCTTAATTTCCAAGGAAAAGATGCAGAAATCACACGTAAGATTAAAAACAAGTAATAAAGTAAATCAAATTCAACATTACAAGAATTAGCTAAATACTGAAATGGTAAGCCTTAAACAAACTTCTACAGACATGAAATAGTCGAACATTGCACACATAAAAAGTACGCCCGAAATCACATTACAACTCTTTAAACAATATTTTTAAAAAAGCTTGTTTTCAAGCCTCTACAAAAAAGGCCAGCTTAATATGAACCAGGATGAAAACTGAGAGATCCTGTTGCCTTTCTGGATACTTTCATTGAGTTGGACATACAGTTTACAACCTTTCTAACGTGTTATAAACTCGGACACCGGAGTTCACATTTATGAACAAATAGATGAATTAAAACTACAGTTTTATATGAAAAAAAAACGAACGAACAAGACGGTGAAATTATGAGAAAATATGTATACGTTAAAATCGTAGATAAAAATGTAAAACTACAATTGGTTTGAGCTTTAGACGTGTCGATTATAAACATATAATCTGACAAAATTATGAACAACAAATTATAGCCAGAATTGTGACTAGTAAAATAAATAAATTCGAGGTTAACATTATTACCGTCATTACTTTAAACAGCGATACCAGAAATGTAAAATATGCCTACAATTTATTTAGCACATACTGGATGCAATACTTCAACCTGTGGTTGTTACCACTCAATACTGTTAGCTAAGAAATAAAGGATTTGATGACCGAGTATGAAGAACAAAAGAAGGAATATGTTTCAACCATTAACGACTGTATGAAATTGATTCAATTTAATTTTGTGCATGACTTAAAACGCGTAATGAGACAGAAGTCATGCTGAAAATAGGTAACACAAACTAGAAGGTATTAAGTAACATTATTTTGATAACCACCTACAAGTTCAAGAGAGTCAATGCATATTTCCAGAGCTGGACTCGCTATTAAGTTGCAACTCGAAATATAGTGGACGAGCTACAGACTATTACAAATGAGATGACCGGTATTGAGGTTTAAAAATGTGTACCGAAATCAGAATACTAGAATTAACAAACTGCATGATATCGAATTTAATTCTGCAAGAGCCATTCAACTCTCTTATAAGAGGACTAACATCTAATTAGTGAACGATTATCAGTAGACTCTGACATCATTGATTACCGACACTTTCGATACACCTCATCTCCAAGCAGTCTCAAAGTTACGGCAATCCAACAAGAAACCGATACTGTGACTCATGAAGACGTAATGCTTCTATGGGGTGTGTTTTGGAACCTTAACTATACGGGCATCTTTAGCTATTCAACCCAAAATAAATATTGGGAGCCCCTGCCTGTAAGTCTTGGAACAAAATCAGTATGTACTGGTGTTACAGAAAGACGTACACCCACTCATGTTTCTTGTTGTATTATAATTTTTAAATAAATTTGGTTTCTTCGTGTTTTACTGCCGCTAACTTTACAGCCTCATAACAGCTAGTACAGAAATATACTCTGAACAACCTCAAAATAACGACAAAGTAGACTAAGGGATTTTAGAGATCAATCAAATTGACGCGACAGTATATCAGCAATCATCTTTCTTTTCTTAAAATCAATATATCTGTTCACTCTTGTTTGGTTTTATTTTTTATCGCCTCCTTTCTCATAACCCCTCGAATGCCAAGTCACTTATATCTATTTTAATGGACACATCTTACAAAAAATACAATATTCATAAACAGGATTGCTACCTATAGTCCAGAGTTCATGAATTTTAATCGATTTAAAGCACAAAACCATTAACAGCAGTAACACTTTGATTGTAATTGAGGAAAATATGTTTTATGTTTTTCACGACGTTGTGTCAATAAATATATTAGCGTGTACACGTATTACGTGAAAAATAAATGGCGATGATCACACACAACATAAAGCATTTGAAAGAATAAAAATCAAATCTATATAGAGTTCAAAAGCCAACGAAACATTTTCTAAAAAAAAAGAGTGGACAAAATCGGTCAGGTTTTATTTCTAGTTTTATACATATAGTGAAAGAGAGGTAACTTCTCTTGGTTTATGAACTATATATTTTATTGAGACAATTATGCACATTTAATAAAATATATTAAATATTAATGATGACATAAAATAAACAAGGATACTTTTAATTAAAACGCATTTAATTAAATACTGCACATACTAAAAAAGTAAATGTCCCGATAATTTTCTGATTTATAAAAGAATGGGAGTCTGAAAAAAAAGAAAGAAAAAAATGTATCCTGTCTTTCTTTTTCTCTTTCTTTTTCTTTTTTTAACATTTCTTTCTTTCATTCTCCCTTTTACTGTTTATTACACGTAGCTATATTTTTTTTTTAAATTACGTTCTTTGTTCAAATTTGTAAACTTTCCTGTTTTTAATTAAAGTTCTGCTTCCGATAGATGATGATAGTCTTAACGATAGAAATATTTTAGTAGAACATTTCAATGTGTGCTTTAGTTTATTTTTCCTAGTTGTTGATTTGCTTATCCTTTATTCCATATTTATTTTATATTTTGTCTTAAACATTTGTTTGTATTCTTCATATACACAAACACACACACACATATATATATATATATATATGTATATATATATATATGTATGTGTGTATATATGTATATATATATATATATATATTATATATATATATTATTATATATATATATATATATATATATATATTAAAAGTATACCCCAGAATAACAGTTTTTTATCTATTTGTTATGCAAAAAATGAGTACGTAAATACTTTTTTAGTCTGTAAAATTAATATTAAGACATATACGCACGATACCTTGGCGTGCTGTTCGGATGGCTAAATAACACTTAAAAAATGACTGACTTTTGGCGTATAATGTTATTTGCATGTACTATACAGCATAGTACTAAGCGTTTAAAAGTTTCCAGAAAGTCTGCATTCAATACGTGCAGGTGCTCATTACAAATATGATGCAGTTTGTTTTAATCTCAGATCGACCGTTTATCTTACATGCAGCGACCCCCCCACACACACACATATATATATATATATATATATAAGAGGTTTATATAGTTTGATTGACGCATTGTTTATCAGTGTAAAGTAATGTGATGCTTAGAAGGCAATACAATGCAGAGGTGTGACGGATAGACACACTTTGGAACAAATTAATACAATATATACATACATATATTTAAATATATATTTTTTCACAAACACACATATATCTGTTTATCTACAAGATGTTACAATGTTATGATGGTCTTGTGGAAACTCCGTATGATGTAATATTTCGGGAGCATTTACTTCTTCAGAACTGTGCGCAACTGAGGTTCTAGCGTGCATATGAAGGTAGCCGTCGGATTCAGTCTCGCATAAAATACCGGTTAAATTTGAATTATTACCAGATTTAAAAAAACAACTAAATACATTAACTTCATTAGGTTTTTAAATATTTTATTGATCTATTTTTATCTAATTTATTTATTCATCCATTTAGCTATATTACATTTTTTTTCATATTTTTTTGTGTTTTTTAGAATATTTTCTTTTTTTTTCTTCCACTAACTTTTAAATCTAATCAAAATTTAAATCAAGTCTATTCGTTTAAATTAATATGTCGGTTTATACTGTCATTAAACACTGCATCATCTGTTCGTTTCACAATATTATGTCGATTGTCCGACCCGCATCCCCGATCGAGTAGACTGCCAAGCCTCAATTCTAAACCTCTTCTTGCCCTCAATGTCCGCTGCTTGTGTGACGAAAGCTCATAGCATACTCGGGAATGCTGATCAGATTGTGCTGATGATACATATCACCCTTAAAAGTCGTCCAAAAGCTTATGAACCGTTGCTCAAACAAACAAAATACTACGACCAGGCTGATTTTGAGTCAATCAGAGATCACATCAGTGAGGCCCCATGGAGGGAACCCTTCTCACTCCCTGCAAACCAGTGTACAAACGAATTAACTGAATGGATCAAAGCAGGCATTGAAGCCTATATCCCCATGCGAAAATTCTTTAGCAAGCTCCAATCTCCTCAATGGTTCACCTCAGAATGGACAGCTGCCATTTATGAGCGGCAACAAGCATTCCGTAAATTTGGCCGCCATACGTCAGCTACTAATAGACATACATTTATAGAGTCAAGAAATAATTGCAAGGCCGTGATAGGCGAAACGAAGAGAAGGTATTATGAATTAACAAAAAAACACATCCAGTCACCGAAACTTGGTACTCGCGATTTCTGAAAAACCTGCAATAGTGTAGTAAATAATCGTCAATCAACGATTCCCCCACTATAAAACCACAATGATGTCGTTTGCACGGCAACTGATAAGGCCGAACTACTTTCCCATCGTTTCGCTTTTAACTTTACTTAATACTCAGATAACAACCTCCTCCCTAAATTCCCATCTGCGGACCCAAGCCGCACTTGATAACCTAGTCATCACCCCATCGCACGTCAAAGACATCATAAAAAACCTGTACACCAGTAAAACGTGTGGGCCTGATCTTATACCTGTAATAGTAATAAAGATATGTTCTGCTGAACTGGCCCCTGTCCCCTCCAAACTTCACAAAAATTATTATTAGTATTATTATTATTATTATTATTATTATTATTATTATTATTATTATTAGTAGTAGTAGTAGTAGTAGTAGTAGTAGTAGTAGTAGTAGTAGTATATATATATGTATTGGAGAGCAATGAATATTATAACGGCCCTGTTTTTAAAACTCCGAAACAGTAACATGGTAAACAGCTGATGATCCCCGTGTTAATATAAGACGCTTAAGGTCTCCTGTTTTTGTTTCCCTGTTAGATACTTAAACCCCACTTTTTTTAATTGATTTTTTTTTTCATTTATAAATCTTCCACCGAATGTTAAATTTGCAATATATCTGATTTAGTTAGTTTCTCTGCGAATTTAAACTGCATTTTACTTCTTTTTTTTTGTTTTTCTATTCTTTGTTTAAATGACTTAAAGCTTCTTTAGACTATATATATATATATATATATATATATATATATATATATATATATATATATATATATATATATATATATATTAAGACGATATCGTATGTGTCCATGTGTTACGCTTACATTAAATGCTATGTGCAGTAGGGCAGGTCGATTTTGGAACCGTGGTAACTCGATGGTAATGATAGTTGAGGTTGTGCATGATACGTACTGACACATGAATTTTTCTCAAATCGTAGCCGTTAAGTGAGGAAACGACTATAAAAGTGGAAATTAACGAGTTCGCATGTCTTTTCGGTGATCACTGAAAGATTTACCGCCGTAAAAAAATCCGTACCGTTAAGGTAATAAAAATGTGTAAATAGCATTTAATAAAGACTTTATTAACTACATTTTCTACATTGTTCTAAATAAATCAAATCAAATAAATAAGGAGTATAAATAAGTAAACGTATTCACTTGTAAAGGCAGAATGGAGAGTATGTATACAGTGTTTATTCAATACAGTATTTTAATATTTACATAAATATAACTTCAGTCTTTTTCATGGAATTCAGGATTTGTGATTTCTCAGTAGAAAACAAATTAGACTGATTTCAATTATCAATAAAACACCATTAAACCGAATAATGTCTTCATTTTAATGATTAAAATAAAATCAATATAGGTTGTTTATAATAGTTTCTCTGGAGCATTTATTTTGGTTATTATTCGAGTTTACACTGTTTTAAATGCATGCGATTATTGTTTATGAAGTCTATGGAATATTGACGGTTATTTGATTTTAATAATTAGTAATTTTATATGTTTATGCAAGAAACTTAATGTTTTGAAATAGAAAGAGAAAAAAGCTTGTTTAATCTACATAATCTTATATTTTAAGCGCATATGGCGTTAATTCAAACGCGTTTGTTTTTCTTCGCGGAAGAAATTATGTTTCCATTTTTAGGTAAGTAATACTGTTTCGTCTTTTCTAATTTTTTCGTGTTTCAAATTAAATTGTGCTAATGTTTAAGTTTTGTATTAAGAATATAGATGATACTATGTTATAATCGAGATACTTTAAGCTAGTTTTCGGCTATTTGTATGTTATCACCACTTTTTTTGCATTTTCTATGGATCATTTTATTTTGTGTAAAATTACTGACTTTTTCCGTTGTGTTTCCCAATATTTTAGATTTTAGAGTATTTTGTTAGTGTTATGGTCATGAATTGGGTGATCATTTTACATTAAAATGGTTTGGGGGAATTAATCCCTTCTCTGAAAACTAAAATATTGGGTTAAATATGTTCAAAAAAAGGATGTTTCCATAATTCAAACAGTATTACGAGTTTGTTTAAATGGTGCTGTCATTTCAAGCTTAAATTTTCGATAGAAGCCTTACACTTAATTAGACAGACGCTATCACTAAAGCAAACCACAAATCCTTACCATAATTTTCAGCCACTTTTTTCATATGAAACTAGAAGATATTATAGATCAAACTGTTTTGAGACTCATTAATTTATTTTCTCTTTTTTTTAGCAGTAAGGGTTCCAAAGTATTTTGTGGTCCATCTTGTCCTTTGGATTAAGCGGAACCCCACACTTTACATCAAGAAATCCAGTTTAGTTATTTCTTTGAAAATACTTATCCTCACTTTTACAATAATTATATTTCCAAGCTGATATAAAAGAAAATAATCAATAATTGGCAAGCAGTGAACCCATAATTATCTTTGTTAAAGGAAAAGTATATAGGGCAGAAGGTGAAAGTATTTTTCTTTAAGAGTGTAACACTTATAAACAGGAACACCGTTGCTGCATCAAAAGGGAAAATAACTAAGAAACAGCTTGATAAATTATTTGATATTTCTTCATGTTCCTGCAAACTGCCGGTCTTAAGATGTGATGACTTTGCTGCAAAGTACAACACAACAAATTTCCAAACAAGGCATAAAGTATGCACGTATAATCTTAACAAAAAGTTAATATTTCTTATATGACTGATTTCCGTTTGCCTTTTTTAATTAAAACTAATTCATGTTCAAATTTTCAATATTTAAATTAATTGAACAATATAAATTTACGTCTGAATACTTTCTTTTTTCTAGTAAAAAATATTGTGATATTTTACTTAATATTTTTCATGTATGCTAGATATGTCATTAAACACATGCATATTTTCAAATTTCAGATTTCCATTCCAGAGAAATAATGTTTAAAATATCAGAAAGAGAAAACAAGACTAAACAAGCAGTTTCCAACTAGAACTTATTGATGAAGATGCTGTTAAAAAAGAGAAAAACAGATTCAGCTGAAACAGATAGATTAGACAGGAAGATTGAAAGACAACAACACGATTCTTCACATGTTGCTTCCTCTGCATCATGAATCTTTTCGCAGACATCTTCCAGTGAGGAAAGGACCGATGACAGTTTTGAGCCAGGAAGACAGTCTAACGGACCTTACAGTCTGTTACACGTTCTTAGCCTTTGGAACGAGTATTCAAATTTTTTCTGAGCAATAGAAATGTCTTTATTAGACGGATACACTTTTAGTTTTAGTTTCCGCACAATTTTTTCGTTAAGATAGCTGTCAGCACTGCAAGAATCCAAGAGAGAACTTACTCTTACCACGTTAATAGTCGCATGAGTTGAAGCTGGCGCGAGTCCCTGTGGTATGTTGGTAAATGTGGTCAGTAAGTCAGAAGCGACCAATGTTGCCACTGAACTTGAAGACTTAGATTTGCACACGCGGGTATTATGCCTTTCTTGGACCATTTATTGCAAGTAGCCTCGCGGGCGGGGCAGCTATCTCTTGAATGATAGGAGAAACATTTACGATTCTTATATGTGGCAGCTGTAGCCGAATCATTGAGAGCAACTGGAGGACTAGAACAACTACATTCTCATACCTGTAGTGATCCTGGGTCCACGACCGTGGCAAGGTAGGCATTACGCTGGGCTATATCCAACGCAGAAGCTTGACTGTACGCCGTCAGAAAGTTCAGCGTGTTATTTTCCAGGAGCCGCTGTCGTATTAAAGGCGAGGATATTCCAGAAATGAATGCGTCACGCATTGCCTCGTCACTGCACTCCTCTGCACTGTGGTCGCGGAAGTTGCAATTCATTTTTAGTTTCTCCAATGCTCGGGAAAATTCGTCGATCGTTTCTCCCGGCTTCTGCCGTCTGGTTGATAGAATATGCACAGACTTCATTCGGTGTTTTAATCAACAAGCTGTCCAGCTTTGCTATAACAGCATCAAAGTTCGTACATGTCTCTATAAATTCATAAACATTAGAGCTCACACAGCTTTACAGGGATCTGTATTTGTTTGGTATCCTATCCTCATAATATTCAAGGTAATTACTTAATATTGCACGCCAGTGTTTGTACACCTTGGCAGCTGTCGGTAGACTGGGGTCAATGTCTAAGCATTTTGGTGTCTATGTCACATCCATCTTAGTATTGTGGTAGACATCCCCCTACTAAAAAAAAAAATTTAGTTAGATAAATTGTAATAAAAAACACGTGTTACTTGGAAGCCAAGCTTTACTCAAAACGAGGAATACAAAAAGGTGGCAGATATGGCAAGTTTGAATACGCGTCACCTGACCACTTCCGGCTCCGGGAGCACGTATGGTAGCCCATACGAATGTAATATAACACTATTCTATAAAGGGAGGGGGCCATTCCCGCTGGGATCCTCCCATGACATGCTCTTATGAGCATACGAGAGTGTGGGTCTTTGAAAATTACTAGCAGAAACAAGGTTTCAAATGAAGTACTGGCTTCTTCTACCGTTTCTTGATTATATTCGTTTCGTCTTTGGTTCATATTACGGTAAAAATAATAAGTAATTTGAGATCGGATAACTTCTTTGTTCTCTTATTGACAACAACAACATTTCTTATAGCTTTTCTATATCAATAATGAATCATTTCACTGTAATTATAAACATAATGGACCTATTGCCAACATCGATATGGGACTATAATTGCTTTGTATAATTTTTTGTTAATCGAGCTACAATTCTAATATTGAGTGTTATAATCACAACGTTTCGGCCGCTGTAACTACCGGTATTCTTCAGGTGTATATCCTGAGCTCGGGCATCTTTCTGTCGAACTCGAAATGTAGTCCATATCCCTGAGTTCGACAGACATATTCCCGAGTTCAAAGAGATACACCTGAAGTAGGCCGGAGCGAACGACGGCCCGAACCGTCGTGATGATAACACTCAAGATGAGAAATGTAGTCCGATTCACCAGAATTATACAAATTACAAATCCTCTTTTAAACAATTCAGAATTTAGAATTGCTTTAATTGCCCAGTCAAGCTAGCTGATTTTTTAGGTGTACCTCAAAATAATTGCCAACACATATATTTTTACTTGGATATTAGGCATGAAAAACGTCTCTTTCAGATAAACAAAGTTTACCAAAATTAGCCTTGCGAAAATGAGTCAACGTGCGCCATTGTTGAAGATTTCCGCTGATTGTAGCCTCCCCTCCATCAACTCAATTTATGTACATTCATCTTCAAAAATACCATATGTAGCAATGTTAAATGTCTTAATAGATACGGGTTTCATAAAGTAATATATAATTATAATCTCATGCCTTAGTTTTTTATCTTTTGATGTATTACTGCAGGAGCTTAATATTCTATCATGCTCTAATTGAAGGTTTACCAAATTGAAGTACCGATAATTACAGATACTGACAAGTGTGCAATTTTCAACTATGAAATGTGCAGTACTGAGAAAAACCCAATCGTAAGCCAGAAGGGCATCAGTTTCATTAACAAAGATTCTGAAAAACGTGGAGAGAAGATCATAATTCAGATTGGTCAGCGTCTTCACAGGAAATGCAGACAGCGTTTAATCAACCCTAAATACCTAGTAATTTACCGTAAAAACATGATGAAATGCTATACCGTGCAAGCCGCAGTTTGTGTGTGTTTAACTTAAAGGGACATTGCATTTTTGTGGTTCTGAAGCATAATCTCATAGACAGAAAGTAGGTGTTGATGTTTCCCATGTAGAAACGACTGCGTTTATAGACGGAGTGTTTTAAGTTTGTTAGAAATCAGAAACAATAACGGTTAAACGTAGAATAAGTTATTTAGATTACCTTAGTTCAGAAGAAGCACGTTATCACAGAACATATTTTGCAAACTTTGATTCCAATAAAAACTTTCCTAAGGCATTCTTATCTGCTGATTCTTCTAAGAAAAACACACCTTTGTAGACCAGAGGATTCAGAGAGACTACAGGCATTTCTGGCGGTTGCTAAATATGTGTAGCAAAATCACGAAGACCAACTTACCATTCTCAATCTTGTTAAACACATTGAGGAAATTTTCGAGGACACTGGCTTTGAACCATACAGTCTCTCCTACATATACGCTCTATTGTTAGAAGATATCAAATACAACATCATTGTTACTGAAATGCATGGGAAACATAATGCTGTTACATTCTTAAGAACAAGGTCAATGTATTCCTCATATATTCTATGCACATACCGCTCAACAGACAATTCAGAATCAGAGCTGATTAGAATAATAGATTCGGCAGCCAAGCTTATAAGGAATGACATTAAAGCTATCCAGACATTTCAGAATATTACCCGTCTAAGAATTATATGGGACCGGATTTGATGCTTAGATATGTCGATCTTTCTCAGAAACATATTTGCAAGCAAATACAATGATCTGAAACATTCATAAGTTTGCCAGGCGATAATGCAGGCTGCTAGACCCAGAGTTCTCTTTCCACCTTGGCAGTTTGGTTTAGCAGTGAAAATGCATGATCAATTTGGATCGAGGTTCTTAAGAAACACTCTGAATAAGCATATCGTTTCTTCATCTTACTCGGAAGTCCAGAAATTCGAAAGAAGTGCTGTTCTTGTTCATGTCGCTAACACTCTCCGCTGTTTAAACTGAATTCGTGCAGTTCGAAGTCATGTGGACCATATTGTATGGAGTATTGATGGATTCAACACATTCCACAGTATGGGCATCATACCATATTTTACGCCCGGTAAAGTTAGAACAAGTCTAGTTCCAAGGATTCAGGTTCTTTCAGAAGATATAATAAAGGCTGGAAGGATCAACATCAAGTACCTAGATTCACAGCACACCTAGACACCACCAGTTTCATAAGAGCTCCAGCCACATAAAGTTGTCGATTACACTGCTAATGTTGACATCCTTTGGGAGGTTGCACTAATTTCATATCCGTCCAGACCCACAAGGTCAGGTATTATGCAACCAGTGCACAAAGAATCATATCCTGGGAAATCAGCCACAGTTGTTAGCCAATAATCGACATGGACCCTTGTAACCTAAACTGTGTGTACTCAACGTTATGTTACATCAGTGATTTGACCAGAAAAAAACAACATTACACAAAGTCTACCATGATGAACCATTTTGATAAATGCAATAGTGATAGTCGAGTCCCAGCCTTGTTTCAGTCCTCTGAATTCATTTGTCTTGCGACTTCGTGGGCTCAATACAACGATGATATATCTGGAGTCAATTAGTCATTTAATAAAAGCTTCTGGATTGCAATACCTTTTTGAACTTGTGTATCCTGAAAGCAGTCAAGCACATGCTAAGTGGCAAATCAATTGCAAGAGCCATTCCTGCTCACTTCTTAGTTGATACTACTCTGAATGTAATTTTGTTAGCGAAAACTTATGATTTGCCAGTTTCACATGTCAGTGAGGATGATCAACCCAACAGTGATGCAGAATAGTCATTTCCGCAAAATTAAGACCATAATAATGGAATAATGTTATGTCACTAGAGTCTATAACCATGTGAGGATGCGATAGTTGACCAGCGAACAGCAAAATTGTGGATTCAATACCTTGAAATGGTGCAGATCTTGAAATTGTTTACTAAGGCAGAGCGCATCGGTAACTTAAAATTACACTTTGATGTTGTAAGGAAAACGCTGCCAATATTCGCTGCAGCATGACACATCCTATATGCAAGGTCGGCCTTCTTTTAGTTGAGGAAAATGGAGAGGGTGCTAAAAAGCCACCCTGAAGTGTACCACACATTTTCTGAAGGAGTCCATGTGATTAGACGGAGTGATCGCTACTGGGCTGGTTTGTAAACATATCTTGTTATTGAGCAGGTGCAAATCAGAAGCACGATGACGTCTGGAGGTCTTACTCATGGCAGAGAAATGGACGAAATTCAACGATGGGTTTTGACGCTATAACTGCCAGTGTGCGCTGAAATAAAGTTTACAATGAGAGAACTAGCAGGTATTCGTTATGCTACTAGTGACCAGCACCAAGAGGCTACTTTATGAAGAAACGAGCGATATGTGAGGGATACATAGAAGCGTTTTGCGTTTCTCCAGACATATGCACGTTTCACGGGAGATCCGTCAATTCACATTATTTAATGTGAAGTAATTGTAGACAAAAAGATGAATGTGGGCAGAACAAACTCTATACGAGAGGCAAGCATAGCCTCAATAGCTAGGGAAAGTGTACACTTTTAAAGAAAGCATCAGGCAATTACACTTCGGTCAAACGTTTCGCTCAGCAAGAGTAAAGCGGTTGTGACTAATCCACAATTCATATACCAGAGATTGTGTGTGCTATCTACTAATGAACCATTAACTCAGTAGTAGCAAGAACATTTCAAGTATGTGTTTTGTGGTACGCCACCTGCACTGTTTTATTATTTCGGACTATCGTAAGAGGCAAAATAACCGGCTTTTGAAGACGCACTATGGGAATTAACTTTCCTTGTACAATCGGGTTTACAGTCTTCAGATCCACAGTATCTCTTAGATGGTGGAGCCTTACTTCACCGCCTCCCATGGCAAAAATGTCACACATTTGATGAGATATGTGCCTAATACCGCAGATTTGTCACAACTAGATATGGAAAAGAAGGCATTGTCTTTGATGGGTATGAAAGTGATCCATCCATTAACGACGCGACTTACCAACGCCGAGCAGGGGGCTCCGATGGTGTTAATGTGCCACTTGCACTTTTAATGGTGGTAAAATAAACCAAAATGTTTTCCTAGCTAATCTAGAAACAAAATAATAGTCGATCAACCTGCTGGAAAGGTTTGGAGGAGGCAGGTTGTAAAGTAGCCCATGCATCTGGAGACGCTGACGTATGAATTGTGAATACTTCTAAAGATCTGGCACAGAAAAGAGTAACCATTTTGATAGCAGATGACACTGGCCTATTGGTCCTTCTATGTTATCATGTCAATAGAGGACATAGTTAAACATCTTCTTCACTCCACAACCAAAGTATAGTGAAAAAAGTGTTAAATTATGGAACATCAAAAAGATGAGGACATCAACATTAATTTCTTCCGTGCACTACTGGGTTGTGATTATTTATCCAGTATTCATGGAATTGGGAAGGCAGCATCCTTTCGAAAATGTATGTACAATAGAAACCTCCTCAAACTGGCAGAAGCGTTTTGCAAAGATAGCAGTGGAAGAAATTATTAGAGATTAAAAAAGGCTTTAGTGTTCATGTACAATCTTAATGTTGAAGAAAACATCAATCATAAGAGACTGAAGCGCTTAAAGGAAAAGGTTGCAAAAAGCTCAAAGTATGTTGAGGCTAAACCACTAACAAGAACAGCTACGAAATTCCACAGCCTTCGAGTTTACTTCCAAATTTAAGAATTGAAATGTAGAAAGCAGGTAAATCCTGAAAAGTGGGGATGGAACCTTGCAGATGGTAAATTACAACCAATCAAAACTGATATGCCAGCTGGTCTTGTAAATTTGTTGGCTATATTTATGTGTAACTGTACTTCAGGGTGTAGTACAGCAAGATGCAGTTGTAGTAAACATGACATTCACTATGTCAACTTGTGTAGTATTTGCAAAGGCCTCTACTGTAGCAACTCACAACAGCCATATATTGATGATGATGAATTTACCTTTGACTAGTTATTGACAATAAAGGTTTTTTGGTCCGTTCATGAACTTGTTCTGTTTTTGCTATGCAATATCTTTTACACATCACTCAACCAACTGACCATTCTTATTTTGTACCTTTTTATGAAATGTCAGGAATTGGTGTGACAAGTGTTGCCTTGAAAAAAGGTTGTTTAGTCTGTTTTTGTACCTTTTATATTCATATGTGTATAAGAAGAAAATGAAAACAATGCCAGGGGATAGTTTTTCTGGTGTTAGTTTATTATTACTCATATAGCCACCTATCATTCCAATTTAAAATACCAAAAATGTCAAGCTGGCTTCTTGTCGGTCCTGTGTGGGTTTTGATGCACAAACTATTTTTTATTTCTATTTTAATAAAAAAGTGTTTTAGCAAGAAAAACGTTTATTTCTGTCAGTAATTGTCATGAATAATCGAAATATAAGAATTGTATGTAATATTGTTAAGTTGGATGTAAAAGATGGCACCTGTTGAAACCGTTTCCGCAAGGCTTACTTTGGTAAACTTTTTCTCAACCGAAAGAGAGGTAAATGATACCCAATATCTATGTTAAAAACATTTGTTAGCAATATTTTTTAGGTTTAGCCACAGTTTGACTGGAATATGATGTAAAGGAGATAATATGGAGTAAGGACCATGTGTGTGAATTTAGATACCTCTTCTTTTTGTGTAATTCTAACAATAGCTATTAGCCATTAATTTATATATATATATATATATATATATATATATATATATGTTCCACATATAGAACATAGTCAAAGGCTTTTACGCGACATAATATAGGTGCAACACCAATTCGAAAATCCAAATATTGCAGACTGGCATTGAATGTGATCTACTGTTATTACAACCAAGTTAAGCAGGATTAACAGAATTACATTTTTTAAATCATAAACCATATAGTTTAGACATTTAATAAATACCACATCATTTAATTGATTATGATAAAGATTGACATTTTTTAAAATGGCATTATGTTTTGGTATCGTTATATTTTCAGATCAATCTTCGTAAAGTTATATGAACGTTGTGGAAAACTGGTATTTTACGAGAATTAAGTTTACGCTGGTTTCATAATTATGTCAATAATCGATTTTACAGACTGAGGATGTCTCTATGAAGACACATCTTTAATGTAAACGTAGCAAGTAGATGTAAAGCTAATATAGTGTATAAAAAAGGTATCCGTTTCTCTCGTTTAGACCACTAACAAAATCCCTCAGCTTGAAATCTTTTAAACTGGATGGATACAACGGGTTTGTTTTCACAAAAATATGTATTTTTATATAGAGTAGAAACAAGTAGAATACAAACAAGTAATCAAGCAAGCAATAAGGAAAAATACACACATAGCTGCAGTATTCTTCGAAGACAAAGTAAAAATGTAAGAATGCTAACAGGAGTTTAAATCTTTCATTACTTACTAAGTCTATGAGAAATATACAGGAATACAAACTTAGAGATAATGGCGTTTGTATTATATTAAATAAAACATTGTTTTTTGCTCTAACATATTGTGTATTCTCTAAGGAGCATTCAAGAAATTTTTTGAATATCTAATTGAGCGAGGATCTGAGTTTATTCGTGCCTTCCAGCGAAGTTGGAGAGTTGTTATGTGAATACATCACATTCACAACACCAGTAAAATACAATGCAAAAATTATATTTTTTATCCAAAGAATTCTCTTTTGCGAATTGTTGTTGGCATTTTATGAAATCTAATTGACCAATTATCGAAAACAGCTCATATTGCCTTCGAGCCTTATATTGCAAACATGATAGCCTTATACGAAGCACACCGTCTCCAATGACATGGTGTAAATCAAACGCTGTCTTACACAAATGTATTACTTCATCATATTATAATAGATATTTAGCGTGCGTCAGTAAGTGAAACTACGTCGCATATTTTAACTATATTAAGTCGTATACACCAATATTTGTATCTGAAATAGTTAGATCTTAATCGGATTTTAATGATGATATTGTATGGTATTTGCGTACACTCTGTCTAATACACATATATAACATTAATAAATAGACGACCAAAAGAAATAAGTCATACATCTTTAATATTTCCTATTCTTCCGATGACTACGAAAACGTTAAGCAGTAGTGTATCTCTTCTTTCGTGTGAATCAGATGATTTTGGTGTTGGCATTAGTTTCCCCGGTGTTTTCCTAGTTAGAAATCTTTCTGGAAAGACATCGAGTTCTTACGGAAAGACCACTAGAAGGTTGCTAAACTCCTTAAGTGAAAGTGATATTGTAGAACCGACTGGATTCGAACTTGGAACACCCAGGGCTTCAGTCCGTGTCGTCACTTCCCTAATCAGAAGCAACAGTTAAAAAAACAGTTAAAAATATATCTATCATATATCACAAATGATAAAAGACACCGGCCAAAGAATCCAGGGTGTTTTCACTTTCAGGGAAGCTACAATATAGGTTAATATTAAACTGGATTGAATTGGCTTAAAATTACCGCAAACCTCCAGATTCAACTTTTAATTTGAAACAGAGGGATTGCAAAATTCCACAACAAAGACCACAATCAATATTACATTGCTTGGGTTTATCAGAACCTTTTGACATGAGTCTTTGTTATTCATGAGTATGATGGTGTATATGTACTTATTTCATATATGTGTATATTATTATAAACAACGCTGGTATTAATAAGTGTGTTGATGTGTAACCTTACCACGATGCTCACACAACCACATTGGTAATTGTGGTCGTTACACTATAGCCAGTCTTAAATATACGCGAAGTATATTTAGCAGCACTTTACTAAGTGATGATCGACAATTCACCAGCTCTTCTGCTATTCAATACTCGATTTGCTTCTGGAAGTAATATCTCGTTGTAGTAGATGTACATTTCTTTGACAAATCCGCATTTATGCTGATATCACTCCATCTCAAGTCAGATACATCATAAAAAACCTTGACACCTCCAAGGCCTGTGGACCTGATCTCATACCAGTTATAGTAATACAGAAATGCTCGCCTGAGCTGGCCCCTGTCTGTCCAAACTATACAAAAAATTACTTGCTGAATCTTGTTTCCCTGATAGTTGGAAAAGTGTATATGTGGTACCAGTTTTAAAGAATTCTTGAGATATAACTGATCCTCTAAACTATCGCCTAATAAGTCTACTCCCGATCTTTGCTAAAATCTTTGAATCATTAATCAAGCTAGTGATAGTCCGGTGCTTAGTTAATACTAAACTTTTTTTCTGATCATCAATGCGAATTTAGACAAGCACGATCTACTGCAAATATCCTAACAGGTATATCTGAACGCATACATCATACACTGGACAAGGAAGGTGAAGCTAGGGCGGTAGCGCTAAATACATCTAAGGCCTTTTACAAAGTCTGGCATGAAGGGTTATTTCTAAAACTGCATTCATATGGTATTACTGTAATATATGTAAAATAATTAAGCCATTCCTAAAAAAAATAAATACCCGTTTATATATGCAACATTACATAAACATGACATAAATACTGGGGCACATTTATCCTTTGACCTCTACTGTTCCTGATTTTAATCAATGACCTCCCTGACGCGCGCATATCTGAGTCAATGGCTGAATCCTTAAAAAAGGAAACCCGGTCTGTAGTGGATTTTAATAAAAATAGATGGTACCTTTTAATGCCGCGAAGAAAAAGTGAATTAGCTTCAATAACTACAACAAACTTCTTCAACCACCGATTGTCATGGCAAATGACACCCTGCCTTAGAGTTCATCATTCAAATTCTTCGGCCTAACATTCACAAATAACATGAATTGGAATTAATACATTGAAAACATTGCCAATAGTGTTCAAAGAAAATGGGCTCCGTCTCCGGTGCTAGTAAACTTCTTACACTTGAAATTGTCTTATAGCTCTACAAAGCCACAATCCGCCCATGCATGGAGTTGTGTTGCCACATGTAGGCTGGTGCATCATCTACTAGTCTCTCCCTCTTAGACAAAGTCCAAAAAAAGGTGTCAACTTAATAGGTTCCTCACTATCTACCAAGCTCCAGCCCCTGTCCCATCGCCGCAATGTTGCTTCTTTGTGCCTGTTTTACAAGTACCTCAATGAATTGTGCTCTTATTAACTTGCTACTCTGATGCCCCCACGACGTAAATTTACTAGATCAAACTTACAATCTGCCCAATCTCATCCATTCACTGTGGAGTTCCCCAGATGCCGAAGAGTTTTCTAACCGAAAATCTTATTTACTCGTGCTGCTGGACTCTGGAACTCCCTCTATGCCCTCAGTTTTCCTGACAGTACTGAGATGCAGAAATATGAAACTAATTTAAACAGCCCTCCAGCTGCACAGCTCCTTATTAAAGTTGACCACCCTCAAACTCTCACTCTTTTTTTCTCAGTAGCCCATGACGTCTACAGTGGCATCCTGCCTTGTTTGGGGTGAAGTATGTTGATATATATATATATATATATATATAGAGAGAGAGAGAGGGGTGGGGAGAAAGAGAGAGATATTTGTCTTTATACATACGATGGCAATATGTTGGATGATGTTGTTTTTAAGACTCCATCGCCTTATGACAAGCATGTCTTGGTATGGAGCAATTGCAACAGCCAGCTCGTTAGTTTTTCACACATGACTGCGTCCTGGGCAACAGAACAGTGCGTATACACTAATTGATTTAATTTTCAGAAGATGTTAAACAACTAAAAGGTGTTTATATCAAATGATGATTTATTTTTACGTGGATAACATGTGGCATGATATGTCGATATTTATTGTTAAGCGAAATTATGTATCGGCTTATTGTGACAGTCCATTCAACATTTCCTTACAACTGAGGGTGCTTCAACTAACAAGAAATTAACCGAGCCTCATCTATTAGTGTGAATGATTACCATGATACTACTATAGTACTCATGTTTATTATATAGTGAAAAATAAATGCCACTAAACAGAAGAAAGAGAACTATCAAGTTTGCATATGTATTTTGGAAAGTACTTTCAACTAAATACTTGCCAGGTTAAAAAGATTATACTATTTACATGCTCATAAACAACAGGCATGTGTATCCATATGATGAAGTAACCATTCTAAAACAAGAATGCGGTGTATATTACCAGTGGGCATTGCACTAGGTTTTACATTTAAATTACAAACTACAGCCAGTATGTTATTTAGGTCAGATCTCAAATATAAGATAGGTTGTAAATTAGATGATAAAGGTATTTACAAAGATGAGATATGCGTTTGTGATTCTCTGTGTAAGTGGCCTAGTTGTCATCCAGCAATTGAGTAATAATGTAGTTGGTAGAAGTGTTAGTTTGTTGGCGTCATGATTTATCAGCCACTATTTAAACTTGTATTCGTGTCAAAGTTGTGTGAGAAAAATATTATTTAATATAATACTCTATATTTGTATATTTTTTATGACTAAACAGTGCATTCTATTATATCTTATGTCGACTCTTTTTTGTAAGGCACACTACGCATATTTGGATGTTCCAACTGATATAATATATCTGATGGCATCGGAGCTCCTAATATTTTCCAGTGCGTTGTCTTATCTATATTTTTGCTCTCGTAATTATTTATGTAAATGTAGTTATCTTCATATTGCATTAGCTACAAAGAATCCTTACAAACTCAATGTGTGGTATCAGGTTTCTGCGTCCTTGCTATTTAACCCGTGGATGCTTTTATGCCAGGAAATCTAATCTTTTACATCTGTTTTTTTAATTATATATTGAGATTATCTAAGGCGGTCTGTTTGTATTTTCGATGCACCAAATATATTTTTGTATTTTGTTTTCCAATACAAACACCAGATTATGTATGTAGAATTCTTTTGCATGTTCCAAATGCAGTCATTTCAGACTAGACAGTGGGCTTCCTTGTAAATGCAGCCGTATATGTTTTAATAAACATTTTTGTCCAGTTTGTTGTTTTATATTATGACGTAATAGTATTGCTTCTTTGCACATAGTCTATCTACATTTGATGATATCCCGAAATGTGTCCCCTTTGGTTTTGTTTAATTTGTGTTGGTACTGCTGGTTTTATAGATGTGTTCTGTGTGCGCATACGACAATGGCCAATATCGTTTTCTCATCGTGTCGGTTAGATACTATTGCTCAATTTTGACATCGGTCACAATGTCTTCTCTCGGTCTGTACTGCAACAGAGGAACCTCCAAATATACAATTCCCTCAAGTAAACATTTCATTGTTGAAGTTAAAATTGTACTCGCTTCATTTTTTAAATTGTACTTTATTTTTTAAATGATAATCCTTTCACACTTACAACATGAGAAATCTCAGGCTGACAAAACTTAAACACGAGTCTCATTGTTTAGAGCCTATTTATCTTAGAAGCACACATATTCAACCGACTATCCGACTCCCTAAAAACAAGCTGAACCTGTCACACTCAGAAATTAGTTTGAACTAACTTCTCCTGCATGTCTTTATACATATATGTATTTCCAATCAGAAATAATAGATGCCGGTCTGTATTCAGTCATTCCAAGTCGACCACAGAGAAGGGCCACTAAGATATCCACTTGAAGTAACAGCTACCCAATACCCATAACACGACCTACAATTTACCGCCCAGGGCAACTATATCTGAACTCCCATTACATTAGAGAGTTTTTGAATAAGTCATAAATACAGCACATAAGCTCTTACATTAAAACAGTATGTCTCAAATAGAATTTTCGGTGACCCGAATATTAAATCACATACATTTTTAATATTTTCTGTGCCGCCCCCATCTCTTGGCCACACATTTCTCACATGTAGGAACTATGGTATTCGCCTAGTGCATGGTGAAATTAGTAGCGATCTCGTTTCCCGGTTCAAGTCTGTTTTGCGTTCTCATTTGCACGTGGTTTCATTTGCTATTGATTTTGTTAGTTTTATATTTCGTTCATGTAACAGTGTCTATTCTCATTTTGTTTTACTCGTCTTTTGGTTTTCTAGTTCGTTCATCTATGTTACAACATGTTGCTGGTCCTATATCATAGTCTTCTATACTTACTTTCATTTTTTATTTAGTACATAAAATCGGTCAATATAATTCTTTCTTATGTAGTTTGTTCTTAACGCCCATTAGTGATCATTTCGTGTTGATCTAGGTGCACGTGTTCATTCTGCTGTTCAGTTTAAGAATGAACCAGATCATCTTATTTGGGATATTATTTAATATATATTCCTTTTCTTCTTCTTCTTCTTCTTCTTCTTCTTCTTCTTCTTCTTCTCATTATTATTATTATTATTATTATTATTATTATTATTATTATTATTATTATTATTATTATAACTAGCAATTTTATGCAACCTCTGGTCGCATTTTGTGCTAGTTGTATTATTTAATTGCTCAGTTAAATCCATCATCATTTTTACGTTTTCCACTTTAGTGGACACTGCCCGCAAATACCCGCCATTTTCCGCCAGTGCCCGTCAGTGTAAACCCTTTTCCGACATTTTCAGCCATATAAAGAAATAGTCAACTCATAATTAAAAACAGGAAATTAGTCACCACTTTTTAGATTTTACATTTCAATAGACACTACTTACTACTAGGCACCAGTCTCCGCCAGTGTCCGCCACTATCCGCTATGTAAAGAAATCGCCAACTCATAATTATTTTATATACCAGTTACATAAATGTACATGCTTTATGAGTTATTTCATATGAAATGGGCGCTACATAGATGTGCATGATTTTATATAATAAGGACGCTACATAAACGAACGCTGTATGTGTTTAAATAGAGGAGGAGACGAACTCAATAATTAACAGTGATTATGTGTGATTTCGGACGTTGTCTGGGATCAATAAGTGCATGTTTAATTGCATTCAAGTGCGAGTTCTAAGTCTTTAAACATAACATGTAAGTTGATGATAAACTGTATTTAGGCAACTATTTTCACTGGTTGTGACAACGGTGAAACTATTTTTATTCCGAGTATACACATTATACCATCAAATATAGCGTGTCACTTGAAGCAGTTGCAGTTTCCGCTACGACTTTGTTTCGCTATCAATAAAAGTCATGGCCAACCACTAAAAGATGCCGGATTGCAACTTGATAGAACCATGCCTTTCGCACGGTCAGCTTTATGTAAGAGCATCACGTGTGGGGGCAAAAACAAATCTTTTTGTGTATGCAAATCAAAATAAAACAACAACATTCTTTATAAAGAAATTTTGAATCTTGATGTAATATGATTTTCTAATATTATTAAATGATTGCAGTTAGTATTTCCTTAAACTTTCTTTAAAGTTTTAAAACGTTCCATATTAGTTTCAAATATTTACTTATAACATATTGTTTTCATAAACAGTTCATGAAAATTATGCATTTTATTGACTAGCATATTTGGTTTTGTTTACTGGAAGCATGTTTTCAAAATGTACACTAAAATTAAAACAATAGGAGTAAGTCTGTCACACCATTTAATACAAAATCAAATGATAACATAGACAATTATGTGTTTGTGGTTTGTATTTAAACAATGAGCTAAACAGTTATTTAATTTACCTGGTTTCATTTGTTTTAAGTAACCATGTATAAAAATCCCTACCTGTACATAGAACACGCGATAGTAATCTTACTATTGAGCTATGAATTTTTATCTACTTTTTAATGTGTGCTTATAGATTTTAAGAGTGTAAATGCAAGTTATGTGAGAACAGTGATAACTTAATCTGCCAAGCAATTTGGTCTACAAACATTGTTTTTTTTATTATGCATCCGTGACTCGCCCGGTAGCCCTGCTAGTTGTCAATAAGATTTTAAAAACGTATTAATACAAAAAATCAAAGAAAATATATCATTTTTGAGCGACTCGTACAATAAATCTCAGGCAATGTGGTGTTTACATGTTATTAATCATTGTGCTTATGATACATATCACCCTAAAAAGTCGTCCAAAAGCTGATGAACCGCTGCTCAAAACAACAAGATACTATGAGCAGGCTGATTTCGAGTACAAACAGATATAACATGAGTGACGCCCCATAGAGGGAAACCTTCTCACTACCTGCCAACCAGTGTGCAAACGAATTAACTGAATGGGTCAAAGCTGACATTGAAGCCTATATCCCCATGCGAAAATTATTTAGCAAGCCCCACTCTTTTCAATGGTTCACTTCAGAATGTGCAGCTGCATTTTCTGAAAGGAAGCAAGCATTCCGTAAAGTCGGCCGCCATAAGTCAGCTACTAATAGACATACATTTATAGAGTCAAGAAATAAGACTACGGCCGTGATAGACGAAGCAAAGAGAAGGTATTATGAGTTAACAAAAAGGACGCATCAAGTCTCCGAAACTTGGTACTCGCAGTTTCTGGAAAATCTACAATAGTGTAGTGAATAATGGTCAATCAACGATCCTCCACAATAAAACCACAATGATGTCGTCTGCACGGCCACTGATAAGGCTGCACTACTGGCCCATCGTTTCGCTTCTTACTCTACTTTAGACTCAGATAACCAATCCTCCCCGAATTCCCTTTGCGGACCGAAGTCACACGTGATAACCTGGGCGTATCCCCATTCCAGGTCAGAGACATAATAAAACACCTTGACACCTCTAAAGCTTGTAGGCCTGAGCTTATACCTGTAATAATAATAAAGAAATGTTCTGTTGAACTGGCCCCCGTCCTCTCTAAACTCTTCAATAAATGCCTAGCTGAATCTTGCTTCCCTGAGTGCTGGAACATTGCCTCTGTGGTACCTGTCTACAAGAGTTCTGGCAATAGAACTGACCCTCAGAACTACCGCCCAATCAGTCTACTGCCGATCTTTGCAAACATCGTTGAATCCTTTATCAATCTAGCGTTAGTACAGCACTTAAGTAATGCTAAACTTTTATCTGACCGTCAGTATGGATTTAGATCTACTGCAGACATCCTAACAGTCATCCCTGAACGTGTGTATTATACTCTCGACAAGGCAGGTGACGCTAGGGCAGTAGCGCTTTATATATCTAAGGCCTTCGACAAGGTATGGCATAAATGGGCTTCTCCTGAAAATACGCTCATACGGTATTACTGGGAAACTATTGAATATAATTAGATCCTTCCTAAACAAAAGAAAAATCCAGGTAGTCTCCGATGGCTGTACATCTAAGCAACATGACATAAATGCAGATGTACCCCATGGATCTATCATTGAACCGTTGTTGTTCCTGATCTATATAAACGATCTCCCTGATGATATAGAGTCGGAGATTGGCTTATTTGCTGACGACACAACGCTTTACTCTCGCCATGTTGGTAAATCACACGCGATCATATCCGAGGCAATGGCTGAATCTTTAGTAAATGACCTCCAGGCTGTAGTGGATTTGGGTCATACATGGTGGTACCTTTTAATGTCCCAAAGCCAAAGCTACTTTCCTTCAACAACTACAAGAAGCCTCTCACACCTCCGATTGCCATGCCAAATAACACCCTACATGAGAGTTGATCATTCAAACTCCTCGGCCTAACCATCACAGGTAACATTAATTGGAACAAATACATTGTAGGCATTGCCAAGGCTGCCGCAAAAAAGGCTGGATCCCTCTACCGTGCTAGTAAGCTCCTCACACCTGACATTATCCTATATCTATACAAGGCCAACATCCACCATGCATGGAGTATTGTTGCCACATCTAGGCTGGTGCATCATCTACTTGGTAGGTAGGTCCAAAAAGAGTCGCCAACTTAATAGGTCCTTCACTGTTAACCAATCTCCAACCCCTGTCCCATCGCCGCAATGTAGCATCCTTATGTTTGTTTCATAAGTACTTCAATGGATTATGCTCTGATGAATTGGCTACACTAGTGCCCCCTCGACGTAAATTAACTAGACTAACTCGACAATCAACTAAATCTCATTCATTCACTGTGGAGGTCCCCAGATGCCGGAGAGCCTACTACTCAAATAGCTTCTTTATCGTGCTGCTAGCCTCTGGAACTCTCTCCCTGTCCCCTGTTTCCCCGACAGTACTGACATGCAGAAATTTAAAACTAATGTAAACAGACATCTCGCTGCGCGGATCATGATTTAGGCTGACCCCCCAACCTTCTCCCCTTTTCTTTTTTCTCAGTAGCCCCTTACGTCTACAGTGGCGGTCTGCCTTTTTTGGGGTGAACCATGTTAAAAAAATCAAATAACACGCTTTTGTTTGATGACCTATCTCTTTCTTTCTATATTTCTCTCTTTTTTCTTTACTCTCTATCAACTTACAGATTAATTCACCAATTAAATATGTAGTCTAAAATTACAAATGTATGAAAAGATCCACGTATATTTCGAATACCAAACTGTGAATACTATATACATGAAATGATTTTATATGATGTTCTATTTTAAGTAGTTTTATTCATATTATTCCCTCGTCTCTTTTATATTAATCATCTAACGAAGTTGTTTTTGTTTCCGCCATTTTATCAATGGAACAATCATTGTTTTAATCTTTGACTTTTCAGCTCGACGTGAGGAAATTGGTAAATGAAGAAATTACCTCATCATTTGCATCATAGCAATGCGTTTAATTTTTTTCAATCTTTGCTTTTTTCGTTTCTCTATTTTCGTATTATTTTCTATTTCATCATATCTTACTCACTGGTGATTCTACCACGAGCCATTACCAGTGTTCGCTCACTAGCAACACAGTTGCTGCTCGCTGGAATCTCATGCACAAGAAAGTTCTCCGGATTTATATTAATGTTTCAAATAAATGTTAGTTATCGCAATAGACATTTACCACTGGTGTATTGTTGTTGAAAGGCATTTAGTCTTCTCTGTATTTCGAGTTGTCTTAAGCATCCTCAGAGTTCCAGTTCTCACACTGATCTTCCTCCTTAGATTTGCAATGTTCCATTTACGACGATTTATCCTGATACCAATGATGCTGGTTCCACCACTTTAAGATATGATTTCAGATTATGTGAATTTATTATTATTATTATTATTATTATTATTATTATTATTATTATTATTATTATTATTATTATTATTATTTACTCACTAGGAGTTATCACACTGGTCATCGTCAGTGGTCGCCCACTGCCGACAACCTGTGGTATTCCCTGGAGTCTGAGTGACAACAAGTCTCCTCAGGCCTCCAGTATGCTCCACCTCTTTTCGTTCATCACCGCTGATGACCTTGCGGTAATCGCAACAGCCACCTACTAACGATTTCCCGGTGATAAGGGCCATCGGTCCCCTCTGGGGCCCGAGTGGAAACAAGCCTTCCCAAGGTCCCAGAGCTGTCCGCGCTCTTCCAGTGGAGGTCTGGTTTGCGCTTTCCCTCCTCGACCCTCTGTCCATAATTTGTGTGGCGTCAGCCTATGCTTGCGCCTCATTCGTGCAGTTGTATTTTCCCCGGTTCTGTTGTTTTGTGCTTCCATGTGTTTGTTCTCCATTCGTTGCTTATGTTGGTTGGTTTATTATTATTATTATTATTATTATTATTATTATTATTATTATTATTATTATTATTATTATTATTATTATTATTATTATTATTGTTGTTGTTGTTGTTACACCGGCCGTTCTTACACAGGAGAAACTGCACTGGTTGTCACTATAAATAGTGCGAGTCCCCAGAGACACATAGAAGACAACGCACAGTCGTGTCACTGGCTAGCCAAGTGCTAGTCACTTTCTTATTTTGTTAATACACTTGTTAAACTAACCCTCGACTTGACTTCCTTTATTTATTATTTACTGTTGGACAACTTCACAAAAATTATTATTATTATTATTATTATTATTATTATTATTATTATTATTATTATTATTATTATTATTATTATCATCATTATTATTATTATTATTATTATTATTATTATTAAAGTAATTATTATTATTAATAATTAATAACAATTGTCTTGTTATAATATATGATGGATTAAGAGATCAATAACAAATAGTCTTCTCATATATCCAGTAATGTAAAATTATTGTGATCACAATTAAAACACATATTTTGTTCTCGCGCAAACCGTTACAACTTCCTTTACAATGTAAGAGAGAGGGAGAAAGTAGACGTCTATATTGCATCAACGTCCCTTCGTGGCATGGTGTGAATAACCAAATGCCTTGCTTATCTGAGGTGTCCGATTTATTTAATAAAAACTGCTGCATATTTTAAAATCGTTTTTTAGAACACACGTGCGGAACTCAGACACACCGTAAAAACACGTTTCTAACATTCACAGATTATTTTCTGTTAAATAACTGGTCGATAAAAGCGTACATTTAAATCGACTGACAGCGAAAGAGTTCGACCCATTGCTGCCAAACTTTTTTTTACTATTATTTATTTAAGTCTCGCTAAACTATATTACAAAATATACTGCTAAGTATATGGAATATCTTAATATACCTGCTTTTATTGTAATTTCATTCGAAGCGTGTTCTGCCCTTCAAAAGTACATTTTTACAATAATATTTTTCATTTAATGGTGTCTACTGCGAAAACTCTAACATATGTATTCGTATCACGTTTGCTAAGTGGCCTCATCTCTTTTCCTCGACAGTTCTAATGCCCTCCACAGTCTCGAGTGTAACTCCTATTTATGACTACTAGTTAACATTATTCCATTTAAATTTTTTTCTTATACAAATTACACCAGAGAATGGTATGAATAGACTTGATATAAGGAGCTAAAAAGGTCAACTCAAGGTAAAAAAAATAATCAACGATAAGTATTACATTGATGGATTCCGACAAAAAACAGCAATTATTTCCCGTTTGGTATATACATCGATCATAGAATATGAGGAGTAAATGTAAAAAAGAAAATAAGCGGGAATTACAAAATAAACCCACGGTCCACTTTCTACTCCTTATCTATTCCATTATATTGGCTGATGATTCAGAGTATAAATGTTAGAGTTAATAGTTCATTTTTGATGTTTGCAAATAGTTCTACATTGTCCATATACATTACTAACTATACTTTTTCTTTTTGTGTCTGTGAATTATACCCTTTATTGAACCTACTGAATGTACATCATTGTCCTGATAAAACGAGTAGTCTAAAACTTAAGATTGAAATACTATTATTAAAATGCCATATACATTGTTAGTTTACGATAAGAAGAACTGAAAGATTTATCGATGTCAACATGCGTAAGTTGGGGTTGGAATTACTAAGGCTGTACGCATTAATAGAAACGTGTGCGGTGTCACATAGCTCAATGGTAATGGGCGAGAGAAGTCATAATTTCGTTTGCAACACAACCCGTGTTTACATGTAATTATAAAATAGTCTGATTAGATATTATTAAACAAAGATGATCGATCTCTCGTTATCTGCCACATTTATTCGTAAGTTATTTGTACCGAATAAACATCATTGCTCTTCCAACGTGTTTTATCTTGGCTTAGTTTGTTTCCTAGTTTTAGCATACCTTGTTTGCAAGCATCGTCCTGCTGGTCAAAAAGGACCCCAATAAGCAACTCACAAGATATGATTATGAACACGTGTCTATGTATAACACACGGTTAACACGTAAAAACGTTTTATCAGTTTGCCACATTTAAATCTGGAATATTATGTTAAAATATTGTATTAAACCGTCGCTCGTTTTGTTGGTATGCAAAACATAAGTAGATCAAATTGTATTTTAATTTAAAAAAACGCGCAAATTATATCTAAGGAATACATATTTGTGTTCTCAGTTCAATTAACAATCGTGCTATACGTAGTATTCCGAAATTCATATTAAGAATAGCAATTGTGTTTTCTGTTTTGACATCATTACAATCTGCGAGGTCAGTTAGTGCGCAAAATGACATCAGTTAACAATTTCGGTGTAAGACTAATTTAACACCGGGCGACACAGTGATAATTACTTCATGAATTAGATTCCAATCAATATTCCGCAATAATTAGACGCTTTCAGTTACGCACGAAGATTCGCGCATTTTCGAGATAGCGCAGCCAGACGTAAACTGTATCCAAAATACACAAATCAAATTCATGGAAACGGCACAGGTAAACAACTTAACCAATATTAGTGTTTTATGTCAGATTTCGTCAAGTGATAACACTCTATTACTGCATGAAAAAAAAACATATCTTAAAACCAATACAAAGTGTGTCAGCATTTAAACATTGAATGTGGCGATATCCTTTAAATCACTTTCTGATAATTCGTTTAAATGGAAATATTTACATTTAAAGTGCTGACACATTCAAACTTATTTGATATTAAATCGTAGCAGTTAAGTCTTGTGCTGTGTATAACACACATATAGATGACATGTGTTTTACTATAATATAGAAACTACATGAGACATTAAATAGCGTAAAATACGTATACTTTTGAAATACCCAGTTGTATATTTAATAGAATACATTCTCTTTACAAAGGTAAATATACATACTTTATAATGTATGAGTAATATAAGTCTCAAAACATCGGATATAGAAAAGTCTACCGTCTGAGCACACACATGTATCAAATAATTTCACCTTTTGTTTAAATATTATTTCATTCATAGTCAACTTACGCAATAAGCATCAAACATGTAACCACCCTCTATCACTGCATTATTCGCCCTCTTTAGCACAAACATCGAGTCGCATGATAATTATTCTCACTCAATATAACCTATACCAAGTCCAAGGTTGCTGGAGAAGCACCAGTCTTGAGCTGGTTCAGTGCGGTTTTTCCACGAGGAAACAAGTGTCTAGTTTCTTTTATTTCATAAGCGGTCAGAAGTGTCATATGCATATTTAGTTGTGTCAAACGGCAATGATAGTTATTGCAGTTTGTATAAGGAGCTGTCAATAATCTACTACACACAACGTCTGATATTAGCAAATAGTTGCCCTTCTGGTAGTAATCATCCTCAATGTCTCTCATGTGTGGCAGCGTGACGATGCTAACGGGTGTCAACGTCAGTGTGTCAACGTTATCATGGCCTCACGATATTCTTCTTCTTTCGTGTGAATCAGATGATTCTGGGGTTCGCATTAGTTTCCCCGATGTTTTTCTACTTATACATCTTTCTGGAAAGACATCAGGTACTTACAGGAGGACCACGAGAAGGTTGCCAACACCCCTTAGTGAAAGTGCTACTGTTGAACCGACTTGATTCAGATTTGGAACACACAGGTCTTCAGTCCCTGTCGTTATCTACTTAACCACCGTCCATTTAGACTATTCATATCTCACTAATGTAGACAGTCCATCAACTTTAAGTAGCATTGTACTTCGTACCTTTTACGTAACGTATGCGTTTTATACTCTTACACCCAAGCGACAAAAATTAGCATGAATTTTTTTCAAACAATTGTAATAGATACTGTATATAAAATGTGAATAGTGTGAACATAAAACACAGCAAAATTATCAATATGTGCACTTTTTTCTTCTTCACCGTCTAACTCTCACTGCATTCTTTCTTATTTTAGTTACCATCATTTCCCATTGCATCACTTATTGACGTTTAACACAATTCATTGCATTTCTACTAGGGTTTCTTTCTAGGTAACACACATCTAAGCACACTTTCAAGTGTATACTATTCTTAAGGTCTCATTCCGGTCACTAATGGCACTTCAAAACTATGTCAATAGTTTGATTCGTTTTAGCACATTTGTAGGACACCATTTGGTAAGACCGAGTAACATTTTGACATACACATATAAATTTCGTCCAGTCAGAATAACATACACCTTAAAAAAGAAGAGTAAACATTATATTTTTTTAAAGCAATTTATATTTACTATTGTTTTATATCATAAACAGCGTGTGAAATTTTATAGTGTTAGTCGCATTCTACAAAACATTGTAGTATAAAAGATGCAAGGTAAAATGCCATTAAACTCCATGTCATTACCGTACACCTCACAATAAGCTTTAATTCAAAATGTCCTTATTTTAAAGTAAAGCAGACTTTATTTAAACTTAAATGAGAGGAAAATGCATGAGAACTCAAACGGTGGTAATTCTATTCTACAAAGAATTGTACTAAAATGATATAAGGTAAAGGTTATGCAAAGACAATTAACTAACCCTTCAGATGATGTCTAAATCAATTAACCTTTTTTATTTAAAGTGTAAACTGTATTTTTTAAGCTTAAATGATAGAAAACATGCATGAGGGTTTCAATAGTGAAAAGTGTATTCGAAAATATCCACAACATAGAAAAGATAGAATATTTTTTTGTAAAAAAAATAAAGGTAATCATTTGATTCCTATCTACAAATAACAAAAAATAACAACCGGTAAATTAACGAATAACAATAGTATTATTTTATTTCTAATCTATTCAATTACTACATTACAACGAGTGGCAGCGTGTAGCTAATATTAGTATGGGTGCTGCTTTAGAAAAGTGTTACTCATAGTTTTAATATTGTGTAAAAACAAAACAAGCATCTTGAAAAATGTGTACCTAATTCAGACATACAAATGCCTTCAAGTTATTTGTAAACGTATTCTACTCGGAATATGAGACGAGATAAATTATTTATAATTCATTAAGTTTGATCTTGTTTCACAATGTTTTTCGTTTCAAATTAAACAATACTGTGATTTGTTTGTTCTTTTTAAGACGATTGCTTTAAAATTCGAGTATTACATTATTACTGTGGATTAAAACCATCCCCCCTCCAATGTAAGATTATATTCATTGGAGACGATTACGTGTAAACACTCTAAAAACATTACAATGATTAAACTAACCTCTTAGAATTCAGAGAGGGGGCAGTTTTTAGTATAAGTTAAACGTTAAATGATTCCTCATTTCCGGGCTATTATTAGAACAGTTGACCTTTTTACTTTGTTACTAGAAATAAATTCTTCCGTATTTAATTGGGGGATTCTACTTTTTAAGATGATTACGTGCAGTTTTAAAACATTGTCAGGCGGACTTAAGCTTAGTGGTTTAAAATTGATGTAATTGTCCTAAAACGTTAGGAATGTCTGAAAGTTGAGCTTCATTTTACGTTTAGTTTGTATTCGAAACTGATCAACCTCTCAAAATTCCCCCCAAAAGTAGAATCTCATGTTCGGAGGGTGGGGTGATTTAGCTGTAGATGCCAATCTATAAATTCATTGATTTTACTTTTTACTCATAAAAAAATATTACAGACGAAAAAGTGGCTGATTTATTATTGTAGTTGTATTATTCGGACTATTATTCTCATCGTGTTTTTTTTTATTTTTACAACATTTCCGCCGATATAACCCCGACCTTCTTCAAGTACTATATATTTCCGAATTTGTGAACCAGAACCTAAAAGTCCAACTTGGAAAACTTATTTCATCCACGGGGGTTGATTGTTCTTGTTCCGTCAGCCCTGACCCGGTTAAAGTGCTAATTAATTAATTATAATTCTATTCTTAGTTATTGTCTTAGTTATTAACAAATGTTACCATCACTCTTTAGATCTGCTTATTAATACACGCCTTTGCACATAGGTTGAATATTTGATCCGTACAACAGGTAATAGTAGTTAATATTAACATGATAATGAATTAAAAATTTTACCCGTAAAATGGTAACAGTACGAGAAAAGTCTTTCCCCGTTAATTAACTATAGGTTCTCAAGTTCGACATAAAGTTTGAAAATATGAAAAGAAAGCCGGAGGTTACATCAGTCGAAACGTTGTGATAACAATAATCAATTAGAGAATAGTAATCCGAATAATACTCCGATGTAAGAACACACCGACACATATTTTGTTACAGTTCAAACATTTTTAACTAACAAATTATGGTGTGGTGTAAATGAGGAAAAAAGAAGAGAAAACAAGAACGACCGACCGCGTTTTTGCGTGGCTTACCTCGTGTGAAGAAGAAGGAAACAAGAATGGCCGACTTGTTTCTTTAAATGCCTACAGGGTGACTACGAGGTATGCAAATGAGATGCCCCTGATTGGAAATGAAAGAGATAAAAGAGGAGTGATTGGGGGAGGAGGCAGAGGGAAGTTAGATTGCGAACAGAGAAGTTTGATCATAGGAGAAAAGTCGGATTCGTAGAGAGTGAAGAAAAACGTTGCAGAAATTCGTTTCGGAGTGGATAGAAAGCGGAAGTACGGCCAGCAGTGTCACGTATAACACAAGCTATTTCGGCGCATCGAGCAAATTACCATGGTTGAGTGGAGACTGAGCACTCACATGCTGAGACCCTTTACTGGGGAGGGTGACCTGATTAAGTGGCTGGAGAAATTAAAGATGGTGGCGAAGCTGCAAAAGATAGAAGATGTGGTCACCCTGCTGCCGCTATACTTAGAGGGGGAAGCCCTCACGATTTACCAGCAGATGCGAGATGAAGACAAGGAAGACCTTGCCTCAGTGGAGCAAAGGCTGAAATTGGCCTTCGCTGAGGGCCCATTCGAAGCACTTGGTAAGCTTTCCAGTTTGAGGTGGACAGGCGAGTCGGTTGACGTCTTTGCGGCAGAGATCAGGAGACCGGCAGGGTTGGCTGGTTACGTGGGGAGGAGCCTGGAGATGACGGTAAAGCTGTACCTAGTTAACGGCTTCCCAGAGGAAATCTCTACGAACATGCAGAGAATCACTGGGATCCATACTATGGAAGTGGACGATCTCTTGGTTCACGCCAGAGTCCTAGTGAAAAATGTTAAAAGCCCAATCGTGGCTGCATGTGTTGGTGGAAATATGTGCATGAGGCCTCACTTGAATGAGAGGCAGCCGGCGAGGCGACAGGAGGGGAGACCTGCAATCAAGTGCTTCCGGTGCCAGGGCCCTCATCTGATCAAGGACTGCAAAGAGCCGAGACCGGGGATCACGTGCTACCGATGTGGACAAGTGGGGCACCTTAGCCGCTATTGTGTTGCTGTACGGCACCAGGGAAACGAGTGAAGGGGAGCTATTGCGCCAGTGGTTACCCCTTCTGTGCGGAGATGGCGCATGATGGAACGTTGCCTCGGTTACCGGTAGTAGTCAATGGGAAGAAAGCCATAGCCCTTGTCGACACAGGCTGTACTACAACGTTGTTAGCGAGGAATGTCGCTAGGTCATGGAGCGGAACCAGGACTATTAGGACCGTGGATGGCAGGGATGTGAAGTGCCTAGGTGAGACGACAGCGGAAGTAATGGTGCAAGGGGTGTCCATTGGACTGCGAGCCTTAGTGTTGAATCATCTGGTCGGTGGTGTTGACGTGATTATAGGTATGAGTGCAATTAACCGACTGGGGGGCGCCACGTTACGAGGGAGCCAAGTAACGTTCGGACGTCTCGGCGCAGTGGGGATGGCAGGAGTGGAAGGTGATAGAACCATCAGAATACCAAAACCGGAGGTTTGCTGCATTGAGGACAAAGATTTTCTTGGCAAAGTTTGATGGCGTGAGGTGGACGGTGGAATGGAAATGGATCTCCGGACCCCCGGAACTACAGAATAAAGTGGGCTGCTACGAAAACACCCTGCGAGGAGAAATAAGAAAAGGATTTGAGGAAGAAGTGGAGAGGTGGATAAAAGAAGGAATTCTGAAACCGTGGACAGGGGAAGAAAAAGGAGTGTTGCCACTACTGGCGGTTGTTCAGCCTACGAAAAACAAGATTAGGCCCGTACTGGACTTCAGAGAATTTAACAGACACGTAGCCTGCCACACTGGAACGGGGATCGACGTATGTGAGGAGGTCATGAGGAAATGGAGAAGAATGGGACGGGCCACAAAAATTGTCGATCTGAAATCGGCATATCTGAAGATCCATGTAGATGAAAAACTCTGGCAGTACCAGCTGGTCCGGTACAAGGGGCGAGTGTATTGTCTAACGAGGTTAGGCTTTGGGCTGAGTTCAGCCCCCAAAATTATGACTGCCGTGCTGAAGACAGTGCTGAGCAAAGACCGTTCAGTGGAGGAGGCCACTAGTTCGTACATTGACGACATTCTGGTGGAGGAGGCAGAGGTGACAGCGGAGAAAGTAAGAAGCCATGTCGAGAAGTATGGGTTAACTGCAAAACCGGCGGAGGCCCTGGATGGAGGACGGGTGCTGGGGTTGAAACTAAGGCGAGATGGAAAAGAAAGCCTTGTCTTCGAACGAGGGAGTGTAATACCCGAAGTCGGATCTGAGCTGACGAAGCGATAACTCTTCTCAGTCTGCGGGAGGCTGGTCGGGCACTATCCTATCGCTGGCTGGCTCAGGATAGCATGTAGTTTTATTAAACGACTAGCAGGCACTGCTGGCTGGGAGGGCCGTGTAACGAAGGAGGTTATGAACATGCTGCAAGAAATCATTGCGAGGGTGAGGAATGAGGACCCAGTGAAGGGGGACTGGTATGTCAGCAGCGGAGATGCGGGTGTGATTTGGTGCGATGCCAGTAACCTGGCGTTGGGCGTCGTACTAGAGATGGGAGGCGTAACTGTGGAGGATGCGGCATGGCTAAGAAAAACCAACGACTTCTCCCATATCAACGTAGCAGAACTAGATGCCGTTATGAAAGGACTCAATCTGGCCCTGAAGTGGGGATTGAAAATAATTGAAATTAAAACCGATTCGGCAACGGCAGCATCGTGGATTCGGTCGGCAGTAACTGGCGATAAGAGAGTTAAGACCAAAGGTGCTGCGGAAATGCTGATCAAGCGCAGACTCGGAGCGCTCGCCGATCTAATAGCGGAGTTCCAGTTAAGAGTATCTGTCGTGTTGGTCCCATCAGAAAAAAACAAGGCGGATTCGATGACACGCGTGAAGAAGGCCTGGCTGCAGGAGGGAAAGGAGGTCTCCTCGGTATGCTATGCAGGGGAAGAAGTCAAGGAGTCACACGAAATGCACCACTTTGGTCGGGAACGAACGTTATTCCTAGCCAGAGAGGTTTACCCGGAGACCACCGAGGAGGAGGTTAGGGAAGTGGTGGAGAACTGTCGAGAGTGCCAATCAATTGACCCTAGACCGTCCAGACACGAAACAGGACAGTTGCACGTTGCGGAGGACTGGAAGCGATTGGCTATTGATGTGACGCACTATCGCCACAAATTGTATCTCTCGATGGTCGACTGTGGACCGGGAAGGTTTGCCATCTGGAGAGAAATCAGGGCAGAAGCGGCATGGGCGATCGGAGGGGTCATCGAGGAGATATTTTTGGAGAGAGGGCCGGTTGAGGAACTCTTGATGGACAATGGGCCCGCTTTCCGATCTGAAGCCTTTAAAGGGGTATGCGATAAGTGGGGAGTAAGGCAATTTTTTAGAGCAGCGTATCGGCCGAGTGGCAACGGAATAGTGGAGAGGAATCATCGCACCATTAAAGCCGCTGCGGAAAAAAACAACGTATCACCCATAGAGGCGGTGTTTTGGTACAACATCTCGCCAAAAACCAAACAAGACGAGACAACTGTCCCTCATAGGGCCGTTTTCACATATAAGTGGCGGCACCCGTGCAACAAAACAGCAGGAATCGAGAGTGAGGAAGCCACTATCAAAGTAGGTGAAGAGGTGTGGGTGAAACCCCCTAATGCACAGTGTACCACTCGTTGGAAAAAAGGGGTCGTAACGGGATTGCGGTCGAAGAACAATGTGATGGTGAACGGCGTTCCCCGGCATATCCTAGACCTGCGTCGCATGACACTGCCGGTACGCAGTGAGAGCAGTAAAGAAGAGGAAATCGAGGGCCACCGAGAAGCAAATGATGCGACTCTACCTGACTTAGACCCACGTTGTAGTGAACCTGAAAATGTTAACCCCCAATAAGTTGTTCCCCAGAGGCCTCGACGTGAGAGGAGGCGGCCTGCTTGGATGAAGGATTACGAAGTATCCTATTGATCTCGAAGATCAAGGGGGGCGTGTGGTGTAAATGAGGAAAAAAGAAGAGAAAACAAGAACGACCGACCGCGTTTTTGCGTTGCTTACCTCGTGTGAAGAAGAAGGAAACAAGAATGGCCGACTTGTTTCTTTAAATGCCTACAGGGTGACTATGAGGTATGCAAATGAGATGCCCCTGATTGGAAATGAAAGAGATAAAAGAGGAGTGATTGGGGGAGGAGGCAGAGGGAAGTTAGATTGCGAACAGAGAAGTTTGATCATAGGAGAAAAGTCGGATTCGTCGAGAGTGAAGAAAAACGTTGCAGAAATTGGTTTCGGAGTGGATAGAAAGCGGAAGTACGGCCAGCAGTGTCACGTATAACACATATGGTTAGATCCTATTTTAGTCACGTTGTTTATTAAGAATGAAATTGGTTATAGCCGTACGTTCAAGCAAGTGGTGTGCGAAGGATGGTGTCAGAATAGGAGACTCGTTGCTGTGAGGAGCGACAGTTCTCTGCTCAGTGTGTCTTGCTGGTCTGACTCGTGCATGCGCACAAGAAGCAAACACCGAATAGGTGTAGCTGTGACTCCCACATCTCCATTTTCGGCTTTTTAACATACATTTCAGGATGCCGACCTCCATTAAACTTAAAGATTGAATAATGTACACGTAAAAATAAAAATAAATAAAAAAGAATGTATTATTTTTTACTTGATCGATAATATTGAGCAGAGATAAGTTGGGAGTGAAACAGTTCTTCAGTTCCTAAACACGAGCCGCCACTGATTACGATAGAGAGATATAGTTAAACACCGAAGACCTAGGAAAGCATAATCAAATCGGGCAACATGGCGACGATAATTAAAACACCGTGAATTATTTTCCACGATTTAAATTAACATTTTACACTAATCGTTATTTACTCCGGCTCAATATTTATTCTAATTATTTCGTCTTTTATAACAGAAAATACGAAACAGAAAGTGTTCTTTCTTCTTATAATCAACGCACAACTTAACGTAATCATCTTTCACGTTAGTACACTGGATACTAATCATGTAATGCCCAAATACCAGGATAATTTCTCAACGTCTTTTTACTTTTAGGGGCTCTGATTACCAACAACTTCTTGACCGAGTTTTAAATATTAAACGCATAATTTAGTTAAGTTAAAGTAATGCTCATAAGAATAAGCAACACATGTTTTCATATACAACACTTTATTTAGACCAGTTGGGCATTAAGCCGAATTGCTAGGGATGTTTAATGCTTTAATATTCTTTTCATTTCAGCTATGTATTTATGTACAAATATGTGAACATTCAAAATATTGTGGAGGCCTGAGCATAGTGAATAGATATACACAAAAATAAAAACATCTTTTCCGCACTGCATTTAAATGTAGGAATAATAATAACTCAGCATCAACACATATTACTGTTAAATGACCCAGAAGTGGGTGCTAATTTTAATGTAATAAATATAAGACACTGATCACTCACTCTAAAACTCAGAAAAAAACAAAACATTTTTTCTCAAAACTCCTTTTTCGGCTGATAGTTTTTGACAGTTAAAGCATTGTTTCATATCTCCTAACCAGGGTATTGCCGTGACACGGGTAATGCTTTTTAATTATAATACGATACACTTTATAAGATGGAGAAAGTGGGAGAGACATTTCTCAGCAATCGCACATTTTTCGATGCAAAGTTGTATGAGTCTTTACTTTTAGTTTTGAGTTGAAGCATGTCCATTAACATAACAATATTCCGGCATAGTTTCATATTTCAAATAGTATTCAATAAAAATAAACTTTTTAAACATTAAAACTAAATAACAATTTAAATATTTACAAAATTTAGGAGAAAATAAAAATTAAAAAATACTTTTATGCCTGAATACAGATTGTCAAAATCATTTCAGCTCCGATTCTTGTTTCTGGAAGTTCCTGATTGATTCTAAAACACTGAAAAATGAAAAGAAGGGAAATGTGGCAAAATAAATGTTGACTAGTATTTCTTTAAATATTGGCGTAGGAAAAATAACAAAAAATGAAGATTTATAAAAAATATAATTTGTTATTTATTTTTCATTGTTGTTTGGTAAATTGGGCAACCCGTATAATCTTTCGTGAACATATTTCTACTATATGTTAACTTAGTTGTTGATAAATTCCTGGATACAAGTTTATTAGAGGGAAATTTAATATTCTTAAATTTATAAACCTAGAAAAGTAAACAAAAAGTTATTACAGCATGAAATGTGAAGTAAAAAGACACCTCTTAAATAATATCAGGCAAAGTATAGATTTAAAAAAAAATAGATTACAAAACTTACACTAACAAGTTAATTGTTCATCTTTAGTTGTATAATCTTTTTTTCGACCAAGTTTAAACTTTTGCTGCAATATTACTTTTCGAGGTGCAATAACGTGTATTTCACTATTCTGGGTGTAATACCTTAAGCATGTTTATCTGCATGCGACCGCATGGTTCCCTGTAATATATAAATACATGCAAGCGTATATGCTTTTATATTTATTTATCATGTATAACACACCATTTGAAAGATCGAGATAATCAATCTACTCGATATTGATTGTATGAGATAGAGTGTAAGGAAAGCTATTTATTAAAATAAACACCAATCGAGACGTACTCGGTGTTTCAGTAAAATAACTTTCGCTCATGTGTACCCCTGTTACAAGTCCTCAGCATATTATACTGTTTCTATTATTTATCTTCTAATTTCTAGGAGTTAGTAGTTAAAAATAAAATGTAATTGTACGGCGTATTTTTTATAGATGAAAAGCGCGAATAAAGACCCTGCAATATATATGAGGGGTATTACACTAATAATCTACGAACATATCCTAAACAGACAAACAGACGAGCACCATAATATGTTATATAATTGTCACATAATCAACACT
The DNA here is from genome assembly GCA_963556195.1 of Sepiola atlantica. Taxonomy (NCBI): domain Eukaryota; kingdom Metazoa; phylum Mollusca; class Cephalopoda; order Sepiida; family Sepiolidae; genus Sepiola; species Sepiola atlantica. Next base: position 165,764,083 of record OY744523.1, read on the forward strand.
AGTTTTAAATCGGACGGTTTGATTGAGACATATGTGGCAGAAGGAACCTCAGTAAAATGGAAGTTGGCACAATGACGTGACTTTCGGGGAAATAGGATTGTTTGTTTTCCCGATAACACTTCAAGCATAAATAGCGTGAAAGTTATCGCTGTATATTTCAATTTTCTTAAGGACAGGGGCACCATGTAGCGATATATATTTTTTGTCTATCTAACTGTCTTAATATCTTGTGATTGTTTACTCTGACTTGTTTACTCTGACTGACGTATTTAAAATAGATTGCTATTTACATATTAAGACGCTGATCGGACTTGGGTTGAACACTAAGATATATAGTAACAATGACGAGAAATGTGAACTTTTTCAAATCTACATTTTCTAAGAAAACGTAGATGAAAAAGTCTCTCCTCGTACTATTCAAACAATGTTTTATTATTTTCTAATCGTGTTGCTATTATCTTCCATGTTTTATATTTGATCTTCTTCATTTTGTTATACTTTCATAATTTCATGGATAAAACATTGTATTAGCCTCTGTCGTCGAAATACGTATATCATCTACAATTAAACCGAGTAAGTAGACAAGGACTTGAGAAAGAGAAAGGGAGGAAGGTGGAAGGTATACGATCTGGCAAGGCGACCAGTTTTGTGTTAACGGTTTTTAAATTTAAATACAAACATTAAAGCTACAATTATATTTTAATTTCACAAACGATTTATTCTATTTGAAGTCGAGATATGAATCTGAGATTTTTTATTTTAGTTTCAAATCGGATATTTTTAAGCAATCATAATCAATTATTTAAATATATAAAATATGAATTATGTTTTAACTTTCAAATTTAACAACATAGCGTATATAAAATAAGAATTATTTACATGATTTAAACGAAACATTTTGTCAATATCTGACTAAACTTGTACATTGTACTGTTTAACAGAATATATCAAAACAATAAATTGACTAGGTGTGTTCAAGGTTTAAAATCGAGCGTGATGTTTACAATATATCTTCAGTTATGTTATATTCACGCAACTACGCAATAAATTAAATCGCCCAAGCGCATTTAACATTTTGTAGTACCTAAATAAATCTGAATGTATTTTATCCATTTGCCTGTTACATGTTTAGGTTTAATCTGTTATGTAAAACAACGAATGCTTTAAATTCAAAACAAAGTTTGTTTTTAAAAGATGTTAAAAGTTGCTGACATCACATTCATTAAGAAATCGACTCCTTACAACTACACGATACGATTAGTGAATATATATTTTTAAATCGTTGATAAACATATTTATTGCATGACCGTTTATTTGTGAATGACAAATATTCAAATAATAAACGCCGTCACGATAAACTATAATACTATCTTCTTAAATGATTTTATAAGGCATTACACGCTTATGGACAGGATACACTACTAGTAACATTGTTGACACCATTTTTGGTCATTATTATGTAATAATTAAGAGTTAGTTTACAATGATTGCCAACTGGTAATTACAAGTTGTCGTCCTTAGAATCTGAGTGACGACATGTCTCTTCAGATTTCCAGAATTCTCGGCATGTTTGGTTATTCTCTTCAAAAATATTTGTGTTCTTGCAACAGTCAAATACTTTTGGCTTCTCTGGAATGTGTAATATTAATGAGTCTAACCATTATGCTGATACTCTTCGTTTCTTTTGCAGTGGATGCCTAGGTAGTGGTATACCCCTCTGTCTATCCATCCTCGTTGATGCTTCGCAATTAATCTTCGTGGAACCAACGGATGTCGGTTTCACAACATGTCATTTTAGTTATCTGTGCGTACAATTTAAGTTACTTCTATTTCGTGTAATCTGTTTCTATACTTCTAATTGTCTTCATACAACGTAACTCTATTTACACTGATGCATGTTTTATGAGATCCACCTGGTGTTGTTATTTAGCTTCCGTACCAAAAGACTTCTGTTTATATGTTAGCTATTTTCATCAGTTCTATACATTGTATGATAGTAATCCTTCGTTTAGTTCCTATTTAAGAATATGTATACCATTTTATTTCGAAAACTCTACTAGTTCTCGTACATTCATTAGTATTACCCCGTATTTCCGATTATCTCCTTAGGTATTTCCGTTGCTTTAAAGTATCATTGTGCTTTACTATGTTATCTGTATGTACTGCGACATCTAGTATTTGGCAAGCCTTTCTTTTTATTGTTGTTTACGATCTTCATGCGTAGGGTTATCTGTGTGTATCTATTTCCATACCAAAGAAAATTGTAGGATGTTTATTCACACAGTAGCATATTTAGTGTGTGCCTGCCTCAGTCGTCTTCACATGTACAAGTTAACAATTTTGCCTATCATTAGTATTTTACAAGCTATACACACTCGACGTTGGAAGTGATTGCTTTTTTACTTTCATCATTTTTAAGCATTTGTCTTTTTACCAAATAATAATTTAAGTAAACAGGATTTAGAATGTATACTGGCGGATACATTTCTTGATAAATCCTCATGTATTATAACATCATAAGTTTTTCATAAATTTGAATATCACACATAAATCACATATATTCAATGTGTATTAATTAACATTTAGTGGTTTACTTGGTAAACACAGAAAGTTAAACAAAGAATGTGACGATGATTGTGTGTTGATGTGTACTTCGAAACGCATGAGCCTAGACACCCCAACTTGTATATGCTTTGGGTGACTGAAACAGAAATTAAACAGTAGTGTGTTATATAATACTTTCCATAAAATGTGATGTACATACACACCAAGTCGTCGTAATGCATTTCCATCGATTACACAGATTTCGACTAACTGCATATCCGTATAATTAAACAATATATTTTGTAGTTATTCTGTGTTGATTAATTTTAAGAAACTAAATTATATTCTGATATTCTATTATTTAATGCATTTAACTTTTCGATACTTGAATTGAAATGTGCTTTGGCGTCATTTTTAACGTTCTCATAAATCTATATGGGTACCTCGTCGCCAGTTGTTGTGACGATGTAATTCGTTTGGAAAAGGAAACACTGACTGGGAGTTTAGAGAAACACGCTTATTAAAAAAAGTATAAGACACCAAATAACAATTCTACGACTTTATTCCATATATGTATATCGAGCGGAAGAGGTGGTGTAGTCCGTAAGGCAAGCTACTATAACACATCCTCAAATCCTATCTCATCAAAAGTGACAGTATGTTTTTTCTTTTTCAATGTAATTCTGTTGTGGGTTGCTTGCTGTATCTGTTTGTCGAAAGAGTTTTATCTGGAAACCATAAATTATGGGGAATACTGTAGGTGTCTTCGACAGTCGTTTCCTAATTTGTTGTGCGTGTCTCTTATAAGAAAACTAGGAGCTCCCATGCCAATCAAATTCGGCATAATTCAGTATCTCAATTTCATACTTCTGATTTTGGAGCACATCTTTAAACTAAAAAAAACGTCTTCTTTGCTTCGACACCTATACGTACAGACATCGACAAAACAGGTTGTTCCAAAATGATAAGTACTTCTATTTAATTCCTCTAATGATGTTCATATTTCTAATTCATAACACGATGATTAATTTCCTTATTTATGTTTACATTTATCTTGCTTGCGTGCGCTAAACAGTAGGTAAAATTAAAAACAGGTTTAGTAACTGCTTCTTTCTTCCTTAGATCGTCGGAAGATTATGTATTTTCTCTCTGGTTTTGATCCATGAAATTAGTACCGACTCGGAAAAAAGTAAAAATATATGCGAGAAGCTATTCCCTAGTGCTAATTCTTAAGTATGAGAAGAAAACATATTTATTGTTTTGCAATCCTTTGGATGTGCCGTGTAACCAAATTCTCTATATATAAATACATGATTGAAAACGGTGTCACTGACGCCTTACGTTTGGCATCTAACCGTGTGGGATGGAGTCCTAAAAGTCTTAATGGAACACCTTCATGGAGATGAAGTCTCACACAAACTATTTCTTTTACGAACCTAAACTGCTTAAGGAGTTGATGTGCTCTGAATATCGTCCGGATTTCGCACTTTTTTCTGTCTAGTAGCCAGGCACAGCAGAGGTTATAGCTGTGACGCGAGAAAGACACCCAGTTATTGGTTTTCTTTCCTGACTAGGGCAATGAACGCCGTCTCTCCTTCTCTCTATCTTGGCAAATTGGAGAACTATTTTTCGTCACTAAGTCTCACATGACTAGTTTAGGCCGCTCTTGTTACGACAAGTTTATAGTACAGGTAAGACAGCTTGTTTGACTGCTGTTGCCGACGGTTAGTACAGGGACCCTTACTCTTTGGTAGGAAAAAGAACGACTGGCCCATCAACAGTTATATAATATCGTGGGAAACTGCGTGGCATGTAGCATATGGAAAGTGACCGTACAGTAATGCCCGGTGAACTTCCCCATGCCACAACTCCGATGGACCAAGTTACGTCCAATGGTCTGGTTTATTGTGCTTATTGGCAGGAAACAAGAACCCACTTTTCCGTCTGACTCGATCTCAACACAAAAATGAAATTATAAATCAAAATAATTAAACCAACAACAGACACCCACCAAAAAGCATGTTCGCTATAACACTTGAGGCTAGCATTCACAAATATACAGAAACTTAGAACCAACATCAACGACGGAGAAATAATTATACATAACACACTCCTCAGATATCCTTTCTCAAAGTGAAACAAACGTTCAATCAACAATCTCCTCTCACCACTTTGATGTGACTGACAAGTTGACACTCGACAGAAAAGACTATGACGAACATATGCACGGCCTGATCTTCACCTCATTCTACAAGGCGTGTGTGACCAATGCCTATAGCCCGCTTATGAACGCTGATCATATTGTGGTAATGATTGATATGACCCTAAACACTCGTAAAAAGTTGAGAAGCCGCTTCTCAAAAAGACGAGATACTACATGCAGGCTGATTTCTATTCTATCAGATATAACATGAGCGACGCCGCATAGAGTGAAACATTCTCACTCACTGCTTATCAGGGTGTAAATGAGTCAACTGAATGTGTCAAACCAGGCATTGAAGCATATGTCAACGTTCAAAAATTGTTCAGCAAACCTCACTCACCTGAATAGTTTACCTCTGAATGTGCAGTCGCTAATGCACTGAAGCCGCAAGCATCCCAACGGTTCGGCCGGCATAAGACATCTGCAAATAGACATCACTTTTTTATAGTGAACAAATACTTGTATAGTAATAATAGGTTCAGAAAAAAATAAGTACATTGATAACCAAAAACGCATTTAGTCAGAGAAACAACGTACTCGTGATTTTCTGTAAAATTCACAATTGTGTGGTGAAAAATGGGCAATAAGCAATTCTCTCGCAATCAAACCACAATTATGTCGTTTGCACAGCTACTGATGAAGACGAAGTAGTTTCCCAGCGGTTCGTCCTCACGCCACTACATTTCCTGAATTTCCATTGAGGACGAAAGTATCACTTAAAAACTTGGTCATCACCTTATCTAAGGTCACGAACATCCTAAAAATCTTAACACCTTAAAAGCGCGTGGACCTGATCGTTGCTAAAATTATTGAATCCTTAATAAATCTAGCAATAGTCCGTTACCTTGTTTATGTTAGACTAACCGTCATCATGGATTTAGGCAAGAGAGATCAACGCCCGATATCCTAACGGGCATCAATGCAAACCTATGGCGATGCCACTTTATATATCCAAAACCTTTGACAAGGACTTGCATGAAAATATTGTCCTTAAAATTCACTCAAGTTGTATTACAGGCACATATTTAATGTTGTTAGATCTGTCCCCACCAAAAGAAAACCCACGGTTGTCCTCGATGGCCGGTCATCTAATAAACAGGCCATATTTTCATCTGAATCTGAGATATGTATTTTTGCTGACAAAACCACCCTCTACTCCTATCATATAGGCAAAACAGATGCCCACACACCCGACGCAATGGCAGAATCTTTAGTAAGTGACCTAACGTTTGTAGTTCAGTGGTGGCATAACTCGATGGTGCCATTTAATGGTGAGCTAACAAAGCTTATGCCATTCAATAACTACATAAACATGTATTCAACCACTGATTGGCATGCCAAATAACACCTAACCTAAGAGTGCAATGTTCAAAATCATCGGCCTAACCTTCACAGGAAACATTAATTGGAATACACACATTGAGGGCATTGTCTAGGCTGCGGCAAAAAAGGTGGACTTTTTCTACGGTGCTTGTAAACTTCTCACACCTAACATTATTCTATATATCTCCAAATCCACTATCCGCACATGCATGCAGTATTATTGCCACATTGAGATGGTACATCATCTTCTTGTCTCTCCTTCTTAGCCAAAGGAAAAAAAAAGAATCGCTAACTAATTATGTCACTCCCTATCCGCCCAAGCTCCAGTTCGTGTCCAATCGCCGCAATGGAGGATCTTTGTACCTGTTTTACAAGAACTTGTATAGATGGTGCTCCGGTGAACTTCCTGCTCTAGTGCTCCTTCTATGTAAGTACACTAGACTAATACGACAGGCTGCTAAGCTCCATCCTTTACCTGTGTAGGTGCACAGAGGCTGAGAGAGCTTTACTCCAATATCTTTTTTCTTTGTGGTGCCAGCATCTGGAACTCCCTCTCTGCTCGCTGCTTTCACAACTATACCGACATGCAGAAATATAAAACTAATGTTAACAAACATATAGCTGCACAGCTCTCAACTTAAGATGCTCCCCCCAAAAAAAAACTTACACCCTAATCCTCAGTAGTTGCTTAAAGCTACAGTGGCGGCCTGTCTAGTTTAGGGTGAACTATGATAAAAAATAAAAAATAAAAAGTGACATTCCCTTTAACACTCTTCAGTTCTTCTTAAACATTTTTTGAGTTACAAAATTAGCGATACCAGCTCTGAAACCATGAGTTCATTCTATAACCTTTAAATGCTTATCCAAAAAATTGACTTTCTTTAAGTTTGGTGTTTGCTATTTTCCGCGTAAAGTGTGTTCCTTCATATTATTTAGTGTATGCATATTATACATTTGGAGTTAATTTAATACAGGTCTTCAGGTTGAAACAAATTCGTTTTTTTTTTATTTCTGACTGGGTCGTCAGATTTTTTTTTTTTTTTCTAGGAAAATAGGTTTAGCTGATTTATCAAGTCTGTGCCAAATAAATAGTTGTTATATTTTAATACAAACCTAATTAGGTAGTCCCGTTCAAAGTAACATTTATAAGTATTTCACTCTTAAAATTTAATTTTTTCTAGTCACTATTTGGACTATTTTGTTGGCTTTCAGCATTGTCGGTGTGTTCAAGCTTTTCCATGTACGCAAGTGGATTATTGACACATCTGAATTTGAATCAAATTGTAATTCCTCATTTTTATTTACTATATATCTGTACACATTTTTCTAAAATTTAATATGTCCTGTTCATTAATTTTTTGTGGATTTAATCCGACGTGTATTTCCTCTACTGGTCTGGAATTTAAACTTGTGTGTCCGATGTTATTACAAGTCAGACTACTTTTAAAAAGGGATCCACCGCGGAAAAACGGGCTAAGCGGTAAGTTAATATATTTATTATTGGACTGACTTGTTTTTGTAAAAGCGTTGACATACTCCGACTGTGAGTTTTTCTTCTTTGAAGAAAGGTTTAAATGTGATTTTTGACGTACTTTTTTATGTGCCCAATCGGCAACTCTTCAATGTTTTTCACCATTGTTAGACACAATTACAAACCTCTGGCAGTCTTCGACTCATTTCTGCAATGTTTAATTTGGCTCAATCTTAAACTTGTTTAGATCTCTACGTCTGATTTCTGCTTCTCTTGCTTATGTACGCCCTTGTACGGATATTAAATAGTTAAAGTCATCAGCGCTAAGTTCAGCATGTTTAAAATCGTCACATTGTTTATTAACGATTGACGCGAAAGCCAAATAATCCACGTTAACTTTTCTGGTTAAGTTCAGGCACTTCCACTGTTTGTGGAACAAGGGGGCTTTAGGCTGAAATTATTCTGTTACAAGTTTAATCGTTGTACAAATAGTCAAGTCGCTATTTTTCCAGGAGTCTACGAATTTTGTATGTATTTGTTTCTTAATTATCGGAGAAGTAGCAACACTTTTTTAAAGTATGCCTTAATTCTCACAATTTATTTTGTATAGATCCCCATACATTGTCAACTATGAAGCGACAGTTTCATCCTCGTCTGGGAAATAAGTTAAATTATCAATTGCACTCAAAATGGAATTATGTGAAAAAGAATTACCGTTCTCCATATCTTGACCGCTACGCAATATTGTTTTTATTAATACTTCAATCTTTTGGTCGTTTTTATTTTTTTCCAGAAGTCTTTCTTCGTTTTTAGCTAGCCTCTCGTCGGATTTGTGTTATTGTCTTAGTAGAAGTTTTGGTAATACAGGGTGGGCAAAAATAAGGGTCCTATTTTTAAAAATTCATAACTTTTTTATTTATTGATTTTTTAAAATTTTTTTTTAGAATAAGTAAAGGACCCCTTCCGAAGCAAGCATGAGCCGTATTAGCCCTAAGGAACGTACCCTCATTTAGAAAACATTATTTTTGCTTAAAAAACTCAAAACAGTGTAAAAAACAATACTTTAGTTTTTGTAAGTTTTAAGAAGTGTTTTTCGGCT